>CAHIKZ030002855.1:600000-622500 GCA_903632075.3 Acanthosepion pharaonis | reverse complement strand
TGTTGCTCTTATTGTGATTTTCTCTTTGGATTAGATTCGTATATCTCTGAATAATTATTTAACAGAATAAATTCTGAGAACTGCCCTTTCCTATTTTAAATGGAGACTTGCTTCCTGAGAAAGTTGAAACGGCTGGACTCATTCTGATTCCCTATTCATAGAAACGCTTGGTTGGATTTATAAATTGGTTAACTCAAGAAGCCATTGCCGTTAAGTGAATTTCTCATCTCAATTCTAGAACCACACAGAGTGCAGACAGAAGTTTGCAAATGGATTCGTTGTAGCTTGAAAATGATTTACTTGATTGGCATTTTGCATTAGTTTTTGTTATTGAACAACTGGCTCCCTTTGTGAATATAATAAGCGCACAAAGTTATTATTCACCAAACGGTTGTTTTGTTGGAAATCTGGCGGGTCGAGGTGGGGGGGTAGTCAAGAAATCTCGGCTTTCACAATGTTTTTCCGAAAGAATTCGGAAAATTAGTTGAATAGAAAAAGTTTCTCCAAACGACTACATTTGCCATCTCGATATTGTTCTGTAAGAAAGAATGCCACATAATGCAAGGTGACATTTTTTTTTCTTAGCTCGAAGAATTATATTGGAAAATAAAGCCTATTCCAGACAAATAGAACCGGCTAAAAATAAAATTAAAAATTACAAATGCAAAGTCAAAATAAGAAAAATGAACAAATCTATATTAGAAAAGATGAGCTAATTTTCTGTCCGTCACATGGTCTGCGCGTGATTTTTCGGTCACGTATATTTTTCTTTCTATGTGCCGTGTCCTTTCAAGACGTAGACTATCATAGCTCTCCACCTCCCTCTATCCCTTGCAGATCTCAACTTCCTTCCTTCTGCCACCTCCCTCAGACCTCGTTCTGCATCCACTTGCTTGAGGCCGCTAGGTATGTCACACTTTGTTTTCCCTTGTATTTCTTTCCCTCTATTCGACCCGTGAGTATCAGATTCTCTAGGCCCTCCTTCCTCGTTATGTGTCCCAAAAACTTCAGATGCCTCTTCCTGATGTTAAGTATAAGTCTCTTCCTTGTTTGCATCCTTTCTAAGACCTCATCGTTGCTCACACGCACGATCCATGATATCTTTAGCGTCCTACTGTAGAACCACATCTCCGTCGCCTCGAGTCTCTTCTTCATCTTTGAAGAAATCGCCCGACATTCGCTGCCGTAAAGAAGGGCAGATGTCACGTAACAGCTCAGTATTCTTTTCTTTGTTACCAAGGAGATCCTCCTGTCTCGCAATACTCTGCCCAGCTTTTGGAATGTGTCCTTGGCCATCCCAATACGTCTAGGGATCTAAATGTCGCATTTACCGTCCTCTGTCAGAACGCTTTCCAGATATTTAAACTTCCTCGTCTGCTTGATTCTAGTGTTCCCGACCTGCAAATCGTATTTTGGGTTCATCCTTTTACTGATGACCATGCATTCTGTTTTCTTATAGTTTATGCTTAGTCCCTTCTTCACGCTCTCTGTCGCTACCTGCTGTAGGAGATTTTGTAATTTCTTTTCCTTGTCTGCTATCAGTACTGTGTCATCTGCGTATCTTATGTTGTTAAGATTGTGAACGCCAATGCTAAATCCCGGTAGGGTTTCCAATTCTCTTAGAATTGCCTCGCTGTATAAGTTATAATATTCTTTTAATCATTACACTCCAAGTGTGGCAATAAAGCTACTAAGACGCCAGGGTGAAAGACTATAAGAAAAACATTATCAAGGTGGGAGAACAATAAAATAATATAAATTAAGAATACAGAAGATAAAGATTTACACTGCATATAAATGTTTGAAGATCAAAGTTCATTGAAAAATAAGAAACCGGAAGCGAGAAGTGCGAGAGAAGAAAATTTTAACTTATGGTTAAATCTAGAAATGGTTAAATCTAGAAATGGTTAAATCTAGAAATTACAACTCTAAAATAATGAGACCTTGCCGCCAATCCAGTACTGCGCTTAAATTCGTAAAGTCTAGGTACCAAAGAGAAAAGATTAACAGAACAATTACCATGAAAATATTTATAGAAAAGCCACTGGGAAGCTACATTATGGGGGTGAGAAAGTGATTGAAGTCTAGATGCCAAGTTAGGACCAATAATAATGTAGATTCATCTTTGCATTTTATCAATCTTCACAAGAGGGAATTGCGAGAAAATAAATTATTAACATAGAACTTACGGTTGCACCTAGCCATTTCAGCTGTAAAATGATGAGACCTTACTGTCAATCTAGTACTATGCTTAACTTCCTAGAATCTAGGTACCATAGAGGAACATTCAGCATAACAATTACCATGAAAATATTTATAGAAAAGCCATATGGAAGCTACGTTACGATGGTAGAGGAAGTGAGTGAAACCGAGATGCCAGGTCAGGACCAATAATAGCACAGATTCTTCTTTGCATTTCATCAAGAATCAAGAATCTCAAAATACATAGCTGAAGCTCCAACCAGACGTGGCAGCCATATTCAAAGTTTGAAGAAAGCCCCCAAAGCCGCACACACGCTGGTATTAGTTGACAAATTCCTTAGATGAATAAACAATAATTTTAGGTATGAGATATTTAATCTCGTGTTTATAAGACTTTACTACCATAGCGTTACAGTCAAGCAATCAAGCAAGTTAACTATTTTTGCTATATGTTTGTTTTTAGAGCGGCTACTTTATCTTTAGCGAATTTTTAATAGTAGAGTTTTCAATTTTCAGTTGGAAGACATCAGTCATGGCAAAATCATAACTGACAAAAATTAATATTAAAAACTAAAAATGTGAATATTCTTATGATTACATCTATGTTATTTTATTGCAATTAAAAGGTCAATGATAATATTTTAATTATTTCACCCCAAACAAGGGAATAAAGCCACTAAGACGCAAGGTTAGAGAATATTAGAAAAATATACTATTAAGGAGAGAGGACAATAAAAAAACAAGATTTAAGAAGACAGAAGAAAACGACTGTCATTGCATTTAACTTTAATTAGATCACATTTGACTGGGAAGAAAGAAGCTATAGAAGAAAGTGTTAGCATAGAACTTACGGTTACATCTAGCCATTTTACCTTTAAAATGACAAGACCTTTCCGGCAATCTAGTAATGCGCTTAAATTCATAAAGTCTAAGTAGAATAAATGAAAATGATATTTATTCTCGTTATTTACAAGAAATGTAGCACGAGGCCAAAATGGGGTGATGGGAAAGGGTGATATTCTGTCTTATAATTAAAATTGGCTAGCCATAAATACTGACCAAATATATCCCAATATTCCTTACATCAAATCAACACATTCTTACATTTTTACTACAACCACCATAATACCTCAGAGACTCAGTGAAGTCCTAACTTGTTCTCATATGGACATAGAGGAAAGTTCATCAGAACAATTACCTTGGAAGTATTTATAGAAAAGGCACAGGGAAGCTTAGCTATGTAACGGCGGTGGGAAAGTGACAGAGGTCAGGATACGAGGTCATAACAATCTAACATTGCAGATTCCTTTTTGTATTTAACATATTGAATATTGTTTAATATTGTTTAACATTGTTTAACATATTGAATATATATATATATATATATATATATATATATATATATATATATAAAGAAATAATCATACATAGAAGCAATCAGCAATATTAATGTGATTAATGGCGAAATCACTTCGCTAATAGAACATGTATGTATTAAAATACTGTTAATCCATTGAATGATGTGATCCTCATTTATAAAACTGTTGTCAAATGTTTCTGGTGTATGTTTTTTTAAGTTAAGCAAGTACTTTCGAAGATCCATGTCCCCATCATCAGGCTGTAATTTTTTTCCTTTAAAGTTAAAACTTGAAGACGAAATAATTGTTTGTAGACCGAAAGATGTGTTTTTAAATAATATATATATATATATATATATATATATATATATATATATATATATATATATGATAAATTAGTATGTTAAATCCTTTTTAGATTTAACATATTAATTGACTAATGCCAGGATACGAGGTCATAACCAATAACATTGCAAATTCCTTTGCGGATTTTATTAAGAATTTCTAAATATATAGCAGGATCACCAGACCAGATAATGCAGCAGTATTCAAAGTAAAGACGAAGGGTAGACTTATAAATATGTAAGATAGATTCTGGTGAGAAAAATTGTTTAGCACAGCACATGTAACCGCCTTTCCTAGCATCAGATGTAGCAATTGATTCAATATAGTCTTTACACTAGATTTCACATGAAAACGTTACCCGAGAAGGTGCAATGAGTCACTATCCTGAAAGTTAGCATCAGCCATGCTGATTGAAGCTAAAAGGTGGTTAAAAAAGAAAAGTTCCGTTTTGAAGACGTTAAAGACACGACACGAATCTCCTTGCCCCAGTTGGCAACAGATTGTATGTCATTTTTTTTAGATCAGCTGCTAATATCACCATATCGTACGGATCAAACGTACTATTAAGACAGGAATAAACAATACGATCATTGTTATAATTTATATCTTTCTCCTGATATCGAATGAGTAACACATAAGGTATACCTATTTTACAAAGGCAAATCAGAAAGTGAAAGTAACTTTGAAATTACGCGGTAAAAACAATAAGTAAGACGCGACACCAGGGTGACTGGTAGTTAGCCGCGAGCAGTCGTTCAATCGAGTGGCAGGGAGCAGAGAGGTTAGACGTATGTACACTAGATTCAGTGAGTGTACCATGCCGGAATATGCTTTCTGTCAAACCTGCAACAATCCATCGCTTGATATTGGGGCAGTATGAAGCATGCAACTTGAATCAATGAAAATTGTACGAGTGGGTAGAATTGAAAGAACAAATATAGCGGACGAAAGCTGACCTCATCTCTCATCAACATCGCGCACGGGAGAAGACATCCCGAGGGTGGATGCTTTGATCAGAGAATACCGACGAATCTCTTTGATACAAATGGCAACGATCGAGGTTATTACAGGCCATAATGCATGATGACTTGGAGTACCGTAAGATGTATGCACGTTGTGGTACCTAAACACGCAAGTGATGCAGGCGTCGCTTCGTGAGCAACCAAAAAGCTTCTTTTCCGAAGGGACGAAGAAGCTCGTTGAAAGATACCAAAAGGGCTTCACTATACTAGACTACTATGTCAAAAAGAATTTGTTTTTCATCGGTGAAGATAACAGTGTAGTATGGAAATTATCTTTACTTTTTGATTTGCCCTCTTATTTGGAAATATTTTGTAGTTATGTATGCAAAATATGAAAGGTCTCTCTCTACATATATATATACATTAAGAAATGGACAAAGTCCGACAATTTATTTATTAAAGACATTTTTATGTTTAACGTTCTTTTTTTATAGATACAAGTATTTAAGTAAATGCTCTGTTTATAATAAACAGTATTAAATAACATTTACTGGCCTGAATGTCCGAGAAATTTTCATAGAAAATATTCGTCCTTTGACAGGATTCGAACCTGCATCCTATACGGAACCGTCATTTATGCTGACGTGCCTTAACCAACTCGGCCACAAAGGAGCGTTCGGTATGCAAGGTCGAATTTACTGCTTATAAACTTCAATCTTCCATGAATCTCGTACATTCATAACTGCTCTGGCGTATCAAATGTAAACAAATGACGTCATATATTAAGAAATGGATAAAGTCCGACAATTTATTTATTAAAGACATTTTTATGTTTAACGTTCTTTTTATTGTATCTATAAAAAAGAACGTTAAACATAAAATGTCTTTATATATATATATATATATATATATATATATATATATATATATATATATATATATGATGTTCACCTTATAAAAAAGCTCAAGAGACACTCGAGGTAGCGTGTTACAGAGTAAGAGAGACAGTTCATAGGGATATGTAGGAAAGATGGCTGTTGACCCTAGATTTGAACAGGTTAAGATTGGAGTGATTGAGGAAGCATCCCCTTGGGAGTCGGTACGACAAAGCAGCTGTTCATGGGAAGAAGATGCTTGAGCGGAACATACATCTCACCAATGGAATACGATGCGAATGTGGGGGTGGTGTCGCGTGACATGCGAGTCTTAGCCGTGAAGATTGTCACTCGTGGAACTAGAGAATGTAGTTCGCCTGAATACTTTCTATAGAAATAGAAATAGAGCAGCGAGAGAATTGCGTCGTTTCGTCTTTGAGGAAGGGATGGAAAGAGTGGAAAATAATTCATCGCCAACAAGGACGCGGAGACGCTTTTGGCCTCGAGACTGGGAAGTGAAGACTTGTCAGCTCCTTATACATGGCAACAATACTCCATTTTTGGCCTGAACTGGCTCTAGAAAAGTTAAAGTAAAGCATATATATATATATATATATATATATATATATATATATATATATATATATATATATAATATAATCGACTCTCCGTCGCGTTCGACGTATGAGGGTCAGGCCGATAAGTCCCCAGGAAACCGACATCCCGACACCGGCACATGAGATTTGTTTATAGTGGTGAAGGCCTTGTGCAGGACCAGCCACACTTTTTGGAGGGACGAATACAGAAACCTGGTGCACCGAATGCATGCCACAAGGTTCCCAAACGACCCTCCGCAGGTTTTGAATTCAGAGTTGTCCTTCTCCTAGATCAGTTGCCATCCAAGGCTATAGAACCCAGTCTGTCCTGCTATTTTACCCATAGATGGAGGGAGATATATATATATATATATATATATATATATATATATATATATATATATATATATATACGCCCCCGAAAAAAAAAAATTCGGTCGAGCACTTTAGAGGGAAATCACTAATTTGTAAACAGTGACTGCTACTGCTGATGCAAAGCTCTTCTATTAATTGAGCACTCTGAGTCACTGGCGTGTTTATTAAAAAAATAAATACATAAAAATTCACCTTCCTCTCTGCCGGGAGCTGATAGTCCAGGGAAAAAATCTCCGAGTAATGCCAAATTAGTTGGGTTTCGACCCTGGCTTGTAATCGAATGTCTGGCCACACTGATGAGCTGTGATACAGCGAAACAGTCTGCCTGTGGATGACAACACACACACACACACACACACACACACACACATATATATATATATATATATATATATATATATATATATATTGCCTTGGCTTACAGACATGCGCCAGTTAGAATTAAAAATTCACATTCCAACGAAACAAGCTTTATTCGTATGACTCTTCTTTTTGTTAAGAAGAAGAAGGAGGAGGAGGAAGAAGAAGAAGAGGAGTGGGAGGAGGAGGAAGAAGAAGAAGAGGAAGAGGAAGAAGAAGAAGAAGAAGACGACGACGACGACGAAGAAGAAGAAGAAGCAGCAGCAGCAGCAGCAGCAGCGAGGTCCTTCCTGGATCCAAACCACACAGTATCAGAAACTTGTACCAATTAGATCAGGATAATAACCATTCAACTCAAACAAGAGGGAGAAATAAAAGTAAGCGCTAATCAGTCTGCCAAATTAAAAAACGTTTTTATAAAAATGCATCAATCTATGATTTCCTCTAAATCGAATTATTTCCCATTACGGAGAACAAACGGTGTAATTTTTTTTTCTTTAGCCGTAACGTTATTAATCTAGGTGGTGGTGGTGGTGGGGGGGGGGTGAATGTTATTGTCTCGACCCACTTCCAAAGATCAATATTGCAATGACTAAACATTAGAATTCTTTTAAGTTGAATGAAACTAGAGAAACCATGTGGCAAGTGTGTTGAACTACCGCTGAATATGTGTAATAGCATTTAGTTCATTCTTTTTGGTTTGACCAAAAACTTTTCCTCACCTTTTGTACTCAATTAAAGGTGAACATTAAGCTTAATGGCAAATCAAACCTTATAGAATTTATATCAGGATAAATGGGTTACCGAATGATAAAATGAATAAAAAAAATCCCCTAAATAACCCCTTTCCTCTTCAACTTGTCAGCGGTGTTATCCTAGCACCTGTTAGCTGGCATTGTATAATGAACGCGTTTTATTATTTTTTCTTTCTTCCATTACAGAAATGTATTGTGACAAGACGTGTCTTGTTTCCCCTCCGGAAGACTTCTTAGTCCCCAACACTATACTATCACTATACTATCTCCTATTTGAAAAACATCATGTAATCACAATAATTCTACAACACACGAAAACATTGCAATGAAACAAACTGGTTAATGCCGCTTTAAACGGAGGATGAAGGACGTTAAAACTTCCTCAAACGAAACACATTACTTTTCTCAGTTTTGTCATTCGATAACCTAATATTTGTCGGATACAGAGATTTGGAGATCATATCTTCGACGGCTTTCGGCCACATCAATTTGAACACCGGTTCCGATGCGATCACCAAATACCATGTACTGTAAGCTTGGATGTGCAGGTGGTGTAATGATAATATCTCGGAATTGTTAATTGGAGAGCCGAGTTCCAATTCCCGTTGAGTTCGTTACTTACGCGCAATGAGAAAGGTATTAATTCTGCTTTTCATCCTCCAACTATGGCTTAGTTAGTTTTATTTGTATAACTAAAACATTATTATCTCACACAAAAATTCTCATAATCTACATATATTTTCTGGCTTTAAATAACCTGTAAAGGGTTGATGAGTCGTAAAAAAACAATCAATCACTATATTTCATTACGACGAATATATATATATATATACATATATAATATATAATAATAAATATGCTTAAATAAATATGCTTCAATAATGAATATGCTTATAAAACGCGTAAATTTCAGGAATAAGTTATTCCAGTAAAAATTTCGCTTGAAGATGGAAAAGGGCTTAGTACTTTAATTCAATTTAATTCAAATAATTATATTGAAGTTTTCGGCTCTTGTTTTGAAACATGAGAACTCTTATGTAGCGTTGGAATCATACTTTTAAATAAATAATTATATATATATATATATGTGTGTGTGTGTGTGTGTGTGTGTGTGTGTGTGTGTGTGTGTGTGTGTGTGTGTGCAAACAAATGTTATTAAAGACAACAAACATTTTGTGTCGATTGATTTGATTGACTTTTCCAAATTACGAATAAGCCTTCTTAATATTTGCCTTAACGAACATTTTCTGCCTAAATATGCACAATGTAAATCTATATAATAAATACGAATGTCAGTGTGTCACTGTGTCACAATTTTTGAACTTTACCCCTAGAGGCAGTAGACCAACATATCATTCCCTTTTGGAATCAGGCCGACTCCATGAGCAAATTCAAACATTCAGGGTTGGATCCAGACCCGCAATCCTGAAATTTTAGATTCCCAAGATTTTATTTGGCGATTTTTTACGCGATTTTTTGCGACAAATATTTTTGTATAACAATTTTTATAACTTAGAAATAAATTTGGGAATAATCGAAATAAATTGCGAAATTCAAGCGAAAGTCAGACACGAAATAAAAATAATTCTTTGTACAGAAAGTAAGGACCTACGTACATCATATTGTGTTTAAATTAAGTGGTGGCAGAAGAATTATCGTTGAACTTTTAAAAGCTTAGATATTAATGCAATACTTAAATGCAGCAATCAATTTTGAGTTCTTCTGTAGTTTATTGTTGCTTATCGTATCTACTCCCCACTACCTATTGTGATGAAGGCCCAATCAAGAACCGTCTGCAGAAGCTAACTTGAATGCCGTTCAATAGGGCGGCTTTTAAGCTAGTAAATATATATCGTAAATAAGAAACACGACTCGATAATTAGCAGTTAAATCTTATTTCTATGCGAAAATGTTTAGTTTATTTTTGACAAAATAAACACATCTGTTGCAATTAGAATGAGGTTCCATGTTTTGAACGTCACATGGAACATAGAAGGTGCAAGGGATAAATTGTTGTCTACATGATATAAAAATGAAAATAATACTGACATCTCATTTTAACAGATATGTTTACCAAAATTACACAAAAATATCTTGAAATACTAAAAAGTAAATTTATTCAATAAAACAGCCATTGGCTTCAACCACGGCCTCCAGGCGACTTCGAAATATCCTGCAGCTCTTCTGGATGATCTCCTTGTATAAGTTGGTAAATGCTACCATAATCCTTACCTACAGTTCTTTTTTGATGTTACAAGAAGTATTCTTGTCTATTGCTCAAATGCGCTTCACACGTAATTAATCAAGTGCGTTGCAGTCTGGGGAGTTAGGTGACCAGATGTAAGGGGTGAGGTGGTCGCAGAAATTGCATGACATCCATCATTGGACACTATTTACATTATTCGGACTATTGTCCTCATCTTTGTCGCCATATTTATTATAACGTTTCGGCCGTTGTACGCTCCGGCCTTCTTCAGGTGGTTAAAATGCCGAACTGAACCCTTTATTTCGCTCACTGAGGTTTATCTAGTTCCATGTACTATGTCTAATTGATATCAGTTATCAATTATCTACTTAGATGTCTAATGGATGTCAGTTATAAGTTATCTATTTAGATAACTGATAACTGACATCCATTGTTTGTCTCCTCAGTCTTGTTTATGGATGAGGCAATATTTGGAAGAGATGGAATAAAAATTTACACAACCAACATTTTTGGGCGGATAAAAATACACATGGCACAACACGTGCTAGACAGCGGCATCTGTTTACGATTAATGTGTAGTGACTGTCTGGTAGGTCCATATGTTCTCCCAACACGTCTTACAGGGGCTGTCTACAAGGAAATTATTTCGAACACACTTCTAGACCTACCAGAGGATGTACCCCTGCCAACAGGAAGACGCATGCGATTCACTCATGATGGATCTCCAGTACACGATGCACTGACTGACATCTATATAAAAGATGCATAGGTAGGAAAGGGCCGGTTGCATGACCTGCACGTTCTCCCGACTTTAATACTTTGGATTTTTATATGAGAGACCGTCTAAAACAATTCGTTTATGTAACAGAAATTAATAATGCAAAGACGCTTCATCAACGTGTCATGGGACCTTGCGAAACCATTCGACACCATGTGGGAGTATTTGAAAGGGTCCGCCAGTCAATGATCCAACGGGTTCATGGTTGTGTATAAGCAAGCGGAGGACATTTTAAATACTTGTTACGAGTTGCTGGATTCAGGTACAACGATGGCCTTTTGTGCGTATATTTATAAGGAGATTTTACCTTTTTTTCTGGAGTCGGGGACCAACACCCAAAGCTTGCAAAAGTATTTTTAGATTCTATCTGGAATTGTACATTTAACAGCGTCTACCGTAAACTTTAAACTTAATAAATCAAAAACGAAGGATTTGCAGACGTATGTTTATGTGAACTTTTGTCCTTGTTTGGGTGTGAGGAACCTGCCCTCAAAGTTTGTATCTTTATATATATATATATATATATATATATATATATATATATATATATATATATATATATATATATATATAGGATTTGCAGACGTATGTTTATATGAACTTTTGTCCTTGTTTGGGTGTGAGGAACCTGCCCTCAAAGTTATATATATATGTGTGTGTGTGTGTGTGTGTGTATACAAAGTTTCTAAAAGGCTCTCTCTCTCTACTACATATATATATATATATATATATATATATATATATATATATATATATATGAGGATTAGAATAATAATTATAGTAATTAATTGAGTCTAGAAGAATCCTCAACATAATGCAGAAAACATTGGACAGCTGTTTCGTCCTATTTAGGACTCATCATTCTGTTGAGGATTCTTCTAGACTCGATGAATTACTATAATGAACCATCTACCAATATATATATATATATATATATATATATATATATATATATATTTAAATAAATTGTTGGAGGTACAAAACCGTAATATTGCAAGGAATAGATACAAATTATTTCCTAAAGGGATTATGAAAAATAAAAAAATAAGAGATGATAACATTTACAGAACAGACCAACCGGTTTCGTTCCCAAGCTCATCAGCGTCGACTGGGAACAATTTAACAATTATTGCAATATATATTGACTCACACAAACACCCTACATACAATTAAAACATTAAAAAATGAAATGATTAATGCCATGAGGGGGGAAAAAGTATATTTCAAACCGCGCGAATATGAACAACACAAAGGAAAAAAAATAATGGGGAGTGTGAGGGGAATGTATGATACACACTAGAGTCTAATAACGTGAAACCCAAGGAGACAGTCTTTTTGCTTGCAAAGAGACGGCTCCCTGGACCGAATATACAGAGACTCAAGTGCCCTCAAATGAAATGGAGAGTGCGAACAGGACAGTACAGTAAACCAATTCGGACTGAAATTCCTCGCACAATCCCTGCAAATTATCAAATGTTCAGTGATCGCTGACCCGGAAGTATTAACCAACTGGCTCTTACGAGCATCCGGATTAAGAACTCGCAATGGGACATGCTGCCTGATCCTACAATCTAAACGTTGGGAAGTCCTTCCTATGTAGTTGCTACCGCAACCACATTTAAAAGAATATATCACGGAAGAAACATGATGGGAGGAAGAGGATCCTTAGAGGATAAATGAATCCTTAGTTGAGCAGGATGGACAGAGACAAGACCCGCCTAGCCACAAGCTCGCCCTGGGAACCAATAAAAAGGAAGCCGCAAGTAAATAGGACATTTATGATGAAGTATAGGCGAACGAAAATTGCAATGAAAATTAGATCTGAATCATGTCCTTTTTCTAATCTATCTATCTATCTATCTATCTA
The DNA here is from genome assembly GCA_903632075.3 of Acanthosepion pharaonis. Taxonomy (NCBI): domain Eukaryota; kingdom Metazoa; phylum Mollusca; class Cephalopoda; order Sepiida; family Sepiidae; genus Acanthosepion; species Acanthosepion pharaonis. The sequence continues at coordinate 609,821 of CAHIKZ030002855.1, read as the reverse complement.
TCTATCTATCTATGGCTATCTGAGTCTATTCCTATCTATGACTATCTAAGTCCATTCCTATCTATTTATCTATGTCGGTCTATGCCTGCCTATCTATCTATCTATCTATCTATCTATCTATCTATCTATCTATCTATCTATCTATCTATCTCCTTGATATGAAACCACGTTTCGTCCAAGATAAGTGTTTCTTTTGAAATTTAATTGGTGACACTACAAAATTTCTTCCTCTTGGTCCAGTAGAGACACATGATCGCACAATTCCTTTAGAAATTAAATTTCAAAAGAAACTCTTATCTTGGGCTAAACGTGTTTTCATATCCCGTGAGGTCATTGATGATATTAGACCTGTTGGGTCTATTCGCCCTCATCTCTATGGTCTTCCTAAGACTCATAAGGATGATGTACCCCTTCGATCCATCCTGTCCATGTCAGGCTCGTCTCAACATAAGGTTGCTAGTTTTCTTTCAACCCTTCTTGAACCTGTTGTTGAACATTTTAACTCGTATACTATTAAAGATTCTTTTTCGTTTATTCAGGTTATTCGTGATACTCCTTCTAAAAATAAATTTATGTGTTCCTTTCACGTATGTTCTCTGTTTACTTGTGTTCCAGTAATGGAAACTATTGATATTTGTTGTAACATGTTGTATCGAAGTAGTTTGTCACCTCCGGATATCCCAGAAAATGTGTTTGTTGAGCTTATGCAATTCGCTACCATGTCTGTGGAGTTTAGCTTTAACAATTTTATGTCCAGACAGATTGATGGGGTTGCTATGGGCTCCGCTTTGGGTCCCGCTTTAACCAACATTTTTGTGGGCTTTTATGAGTCGTCCCTCCTCACTTATGACAATGCACCGTCTATGTACCGTCGGTATGTGGACGATACATTTTGTCTTTTTAATAGTGAAGCGGAAGCTGATTCCTTTCTCGTAGTTATGAACCAACTTCATCCATCTTTGAAATTTACCATCGAAAAGGAGTCTAATTCTTGTCTCTCTTTTCTTGGTGTCCTTGTGCATCGGACTCCTTCTCAATTTCTTACTTCGGTGTTTCGCAAACAAACGTTTTCTGGTTTGTATACGCGTTGGGACTGATTTTGTCCCAGAAAGCGTAAAATCAATCTCATCAAGACCTTAACTCATAAGACCTTGATGATTTGCAGTGAACAATATTTGGATGAAGAATTGGATTTTATCCGTTGCACTCTATTCAAAAATGGATATCCAAGTTATACTCTTGACAGTGTCATGCGTGATAAAATTATTAATTTTCGAAAGGAAAAACAATACTTAGTTCAGAAATGTCCTATTTAGTTGCGGCTTCCTTTTATTGGTTCCCGGGGCGAGCTTGTGGCTAGGCGGGTCTTGTCTGCTGTCCATCACTGCTATTTCTCAGCTCAACTAAGAATTCATTTTGCGACTCGTTCTGCCTTTCCCTATATGCGTAAGAATCCTCTTCCTCCCCATCATGTTTCTTCCGTGATATATTCTTTTAAATGTGGTTGCGGTAGCAACTACATAGGAAGGACTTCCCAACGTTTAGGTTGTAGGATCAGGCAGCATGTCCCATTGCGAGTTCTTAATCCGGATGCTCGTAAGAGCCAGTTGGTTAATACTTCCGGGTCAGTGATCACTGAACATTTGATAAATTGCAGGGATTGTGCGAGGAATTTCAGTCCGAATTGGTTTACTGTACTGTCCTGTTCGCACTCTCCATTTCATTTGAGGGCACTTGAGTCTCTGTATATTCGGTCCAGGGAGCCGTCTCTTTGCAAGCAAAAAGACTGTCTCCTTGGGTTTCACGTTATTAGACTCTAGTGTTTATCATACATTCCCCTCACACTCCCCAATATTTTTTTTCCTTTGTGTTGTTCATATTCACGCGGTTTGAAATATACTTTTTTTCCCCTCATGGCATTAATCATTTCATTTTTTAATGTTTTAATTGTATGTAGGGTGTTTGTGTGAGTCAATATATATTGCAATAATTGTTAAATTGTTCCCAGTCGACGCTGATGAGCTTGGGAACGAAACCAGTTGGTCTGTTCTGTAAATGTTATCATCTCTTATTTTTTATTTTTCATAATCCCTTTAGGAAATAATTTGTATCTATTCCTTGCATATATATATATATATATATATATATATATATATATATATATATATATATATATATATATATATATATATATATTATATATATATATATATATATATATATATATATATATATATATATATATATAAAGAAATAAAGAAAGAATGAAAGAAAAGAGGAAGAAAGTAAGAGAAAGTTTGAACTTTTCAGAATTCGGTCTTAGAATTCATGTATAACCATAATGTCGAAGGTATATTGTGAAAGTATATCTGTAATATTATCAAAACACTCTTCTGTGTCCTATTTTTGTTCCTGTGTCAATAGTAAGACAAATTTACTAAATATCGGGAGAGACGTAAAAAGATACTTTCATATGATTTACAATTGATTTTCTTTTATACAAATTCCCGCTGAAAAACGCATTATTGTTAATGCGTTCAAATTTCCTGTTGCGTCAACAAGCGAAGTAATTTTTTTAGGGGCGGGGTGTTCAAAAATCGTTGTCACGAGTGCAACCATTTTTTTTCTCTTTTTTCAAGAACTTTATAAAACACTTCCATTGATGTAATCAGTGGTTTAAAGCTGCTAATTCAGACTATGAACAGCCTTCGATGTAAATCTGTCTTTAAACCGCTTAAATCTCACGTGATTTTTAATGTCCTCCTGCTATTATGCAATTGTAGAAGATTTTTCAAGTGAATTCTATATTTTTCGTATTAATTCGCTTGCAGAGACATTTTGCGTGTTTTTTTCTCTGTAACAATTCTATACAAAATTATGAGGCAAAATAGATCGCATTGCTAACTATATAGATTGAAAGTACAAAGGAAACTTTGAAAAAACACAGGTTTACAGAAAAGCACTTCACTTAAATGAATATGAAAGTCGAGTACCTTTCTGTTTAAAAAGAATGTACAATCGTTTTAAATATAGCCTTATATAATTATAAATGTTTTGCGTTATTTTTTTAGATTAAAATTCAACCGCTGAATATTGTTGCCAAATCTGGTCTGGTGCTTTGGCTATATATCATAAGGTACTCCACAAAATCCAGAAAAGGGTCTGTAATATTATCGGTCATGACGGGGTTTACCTCTGCCTTTTCTATAAATATATGCTATGCAGTTGTTCTAATGAGCTCACCTCCTTGGTATATCAGCCGTATGAATTTAAACGTATTTATAGATTGTCTGTTAGCTCGTAACGTTTCACTATTGAAATAACTAGTAAGTTCTATAGTTTCTTTATTGAAATAAATCGTAATTTCTATTCTAATAGTTTCTTTTCTCACACTTCTTGTTGTTGGTATTCTTTCAGTCTCTTGCTTCCTTGTCACCTACAATCTTGAAAAATTTAAATGTAACGCCAATCGTATTCTTGAATCTTGTTCTTTTATTGTCCTTTTACTTCACTAAAGTCTTCTTATCCTTTTCCATTCTCAGTTGCGTCTTAGTGGCATTAACGCCTTGCTTGTGGTGGAAAGATTAACGAAAAGTCAAATACATTTAAAATTAGAAAATACATTTTAACTAAATCCATATCTTAAGTTTCAGGCTACTTTCGATCTTTCTTATCTGACTGCTTGCCAATTTGACCTTTCTGACACACTCGGCAAGGCCTAATTAACAGGGCTGGTGCCTGCTACTCCCGAACACCCTGATTCAAGCCTGATTGGGGACCCCGAACAGTGCTTTGTGACCCTCACTATCTTATCAACATTTGCTTTTTTTCTATCTACATTTATATATTTCAAATTAAACTCAGCAGAACTGACTATTAAAGGATGAAATATTTTCACGGATTTTGACGTCCTTCTTTTTTTCGTCCAAATCTGTGAATTTTTTTTGCTCATGCTAAGTTTCCAAAGACATTATATGAAATTCACTATTTTTAATGCATAAAGTTGAATGTATTAAAATTATTCAACTTTTTAACAAGAAAAATCTCAAGTTGATGTTAAAATTTGTCGCAAAATATTGATTTATTTAAGATGGAATTATCTATTATGACATGTCTCTAATTTGCATTTAGATACATTGTAATTATATTACAATTTATCTCGATGAATTATTCACATATATTACAGATAATCCATTACTGGACATAATTAGATTACGATAAAATGTGTATTTTATATGAAAACTACCTTATCTAAATTGAGATGTACTAGAATGGTGTTTCCCTTATGATAGATTGGCGGGAGGCTAAGAGAGCCTTGCACCGGTCCTGTTAATTAATATCTATTTACGACAATGTAAAAATTGCACCAAAGTTGCATTAAAACCATCAAAAATGAAGAAATAATAAAAATCAATGTTAATGAGCATCAATCAAGGAAAATATGTGCGAGTTGAGCGGAGAAGATGAAGGAGATGTGTTACGAGAAGGATTTTTAACTTAAAGATTTTATAGATATAATATGTGAAGTTGGAGTCATGGGGAGAAAAAGAAAATTGGGAATAATTCAAGAGAAATTAATCAGAATCATAGCTGGAAAACAGCGGCATTACCCTTTGGTAACATAGAGAAAGCAGGCGAACTGTAGAAACAATATACTCGATAAGATGAAATCAATGATACAATAAGAAAGTTATGATGAAGTATAGGCGAAGGAAAATTGCAATGAAAATTAGATCAGAATCATGTCCTTTTTCTAATCTATCTATCTATCTATCTATCTATCTATCTATCTATCTATCTATCTATCTATCTATCTATCTAAGTCTATTCCTATCTATGGCTATCTAAGTCCATTCCTATCTATCTATCTATCTATCTATCTCGGTCTATGCCTATCTATCTATCTATCTATCGATCTATCTATCTATCTATCTATCTATTTATCTATCTATCTATCTATGGCTATCTAAGTCTATTCCTATCTATGGCTATCTAAGTCCATTCCTATCTATTTATCTATCGGTCTATGCCTATCTATCTATCTATCTATCTATCTATCTATCTATCTATCTATCTATCACAGTATATTCCAATCTTCTCTCTCTCTCTCTCTCTCTCTCTCTCTCTATATATATATATATATATATATATATATATATATATATATATATACAGGGTGTTTCAAAAAATTTTATATCATTTCGCAATCTAATAACTTTGTTAGATCTCCTTCAAATGACTTCAAATTTTAATAGCATCTTTATGTTTAATGTTTGTTTTATGTTTTTATGTCTTTATGTTTTTGTTTTTCTTATTTGTATTTTTATGTTCTTTAATCTTTAATCTTTTTCTTTCCCGGTATAAAAATGCCGTGTCTCAGGCGGTTCGCATATTGAACATTTGTGAAATCGTTCACATAATCCACATGCTTTTGAATTTCTCATTCAGATTTGGAAGAATAAATCTTATGATCTTCAACATTAATACTTTTTAATTTCATTTGCCTTAATCATGTACTTTCTGTGATATTTACATCTCAAAGGATATCAAATTTTTTGAAACGACCTGTATATCAGTCTATTCCAATCTATCTATCTATCTATCTATCTATCTATCTATCTATCTATCTATCTATCTATCACAGTATATTCCAATCTTTCTCTCTCTCTCGGTCTTTCTCTCTCTCTCTCTCTCTCTCTGTGTCTATATATATATATATATCAGTCTATGCCTATCTATCTATCTATCTATCTATCTATCTATCTATCTGCACAGACGCATTCACATATAATTACGCACAAAAAATTCTTAAACTTCTTTCCCTTCGAGGCCGAACGACCTTCAACTGACCTCTATGCCAACCATCTTCTTTTCGAAACGTTGTCGACTACGGCGATAAATCCATTTTTTTTTTTTATTTAAATAATTAAAAAAAAATCGCCAAGAATTGCAATTGCCTTCTTTGTGCCATGCCTTCATCTTTCGCTTCGTTAGTAAACGACATCTGCAAATGGATTAGTAACAGCAGTATGTGTTGTATTACCAGCTGTCGAGCTTTTGAATTCAACTTTGAATATATACGTAATTAGCTAGATTTACATGGTGCGAAGAGTATTGTTAAAAAAAGTCTGAGGTATGAACAACTTGTAGGTAAATACACACAGATTGGTAATTTGAATGCGTATTATTTTCTATCAAGATTTGAAACAGGCTAATTTAATTTATACAGTTCGCGACACGACAATTTTCGGCTTGTGTTAATTCCTCCATTTTAAACTCAATTTATTTGTCAACTCTGACAGTTTAAATTCAGAGTAAATATCAACTTGTTCTTTTCAGAAAGAAAGAACTGAGAGAAAAAAAGAATAAAAGAGAGTGAGAGAGAAATGGGAATGATAATGTGAAACAAAAAGAAAGAAGGTAATTATAATAAAATAGACATTTTCCGAAATTAAGTCAACTTTAACACAAAACCTGGTTCATGAAGTACACAGGGAAGAAAGAAACCATTTGAAATGCTTCTCAATAACGGCCATCGATGCAATATAAAAGAAAGTTAGAAAGAGAAAGAAAGATAAAAGAAATTAAAAAACGAGAAAAATAGAGAAAAAAAGAGAAGAGAAGGAACAAGAAAAAATGGGAGTTGATTTGGTAATTGAAAGAGAAAGAAAGAAAGAAAGAAAGAAAGAAAGAAAGGAAGGAAAGATTAAGAGAGGGAAGATGAAAGAAAGAAAAGAAAAATGAATGATCTTTAAGTAAACCAAACGGAAACTTATTTGCGGTTGTCCACATATTTTATTTTTTTATGAAAATCTTTTATAAAATTTGCAAGAAAAGTAACACTTTTCAGTCGCAAATATAATTCATGGTTTGTTGAAAACTTTATCTTATTCAAATACCTGAATCTCGCTGACTATTGGATAGTTAAAAAACATTTTATATTTCAGTATTGTAAAATGAGAATTTAGATATAACCCATGAGAATACATTAATATGACCATGTAAATTTAGAAATTAAATAGTTTAATCGAAAATAGTTACAAAATTACGATCTGCCGAAGACATTTTACCATATTGTTATTTCATGAACTAATATTTTATTACAGTTATAAAACAATATTTTATTGTATTGTTAGAGCGCTTAAATCAATATTATATTGTTTTTATATATGTTTGTTGATAGCAATATTTTATGTCATATCATAAATCAATATTTTATTCTTAGATCTTAAAGCAACATTTTATTATATTGTTGACTTAAACAGTACTTTTGAAAATTAAACCAAAGGACAAATTGTCGATGATCGACTTTTCAGAATCTTCCCCAAAATCATATTTTTCTCCGACAGGTAACTGAGTTATTCAATAACGCACACTCTTAAGCTCGTGCGCACACACACACACACACACACACACACACACACACACACACACACACACTATATATATATATATATATATATATATATATATATATATAGGATGCAGGGGGTTGCAGAAGATTTGGAGCGAGAGCAGATAGGAGTGATAGAAGAAAGGATGAGGAGAAGGATAGTGGATAGATCAAGGTAACTGGAGGTGTCGATTGAGATTGCATTTGAATAGTTGGAGGTTATAGCTCTCAGGGAAGGGTGTTCCACAGGCGAGAGGTGCGAGATATGAAGCTATTGGAGTAGAAGAGACGGCTACATTTAGGAGTTTCGACAGTGAAAGGGTGAGAGCGGGATGCCAGCCTCGTAGGGCACTTGAATTCATGAAGTCTGGGAACCAGTGAAAGCAGCTCATCGGGGCAATTACCATGAAAGTATTTGTAAAAAAAGACAGAGAGAGGCGACGGCGTGTCTGTGAGAGAACAACTGCAGACGAGATGCCAGATCAGGGCCAATTATATTACATATCCGCCTCTGGATCTTGTCAAGAACTCCGAGGTAAACAAAAGGTGCACCAGACCATATATGGCAGCAATACTCCATATATAGTGAATTAAGGCAGTAAATCTTTATTCAAACATATATTGTTAAATATAACTGACAACGAATGTTTATTATGTTTAATGATGAGCTGTTCTAATCTTTGTATAGTTGCATTAATTTCGGGAGAAAATAAAGACAAAAACTGTCCAACATTTGGATATTTTTTATTATTCTATTCCTGTTACGACTTGCGTCTGCTATTCCACGACCGTTATCGTCTCATAGCAAATTTCTATGTCAACATAAAAGGATATAATCTTAGATGGTGATATCTTTGTTTAAATGTCCATATAACCACTCTGAAGATGGCTGATGTGAGTCAAAAGCCTAGATCATGGAACAGTATAATAAAATATCCCAATTTTGTCCAGTTTTCGTCTTTATTTTCTCCCGAAATTGAGGCAATTATACGAAGCTGCTTTGAATGGCTCATGATCAAATAACATTTAAGTTATGAAAAACTTGGTAATATATATATATATAGCTCTTGATAAGTATCTCCATTCTAAATGTGGGGTTAGTCCCTTATCTACCAGTTCCCAGTAGTTTTGATAAGGAAGTTTGATTTTTGAGGTATCTATATCTAAAAGTGCGTCTATGATTGTATAGATGCTGCTTCCAATCACCCGCGGATATACCTATATATCTTTTTTCTGGTTTATATTTTCCTCAGGGAAGATTGTTGCCTCGTATACTACATTTTCATACATACATTTACCCCCGATTGGAAAATTGTCTTTATTCCTACAATTGCAGGTAGGGTTACTAGATTGAGGTTCATTACTATGGCAGTTTCTAAGTATTCTACAATTATGGGAAGATATAATTTTCTCCATATTCCTAACGCATGAATAACTAATTTTCAGTGTCTTCCTATTGAAAATTTTATGTAGTGGATGTTTGTTATGAAAGTGTTTATCTAATAATCTTAGGAAGAAACTTCCTATATCAATGTTAAAGAGCCTGCAATACTGTGGGTTAAACCATATTACCTTCCTCTTTCCGTTTTTAGTTCTATTATTATTCTGATTTACTAGTTCTCTGTTAAAGTTTAATTCTTGTTTAAAACCATTATTTTTGAGGGCCTGGTTGTATATAAATTTATTATCGTTAACGATTTTTTCGCTAGAAGATAGCCTATTTATTCTCGTATTCACAGTTTTGGGGATGTTATCTATCACAGATTTAGGGGGTTAGAGTGGACATTGATGTATAGCGGTGTCTGATCAACTTTATGGAAGGGTTTAAAGGTATCATTAGATAGGTTGAGTGTGATATCCAAATAGTTGACTATTTTCAGGTTGGAAGAAATTTCAATCGTAAGGCCTAGGTATTGGAAGGCCCTAACTATCTTCTTATGTAAGCTGGAAGTCAAGGGACCATTGCTATTAGGGACAAAGTTTAGGCCGTCATCTCTATAAATACCGACTTGATTAAGGCTAACTACTCTACTCAAGGTGTCTAGAATATATATTCCCACTAAATCTGCAATTTGGCAGAATCGAAAGCTCCCCTAGGAACATCGAAACTTTCATTATTATTTTTCACCCAAGTAGCGTCATGGTATGTAAGTATTGATCATCTTGACGCTAAAATAATGTCCAAAACATTATCCGTTATTTTGGGATATCCTTTAGCAAAATTAAGGCTGTTAATTAATAGTTCCTCCGAAATAGAAGGGTAAAAATCCAAGATGTCAAATTGGATGAACGTGGCTTTTCTTTTGTTGGGATCTTTCGGAACAATTTAATCGTCTCAGCCGAGTCTTTCCAAAGGCTGATTGGGTATTTATCCAGGACACATGATGCTATTTTCTTAAGAATACTCTTAGAAATTAATCCCAACTCA
>CAHIKZ030002855.1:472500-597500 GCA_903632075.3 Acanthosepion pharaonis | reverse complement strand
TCCATTCTTTATATAACCAAATCCTGCCCCTCCCTCAAACGTTTCCATCAGCATTGTCTCAGAATGCACGGTAAGGAATTCATATCAAGCACCGAAGACCTTATGACAACGCCTGCCACAAGCACTTGGACTATACTGGAAAAATCCTCTGCGTTGAGAAAAGTGTGGCTCGAAGGTTTTCTAAGGTATGGCACAAGGCCGAAAATGATGTGCACCAAGGGAGGATCGAACTCACTACTCAATCAGAATTGTTAACTATTACACTGTCAAAGCGTTCAAGATAGCGATTCACTAAGCGTAGATTAGACGTGGCACAAAGCTGAAAGAATGAAGCACTCAGTCAGGTTCGAACCCACCACTCACTCATCATTGGTCTGTCAAGACAAGCTTGATGTGCACAAAATTATTTTCTAATCGTAGCTTATACAAAGCCGAAAGTGTGAAGCACCCAGTGAGGATCGAATTTGCTAACCATTACACCACTACTGAACAACAGAGGGCGTCGAACAGGGGACATAGCGAACTCAAAGCTATCTCTTGGCATCTGAAGCTATCGCCGGTTGCCAGACATTCTCCTGCCTTCACCGGAGAAAAATGTATTTGTCACCCGTCTACCTCACTGACCATCGACAGAAACATGTGAAAACTTGAATATTCTTATGAAAAGCCAAGCCATTGGGTTGGCAGTGGTGGTGTACGTGTGCGTGTATGTGTGCGCGTGTGCTGTGAGAAAGCAAAGAAAACAAATTAGCCAAAATAGTGATTTTCTAAGCGTAGCACAAAGCCGAAAGTATGAAATCGAACTGACTACTCAATCGTAATTGTTTTAGCAGGACAATCTTGCTAACCAGTACCCCACGTCGAGGTGCCCTTTTGTTTTCTCTAAGCGTAGCTTAGACGTAGAGCAAAACTGAAAGTATGTATCATCTAGTGAGGGTCGAACTTACTACTCAGTCGTAACTGATATGTCACGACTAGCGAGACAAGATTGCTAATCATTACAGCACGTCTAAGTACCCAATAAATTACCTAAAACGTGTTTATATCAAAGTATTTAGACTCAAGGAGATTTCATTATAAACAAAGAAAATAGTGTCGAAGTGTTATGTAATGTGAACCTTTCTGTATGGCAGTGAATGCTATACAGTCTTCTCCCTGATGAAGAGAAGTCTTGTGGAAACAGAAATGTGGTACTACAGTAGGATCCTGAATATGGCCATAGACAAAGAGGATTACCAACAAAGAAGTGAAGGAAAATGGAAACGAAAATGACGCTTATACTGAGAATAAGTAAGAAACAGCTGAAATCTCTTGGGCACATAATGAGGAAGAGGATTTGGTAAATAAAACCCTCACAGAACAAATTGAAGGAAAAAAGGACAGAGGAAATCACCAGACTATTATTGAAGGAAGAAGAAGAAAAACGAAAAGAAAACGAAGTCCAAAAAAAAAAACAAAAAATAAAGAAGAAAAAATAAAGAAAAAGAAGAAAATACAAAAGAAGAAGAAAATAAAGAAGAAGAAGAAGAAGAAGAAGAAAAGAAGAAGGAAGAGGTGGAGGAGGAGAAAAGAAGAAGAAGACTAACATAAAATGTCCAAATATCAAATTCGACCTTATTTTTAGTTGTACGCATCGATTATGATTATTGATTACCAGTTTACTTCAGTGTTTATCAACTGTTGCAGCCGGTCGCACTAATCTAAAAAAAAATCTTTATTTCTAAAATCTAGAGACATCAAACACATGGCTTCCATGTCTAAATCAAGTTTTCTTTTTCTTTTTCTTTTTATTTTGTCATTTGACATTTTAAACTGGATGCTAAATTCCTTAATCGTTATGAAGGAGTAGATAATCCTTTTCCTTTTGCATCCTTAAAGAAAGAAAACAGGAAAGGATTATCCAGTGATTATCAACCTCTCTAAAAATAATAGCAGATTCTTCAAAATTTCCTGTAAATTAAAATTATACCGAAATTATTGGAAATGCTAAACTAAAATTTCCTATTTTCAAATTTCATGACTAATTTTTCCTTACTATAATTTAAAATGTGTCCCTGAGTTTTACTCACTTTACAAGTGTGCCCTGAACTGAACAAAAAAAAAAAAACGATTGAGAAACATTGGTTTATATTAAATCTGATTTGACAAAAAAGATGAAAGATTCCAATAATTTTAACTTAATTATGTTCTATATGCAAGAACTTAAATCTGAACGGGCAAGGTGCCATAGTTTATATTCGATATCACTTAACAAAAGATCTCTTCATTACTACAAAAATAATAACTGGCTGCTTTTTCGCAAGTTGTATTTTGCCAACAAACTCAAAGCTAGCTATCGTTTTGTACTTCAACTATGCTGAATAGTCCATATTCTCGAAACTCAGTACGCTCAAATCTTCAATTACAGACATTGACGTTTTCGTCTTTCCAATTTTATTCTCAAGTCTTGGATCAACTGGTGGTATGATTTACAAGCATTTTTATCGTTGCTTTACGCTGGTATCATCTCCCACAGGCCGTTCAAGAAGACACCCTTTAATAAATCGACCATGTTGTAGTGGTAGCCCTATATTTTTGCGTCCCAGAAACTTGAATAGATATTGCGACCACGCAACCGACAACAATATGGCAACAAAGAAGAAGACGAGTGTAGCCTGAATTGAGAATTCAAATGTCGTTCAAATAGTTTTGATTGTTCCTAGCCTAAGTGCTGTGCTGTAGAACTATTAAGCCGGGCACCAACGAAGGATTTGAGGACCCCACTACCAAAATGTAGGCTATGAATAGATTATAGCGAGATGAACGACTTCATACTGCTGGGAGTTCGGACGCTGCATGCTCCCAAGAAAAATCTGAAATTTGACCAATTACATGGGAAATGGATATGAGATCATATTCTAAGCCTAACATTAACTACTTCAACCCATTGGCTTATGATTATATCAATAAAATGTCCTTATATTAATAATAAATACTTATAAAATAAGATCGATATTGTTGAAAAAATTCACTTTAGGGTCCCCTCTGAGATTAGGGGCTCTGAATATTAAGTCTCATTATTTTCATAGTACATCCGCCAGAGTCCGATGGTAAAAGCACGGGACTCCTCCATGGTTGAGAAACCTTTTATTCGTAACGTTCCATCCATTCAATAACAATATACGTCCCTCTTTGTCCGGCTCTTCTACAATGGTCTTTAAATTAATTTTATAATTTTATTCGTGTTCTTGATTGAAAGTCTCTAAAACGTTTGACTCCTTAATCAATCCATTCAACCTTTTATTTTCTTGTTAAATTACAACCCATTAACTCAGTAACAATCGATAAAATAGGCATTTCACATGAAAAGTCCGATGTATCTTTTTTTTCCATCCCTCTTTGTCACTCAGCAAACCTTTTATTGTCTCTTCAGAACATGGGTGATCATTCTCCACAACTTTCTGTCCGATGAAGTGGTCAACGTTTGACTCCTTTCCATCCCTCTTTGTCCAGGCTTCTTATCCATTTTTTTTATTCTGTGAAAATGTACAATCTCTGTCCTTCAGATGACCAACGTTTGATATTTTTGTCCAGGCTTTATCCATCCCTTTTTATTTGTCATCAGAACATGGGTGATCATGGCTCTCCACAACTTTCTTTTAACGTTTGATCCCCTTTTGTCCAGGCTCTTCTTTTCCATTCAAACCTTTTCTGTCTCTTCAGAACATGGGTGATCATGGCCCTCCACAACTTTTCGATGAAGCTCTAAGCAACGTTTGACTCCTTTCCATCCCTCTTTGTCCAGGCTCTTCTATCCATTCAAACCTTTTATTCGTGTCTCTTCAGAACATGGGATCATGGCTCTCCACAACTTTCTGTCCGATGAAGCTCTAAGCAACGTTTGACTCCTTTCCATCCCTCTTTGTCCAGGCTCTTCTATCCATTCAAACCTTTTATTCGTGTCTCTTCAGAACATGGGTGATCATTCTCCACAACTTTCTGTCCGATGAAGCTCTAAGCAACGTTTGACTCCTTTCCATCCCTCTTTGTCCAGGCTCTTCTATCCATTCAAACCTTTTATTCGTGTCTCTTCAGAACATGGGTGATCATGGCTCTCCACAACTTTCTGTCCGATGAAGCTCTAAGCAACGTTTGACTCCTTTCCATCCCTCTTTGTCCAGGCTCTTCTATCCATTCAAACCTTTTTATTCGTGTCTCTTCAGAACATTCAGTACAACTTTCTGTCCGATGATCTAAGCAACGTTTGGTCCAATCTCTTCTATCCATTCAAACCTTTTATTCGTGTCTCTTCAGATGAATCATGGCTCTCCACAACTTTCTGTCCGATGAAGCTCTAAGCAACGTTTGACTCCTTTCCATCCCTCTTTGTCCAGGCTCTTCTATCCATTCAAACCTTTTTTTCATTCGTCCAGGCTCTCTCTTCAAACCTTTAGAACATGGGTGATCATGGCTCTCCACAACTTTCTGTCCGATGAAGCTCTAAGAACGTTTTCACTCCTTTTCCATCCCTCTTTGTCCAGGCTCTTCTATCCATTCAAACCTTTTATTTTATTGTCTCTTCAGAACATGGGTGATCATGGCTCTCCACAACTTTCTGTCCGATGAAGCTCTAAGCAACGTTTGACTCCTTTCCATCCCTCTTTGTCCAGGCTCTTCTATCCATTCAAACCTTTTATTCGTGTCTCTTCAGAACATGGGTGATCATGGCTCTCCACAACTTTCTGTCCGATGAAGCTCTAAGCAACGTTTGACTCCTTTCCATCCCTCTTTGTCCAGGTCTCTTCTATCCATTCAAACCTTTTATTCGTGTCTTTCCATTCAGAACATGGGTGATCATGGCTCTCCACAACTTTCTGTCCGATGAAGCTCTAAGCAACGTTTGACTCCTTTCCATCCCTCTTTGTCCAGGCTTCTCCATTTCAAACCTTTTATTCGTGTCTCTTCAGAACATGGGTGATCATGGCTCTCCACAACTTTCTGTCCGATGAAGCTCTAAGCAACGTTTGACTCCTTTCCATCCCCTCTTTGTCCAGGCTCTTCTATCCATTCAAACCTTTTATTCGTGTCTCTTCAGAACATGGGTGATCATGGCCCTCCACAACTTTCTGTCCGATGAAGCTCTAAGCAACGTTTGACTCCTTTCCATCCCTCTTTGTCCAGGCTCTTCCATCCTCTTTATCCATTCAAACCTTTTTATTCGTGTCTCTTCAGAACATGGGTGATCATGGCTCTCCACAACTTTCTGTCCGATGAAGCTCTAAGCAACGTTTGACTCCTTTCCATCCCTCTTTGTCCAGGCTCTTCTATCCATTCAAACCTTTTATTCGTGTCTTCATTCAAACCTTTCCACAACTTTCTGTCCGATGAAGCTCTAAGCAACGTTTGACTCCTTTCCATCCCTCTTTGTCCAGGCTCTTCTATCCATTCAAACCTTTTATTCGTAGAACATGGGTGATCATGGCTCTCCACAACTTTCTGTCCGATGAAGCTCTAAGCAACGTTTGACTCCTTTCCATCCCTCTTTGTCCAGGCTCTTCTATCCATTCAAACCTTTTATTCGTGTCTCTTCAGAACATGGGTGATCATGGCTCTCCACAACTTTCTGTCCGATGAAGCTCTAAGCAACGTTTGACTCCTTTCCATCCCTCTTTGTCCAGGCTCTTCTATCCATTCAAACCTTTTATTCGTGTCTCTTCAGTACATGGGTGATCATGGCTCTCCACAACTTTCTGTCCGATGAAGCTCTAAGCAACATTTGACTCCTTTCCATCCCTCTTTGTCCAGGCTCTTCTATCCATTCAAACCTTTTATTCGTGTCTCTTCAGAACATGGGTGATCATGGCCTCCACAACTTTCTGTCATTGAAGCTCTAAGCAACGTTTGGGTCCTTTCCATCCCTCTTTGTCCAGGCTTTCTATCCATTCAAACTTCTTTATTCGTGTTTCTTCATGGGTTCATGGCTCTCCACAACTTTCTGTCAACTCTAAGCAACGTTTGACTCCTTTCCATCCCTCTTTGTCCAGGCTCTTCTATCCATTCAAACCTTTTATTCGTGTCTCTTCAGAACATGGGTCTGGCTCTCCACAACTTTCTGTCCGATGAAGCTCTAAGCAACGTTTGACTCTTTCCATCCTCTTTGTCCAGGCTCTTCATCCATTCAAACCTTTTTATTCGTGTCTCTTCAGAACATGGGTGATCATGGCTCTCCACAACTTTTCTGTCCGATGAAACTAATTCAACGTTTGACTCCTTTCCATCCCTCTTTTGTCCAGGCTTGTCTATCCATTCAAACCTTTTATTCGTGTCTCTTCAGTACATGGGTGATCATGGCCCTCCACAACTTTCTGTCCGATGAAGCTCTAAGCAACGTTTTCTCCCTCTTTGACCATTCCATCCTTTTTTCGTCCTTCAGGCTCTTCCACAACTTTCTGTCCGATTCAAACCGTTTATTCTTTGTGTCTCTTCAGAACAAACCTTTTTATTCGTGTCTCTTCCAGAACATGGTGATCATGGCCCTCCACAACTTTCTGTCCGATGAAGCTCTAAGCAACGTTTGACTCCTTTCCATCCCTCTTTGTCCAGGCTCTTCTATCCATTCAAACCTTTTATTCGTGTCTCTTCAGAACATGGGTGATCATGGCTCTCCAGTCCATGAAGGTTGATCCTTTCCATCCCTCTTTGTCCAGGCTCTTCATCCATTCAAACCTTTTATTGTGTCTCTTCAGAACATGGGTGATCATGGCCCTCCACAACTTTCTGTCGATCCGATTTGAATCCCCCTCTTTGTCCAAGCAACGTTTGACTCTCCACAACTTTCCATCCCAACTTTGTCTTGTCCAGGCTCTTCTATCCATTCAAACCTTTTATTCGTGTCTCTTCAGAACATGGGTGATCATGGCCCTCCAAGCAACTTTCTGTCCGATGAATCCATTCAAACCTTTTATCTTCAACGTTTTGCAACGTTTGACTCCTTTCCATCCTTCTTTGTCCAGGCTCTTCTATCCATTCAAACCTTTTATTCGTGTCTCTTCAGAACATGGGTGATCATGGCTCTCCACAACTTTCTGTCCGATGAGCTCTATGCAACGTTTGACTTTCCATCCGTTTGTCCAGGCTCTTCTATCCATCCCTTTTATTCGTCCAGGCTGGGTTTCTATCCATTTCAAACCTTTTTCCATTCTTTGTCCAGGCTCTTCTTCCAGAAACCTTTTATGGGTGATCATGGCCTCCACAACTTTCTGTCCGATGAAGCTCTAAGCAACGTTTGACTCCTTTCCATCCCTCTTTGTCCAGGCTCTTCTATCCATTCAAACCTTTTATTCGTGTCTCTTTCAGAACATGGGTGATCATGGCTCTCCACAACTTTCTGTCCGATGAACAAGCAACGTTTGGGTCCAGGCTCTTCTATCCATTCAAACCTTTTTATTCGTGTCTCTTCAGAACATGGGGTGATCATGGCTTTTTCTGTCCGATGAAGCTCTAAGCAACGTTTGATCCTCTCCACCATTCAAACCTTTATCTCTTGTCCAGGCTCTTTTCTGTCCATTCAAACCTTTTTTTCCATTCGTGTCTCTTCAGAAAGATTTTATCTGTGTGATCATGGCTCTCCACAACTTTCTGTCCGATGAAGCTCTAAGCAACCCTTTCCATCCCTCTTTTGTCCAGGCTCTTCTATCCATTCAAACCTTTTATTCGTGTCTCTTCAGAACATGGGTGATCATGGCCTCCACAACTTTCTGTCCGATGAAGCTCTAAGCAACGTTTGACTCCTTTCCATCCCTCTTTGTCCAGGCTCTTCTATCCATTCAAACCTTTTGAACATCAGAACATGGGTGATCATGGCCCTCTCCACAACTTTCTGTCCGATGAAGCTCTAAGCAACGTTTGACTCCTTCCATCCCTCTTTGTCCAGGCTCTTCTATCCATTCAAACCTTTTATTCGTGTCTCTTCAGAACATGGGTGATCATGGCTCTCCACAACTTTCTGTCCGATGAAGCTCTAAGCAACGTTTGACTCCTTTCCATCCCTCTTTGTCCAGGCTCTTCTATCCATTCAAACCTTTTATTCGTGTCTCTTCAGAACATGGGTGATCATGGCTCTCCACAACTTTCTGTCCGATGAAGCTCTAAGCAACGTTTGACTCCTTTCCATCCCTCTTTGTCCAGGCTCTTCTATCCATTTCAAACCTTTTATTCGTGTCTCTTCAGAACCTTTTTCTGTCCGATGAAGCTCTAGAACGTTTGACTCCTTTCCATCCCTCTTTGTCCAGGCTCTTCTATCCATTCAAACCTTTTATTCATGTCTCTTCAGAACATGGGTGATCATGGCCCTCCACAACTTTCTGTCCGATGAAGCTCTACCTCCCATTCAAACCTTTTATTCGTCCTTCAGAACATTGTCCCTCTTTGTCCAGGCTCTTCTATCCATTCAAACCTTTTTATTCGTGTCTCTTCAGAACATGGGTGATCATGGCTCTCCACAACTTTCTGTCCGATGAAGCTCTAAGCAACGTTTGATCCTTTCCATCCCTCTTTGTCCAGGCTCTTCTATCCATTCAAACCTTTTATTCGTGTCTCTTCAGAACATGGGTGATCATGGCTCCTCCACAACTTTCTGTCCGATGAAGCTCTAAGCAACGTTTGATCTTCTATCCATTTCCATCCCTTCTTTGTCCAGGCTCTTTCTATCCATTTGACTCAAATCCATTTTTATTCGTGTCTCTTCAGAACATGGGTGATCATGGCTCTCCACAACTTTCTGTCCGATGAAGTCCTAAGCAACGTTTGACTCCTTTCCATCCCTCTTTGTCCAGGCTCTTCTATCCATTCAAACCTTTTATTCGTGTCTCTTCAGAACATGGGTGATCATGGCTCTCCACAACTTTCTGTCCGATGAAGCTCTAAGCAACGTTTGACTCCTTTCCATCCCTCTTTGTCCAGGCTCTTCTATCCATTCAAACCTTTTATTCGTGTTCTTCAGTGTCTCTTTTCTGTCCGAGAAGCTCTAAGCAACGTTGGCTGATCAGGCTCTTCCAACCCTTTTATTCCCGATGAAGCTCTCCAAGTCAACGTTTGACTCCTTTCCATCCCTCTTTGTCCAGGCTCTTCTATCCATTCAAACCTTTATTCGTGTCATTGATCAAACTTTCTGTCCGATGATTCAACGTTTGACTCCTTTCCATCCCCTCTTTTGTCAGGCTCTTCTATCCATTCAAACCTTTTATTCGTGTCTCTTCAGAAGATCATGGCTCTCCACAACTTTCTGTCCGATGAAGCTCTAAGCAACGTTTGACTCCTTTCCATCCCTCTTTGTCCAGGCTCTTCTATCCATTCAAACCTTTTATTCGTGTCTCTTCAGAACATGGGTGATCATGGCTCTCACAACTTTCTGTCCGATGAAGCTCTAACAACGTTTGACTCCTTTCCATCCCTCTTTGTCCAGGCTCTTCTATCCATTCAAACCTTTTATTCGTGTCTCTTCAGTAGATGGGTGAATGGCTCCCAACTTTATCCTTTCCATCCCTCTTGTCCAGGCTCTCCACAACTTTTGTCCGATGAAGCTCTCTATCCATTCAACCTTTGACTCCTTCCCATCCCTCTTTGTCCAGGCTCTTCTATCCATTTCAAACCTTTTATTCGTGTCTCTTCAGAACATGGGTGATCATGGCCCTCCACAACTTTCTGTCCGATGAAGCTCTAAGCAACGTTTGACTCCTTTCCATCCCTCTTTGTCCAGGCTTTCTATCCATTCAAACCTTTTTATTCGTGTCTCTTCAGAACATGGGTGATCATGGCTCTCCACAACTTTCTGTCCGATGAAGCTCTAAGCAACGTTTGACTCCTTCCCATCCTTCTTTGTCCAGGCTCTTCTATCCATTCAAACCTTTTATTCGTGTCTCTTCAGAACATGGGTGATCATGGCCTCCACAACTTTCTGTCCGATGAAGCTCTAAGCAACGTTTGACTCCTTTCCATCCCTCTTTGTCCAGGCTCTTCTATCCATTCAAACCTTTTTATTCGTCCAGGCATGGGTGATCATGGCTTTGGACTCCATTTCTGTCCGATGAAGCTCTAAAACCTTTTTTCTATCCATTTCAAACCTTTTATTCGTGTCTGTCTCTTTTTGGGTGATCATGGCTCCACAACTTTCTGTCCGATGAAGCTCTAAGCAACGTTTGACTCCTTTCCATCCCTCTTTGTCCAGGCTCTTCTATCCATTCAAACCTTTTATTCGTGTCTCTTCAGAACATGGGTGATCATGGCTCTCCTCTTTGTCCACAACTTTCTGTCCGATGAAGCTCCCGATAAGCAACGTTTGACTCCTTTCCATCCCCTCTTTGTCCAGGCTCTTCTATCCATTTCAAACCTTTTATTCGTGTCTCTTCAGAACATGGGTGATCATGGCTCTCCACAACTTTCTGTCCGATTCTAAGCAACGTTTGACTCCTTTCCATCCCTCTTTGTCCAGGCTCTTCTATCCATTTCAAACCTTTTATTCGTGTCTCTTCAGAACATGGGTGATCATGGCTCTCCACAACTTTCTGTCCGATGAAGCTCTAAGCAACGTTTGACTCCTTTCCATCCCTCTTTTGTCCAGGCTCTTCTATCCATTCAAACCTTTTATTCGTGTCTCTTCAGAACATGGGTGATCATGGCTCTCCCACAACTTTCTGTCCGATGAAGCTCTAAGTCAACGTTTGACTCCTTTCCATCCCTCTTTGTCCAGGCTCTTCTATCCATTCAAACCTTTTATTCGTGTCTCTTCAGAACATGGGTGATCATGGCTCTCCACAACTTTCTGTCCGATGAAGCTCTAAGCAACGTTTGACTCTTTTCCATCCCTTTTATTCGTCTTTGTCCAGGCTCTTCTATCCATTCAAACCTTTTTCCCTTCGTGTCTCTTCCATTCAGAATTTTATTCGGGTGATCATGGCTCTCCACAACTTTCTGTCCGATGAAGCTCTAAGCAACGTTTGACTCCTTTCCATCCCTCTTTGTCCAGGCTCTTCTATCCATTCAAACCTTTTATTCGTGTCTCTTCAGAACATGGGTGATCATGGCCCTCCACAACTTTCTGTCCGATGAAGCTCTAAGCAACGTTTGACTTTCCTTTTTGTCATCCCCATTCTTTTATTCGTCCAGGCTCTTTCTGTCCGATGATCCATTCAAACCTTTTATTCGTGTCTATCCATTCAAACCTTTTATTCGTCTCTTCAGAACATGGGTGATCATAGCTCTCCACAGAACATGGGCTCTTCTATCCATTTCAAACCTTTTATTCGTGATCATAAAAACAACTTTCTGTCCGATGAAGCTCTAAGCAACGTTTGACTCCTTTCCATCCCTCTTTGTCCAGGCTTGTCTATCCATTCAAACCTTTTATTCGTGTCTCTTCAGAACATGGGTGATCATGGCTCTCACAACTTTCTGTCCGATGAAGCTCTAAGCAACGTTTGACTCCTTTCCATCCCTCTTTGTCCAGGCTCTTCTATCCATTCAAACCTTTTATTCGTGTCTCTTCAGAACATGGGTGATCATGGCTCTCCACAACTTTCTGTCCGATGAAGCTCTAAGCAACGTTTGACTCCTTTCCATCCCTCTTTGTCCAGGCTCTTCTATCCATTCAAACCTTTTATTCGTGTCTCTTCAGAACATGGGTGATCATGGCTCTCCACAACTTTCTGTCCGATGAAGCTCTAAGCAACGTTTGACTCCTTTCCATCCCTCTTTGTCCAGGCTCTTCTATCCATTCAAACCTTTTTATTCGTGTCTCTTCAGAACATGGGTGATCCTTGGCTCTCTTTGTCAACTTTCTGTCCGATGAAGCTCTAAGCAACGTTTGACTCCTTTCCATCCCTCTTTGTCCAGGCTCTTCTATCCATTCAAACCTTTTATTCGTGTCTCTTCAGAACATGGGTGATCATGGCCCTCCACAACTTTCTGTCCGATGAAGCTCTAAGCAACGTTTGACTCCTTTCCATCCCTCTTTGTCCAGGCTCTTCTATCCATTCAAACCTTTTATTCGTGTCTCTTCAGAACATGGGTGATCATGGCTCTCCACAACTTTCTGTCCGATGAAGCTCTAAGCAACGTTTGACTCCTTTCCATCCCTCTTTGTCCAGGCTCTTCTATCCATTCAAACCTTTTATTCGTGTCTCTTCAGTAGATGGGTGATCATGGCTCTCCACAACTTTCTTTCCGATGAAGCTCTAAGCAACGTTTGACTCCTTTCCATACCTCTTTGTCCACGCTTTTCTATCCATTCAAACCTTTTATTCGTGTCTCTTCAATGGGTGATCATGGCTCTTCCATTCAAACTTTCGTGTCCGATGGGTGATCATGGCTCTAAAGTTTTGACTCCTTTCCATCCTATCTTTGTCCAGGCTCTTCTATCCATTCAAACCTTTTTATTCGTGTCTCTTCAGAACATGGGTGATCATGGCTCTCCACAACTTTCTGTCCATTCTCTAAGCAACGTTTGACTCCTTTCCATCCCTCTTTGTCCAGGCTCTTCTATCCATTCAAACCTTTTATTCGTGTCTCTTCAGAACATGGGTGATCATGGCTCTCCACAACTTTCTGTCCACGATGAAGTTCTAAGCAACGTTTGACTCCTTTTCCATCCCTCTTTGTCCAGGCTCTTCTATCCATTTCAAACCTTTTATTCGTGTCTCTTCAGAACATGGGTGATCATGGCCCTCCACAACTTTCTGTCCGATGAAGCTCTAAGCAACGTTTGACTCCTTTCCATCCCTCTTGTCCAGGCTCTTCCCATCCATTCAAACCTTTTATTCGTGTCTCTTCAGAACATGGGTGATCATGGCTTCCACAACTTTCTTTCCGATGAAGCTCTAAGCAACGTTTGACTCCTTTCCATCCCTCTTTGTCCAGGCTCTTCTATCCATTCAAACCTTTTATTCGTGTCTCTTCAGAACATGGGTGATCATGGCTCTCCACAACTTTCTGTCCGATGAAGCTCTAAGCAACGTTTGACTCCTTTCCATCCCTCTTTGTCCAGGCTCTTCTATCCATTCAAACCTTTTATTCGTGTCTCTTCAGAACATGGGTGATCATGGCTCTCCACAACTTTTCTGTCCGATGAAGCTCTAAGCAACGTTTGACTCCTTTCCATCCCTCTTTGTCCAGGCTCTTCTATCCATTCAAACCTTTTATTCGTGTCTCTTCAGAACATGGGTGATCATGGCTCTCCACAACTTTCTGTCCGATGAAGCTCTAAGCAACGTTTGACTCCTTTCCATCCCTCTTTGTCCAGGCTTTTCTATCCATTCAAACCTTTTTTGTTCGTGTCTCTTCAGAACATGGGTGATCATGGGTTTGATTGTCCTTTCCATCCTCTTTGTCCAGGCTCTTCTATCCATTCAAACCTTTTATTCTGTCCTTCAGAACATGATCATGGCTTCCACAACTTTCTGTCTAAGAAGTTTTCAACGTTTGACTCCCTTTCCATCCCTCTTTTCCATCCTCTTTGTCCAGGCTCTTCTATCCATTCAAACCTTTTTATTCGTGTCTCTTCAGAACATGGGTGATCCTCTCCACAACTTTCTGTCCGATGAAGCTCTAAAAGCAACGTTTGACTCCTTTCCATCCCTCTTTGTCCAGGCTCTTCTATCCATTCAAACCTTTTATTCGTGTCTCTTCAGAACATGGGTGATCATGATCATGGCTCTCCAAGCAACTTTCTGTCCTTTCCATCCTTCTTGTCCCTCTTCATCCATTTCAAACCTTTATTCGTGTCAACGTTTGACAACTTTCCCGATTTTCCATCCCCCCTCTTTGTCCAGGCTCTTCTATCCATTCAAACCTTTTATTCGTGTCTCTTCAGAACATGGGTGATCATGGTTTCCAACTTTCTCTTCCGATGAAGATTTTGACGCTCTTTCCATCCCTCTTTGTCCAGGCTTTCTGTCTATCCATTCAAACCTTTATTCGTGTCTCTTCAGAACATGGGTGATCATGGTTTCCACAACTTTCTGTCCGATGAAGCTCTAAGCAACGTTTGACTCCTTTCCATCCCTCTTTGTCCAGGCTCTTCTATCCATTCAAACCTTTTATTCGTGTCTCTTCAGAACATGGGTGATCATGGCTCTCCACAACTTTCTGTCCGATGAAGCTCTAAGCAACGTTTGACTCCTTTCCATCCCTCTTTGTCCAGGCTCTTCTATCCATTCAAACCTTTTATTCGTGTCTCTTCAGAACATGGGTGATCATGGCTCTCCACAACTTTCTGTCCGATGAAGCTCTAAGCAACGTTTGACTCCTTTCCATCCCTCTTGTCCAGGCTCTTCTATCCATTCAAACCTTTTATTCGTGTCTCTTCAGTACATGGGTGATCATGGCTCTCCACAACTTTCTGTCCGATGAAGCTCTAAGCAACGTTTGACTCCTTTCCATCCCTCTTTGTCCAGGCTCTTCTATCCATTCAAACCTTTTATTCGTGTCTCTTCAGAACATGGGTGATCATGGCCCTCCACAACTTTCTGTCCGATGAAGCCTAAGCAACGTTTGACTCCTTTCCATCCCCTTGTCCAGGCTCTTCTTTTTTATTCATGTTCTTCAGAACATGGGTAATCATGGCTTCCACAACTTTCTGTCCAGGCTCTTCTATCCATTCAAAACTTTTTTATTCGTGTCTCTTCAGAACATGGGTGATCATGGCTCTCCAAACTTTCTGTCCGATGAAGCTCTAAGCAACGTTTGACTCCTTTCCATCCCCTTTGTCCAGGCTCTTCTATCCATTCAAACCTTTTATTCGTGTCTCTTCAGAACATGGGTGATCATGGCTTCCACAACTTTCTGTCCGATGAAGCTCTAAGCAACGTTTGACTCCTTTCCATCCCTCTTTGTCCAGGCTTTCTATCCATTCAAACCTTTTTTTATTCGTGTCTCTTTCAGAACATGGGTGATCATGGCTCTCCACAACTTTCTGTCCGATGAAGCTCAAGCAACGTTTGACTCCTTTCCATCCCTCTTTGTCCAGGCTCTTCCTATCCATTCAAACCTTTTATTCGTGTCTCTTCAGAACATGGGTGATCATGGCCCTCCCTTTCTGTCCGATGAAGCTCTAAGCAACGTTTGACTCCTTTCCATCCCCTCTTTGTCCAGGCTCTTCTATCCATTCAAACCTTTTATTCGTGTCTCTTTAGAACATGGGTGATCATGGCCCTCCACAACTTTCTGTCCGATGAAAGCTCTAAGCAACGTTTGACTCCTTTTCCATCCCTCTTTGTCCAGGCTCTTTCTATCCATTCAAACCTTTTATTCGTGTCTCTTCAGAACATGGGTGATCATGGCTCTCCACAACTTTCGTTTGGTCCGAAAGTCTAAGCAACGTTTGACTCCTTTCCATCCCTCTTTGTCCAGGCTCTTTCTATCCATTCAAACCTTTTATTCGTGTCTCAGTAGAACATGGGTGATCATGGCCCTCCACAACTTTCTGTCCGATGAAGCTCTAAGCAACGTTTGACTCCTTTCCATCCCTCTTTGTCCAGGCTCTTCTATCCATTCAAACCTTTTTATTCGTGTCTCTTCAGAACATGGGTGATCATGGCTCTCCACAACTTTCTGTCCGATGAAGCTCTAAGCAACGTTTGACTCCTTTTCCATCCCTCTTTGTCCAGGCTCTTCTATCCATTCAAAACCTTTTATTCGTGTTCTTCAGAACATGGGTGATCATGGCTCTCCACAACTTTCTGTCCGATGAAGCTCTAAGCAACGTTTGACTCCTTTCCATCCCTCTTTGTCCAGGCTCTTCTATCCATTCAAACCTTTTTATTCGTGTCTCTTCAGAACAATCATGGCTAAACTTTCTGTCCGATTAAGCAACGTTTGACTCCTTTCCATCCCTCTTTGTCCAGGCTCTTCTATCCATTCAAACCTTTTTATTCGTGTCTCTTTTTTGGGTGATCATGGCCCTCCACAACTTTCTGTCCGATGAAACGTTTGACTCCTTTCCATCCCTCTTTGTCCAGGCTCTTCTATCCATTCAAACCTTTTATTCGTGTCTTTCAGAACATGGGTGATCATGGCTCTCACAACTTTCTGTCCGATGAAGCTCTAAGCAACGTTTGACTCCTTTCCATCCCTCTTTGTCCAGGCTCTTCTATCCATTCAAACCTTTTATTCGTGTCTCTTCAGAACATGGGTGATCATGAAGCTCTGGCCCTCCAATGATCATGGTCCACAACTATGAGTTTCAAACGTTTGACTCCTTTCCATCCTCTTTGTCCAGGCTCTTCTATCCATTCAAACCTTTTATTCGTGTCTCTTCAGAACATGGGTGATCATGGCTCTCCACAACTTTCTGTCCGATGAAGCTCTAAGCAACGTTTGACTCCTTTCCATCCCTTTTGTCCAGGCTCTTCTATCCATTCAAACCTTTTTTATTCGTGTCTCTTCAGAACATGGGTGATCATGGCTCTCCACAACTTTCTGTCCGATGAAGCTCTAAGCAACGTTTGACTCCTTTCCATCCCTCTTTGTCCAGGCTTTCTATCCATTCAAACCTTTTATTCGTGTCTCTTCAGAACATGGGTGATCATGGCTCTCCACAACTTTCTGTCCGATGAATGCTCTAAGCAACGTTTGAATCCCTCTTTGTCCAGGCTCTTCTATCCATTCAAACCTTTTATTCGTGTCTCTTCAGAACATGGGTGATCATGGCTCTCCACAACTTTCTGTCCGATGAAGCTCTAAGCAACGTTTGACTCCTTTCCATCCCTCTTTGTCCAGGCTCTTCTATCCATTCAAACCTTTTATTCTGTGTCTCTTCAGAACATGGGTGATCATGGCTCTCCACAACTTTCTGTCCATGAAGCTCTAAGCAACGTTTGACTCCTTTCCATCCCTCTTTGTCCAGGCTCTTCTATCCATTCAAACCTTTTATTCGTGTCTCTTCAGAACATGGTGATCATGGCCTCTCAACTTTCTTGTCGATGAAGCTCTAAGCAACGTTTGACTCCTTTCCATCCTCTTTGTCCAGGCTCTTCTATCCATTCAAACCTTTTATTCGTGTCTCTTCAGAACATGGGTGATCATTTCACAACTTTCTGTCCGATGAAGCTCTAAGCAACGTTTGACTCTTTCCATCCCTCTTTTGTCCAGGCTCTTTCATCCATTCAAACCTTTTATTCGTGTCTCTTCAGAACATGGGTGATCATTGGCTCTCCACAACTTTCTGTCCGATGAAGCTCTAAGCAACGTTTGACTCCTTCCCATCCCTCTTTGTCCAGGCTCTTCTATCCATTCAAACCTTTTATTCGTGTCTCTTCAGTACATGGGTGATCATGGCTCTCCACAACTTTCTGTCCGATGAGCTCTAAGCAACGTTTGACTCCTTCCATCCCTCTTTGTCCAGGCTTATCCATTCAAACCTTTTTATTCGTGTCTCTTCAGCATGGGTGATCATGGGCTCTCCACAACTTTCTGTCCGATGAAGCTCTAAGCAACGTTTGACTCCTTTCCATCCCTCTTTTGTCCAGGCTCTTCTATCCATTCAAACCTTTTATTCGTGTCTCTTCAGAACATGGGTGATCATGGCTCCCCGTCCGATGAGTTTGACTCCTTTCCATCCCTCTTTTGTCCAGGCTCTTCCTATCCATTCAAACCTTTTTATTCGTGTCTCTTCAGAACATGGGTGATCACTCTCCAGTCCGATGAAGCTCTAAGCAACGTTTGACTCCTTTCCATCCCTCTTTGTCCAGGCTCTTCCTATCGGTAACTGAAGTTTAAGCTTTCCATCCCTCTTTGTCCAATCCATTCAAACCTTTTTTATTCGTGTCTCTTCAGAACATTTCATGGCCCTCCACAACTTTCTGTCCGATGAAGCTCTAAGCAACGTTTGACTCCTTTCCATCCCTTTGTCCAGGCTCTTCTATCCATTCAAACCTTTTATTCGTGTCTCTTCAGAACATGGGTGATCATGGCTCTCCACAACTTTCTGTCCGATGAAGCTCTAAGCAACGTTTGACTCCTTTCCATCCCTCTTTGTCCAGGCTCTTCTATCCATTCAAACCTTTTATTCGTGTCTCTTTTCAGAACATGGGTGATCATGGCCCTCCAAACTTTCTGTCCGATGAAGCTCTAAAAGCAACGTTTGACTCCTTTCCATCCCTCTTTGTCCAGGCTCTTCTATCCATTCAAACCTTTTATTCGTGTCTCTTCAGAATTGCTGGGTGATCATGGCTCTCCACAAACTTTCTGTCCGATGAAGCTTCAACGTTTGACTCCTTTCCATCCTTCTTGTCCAGGCTCTTCTATCCATTCAAACCTTTTATTCGTGTCTCTTCAGAACATGGGTGATCATGGCCTCCAAAATGAAGCTTACTCCTTTCCATCCCTCTTTGTCCAGGCTCTTCTATCCATTCAAACCTTTTTATCGTGTCTCTTTTCAGAAAAAACTTTCTGTCCGATGAAGCTCTATTTGACTCCTTTCCATCCCTCTTTGTCCAGGCTCTTCTATCCATTCAAACCTTTTGAAGGAGAACATGGGTGATCATGGCTCTCCAAACTTTCTGTCCGATGAAGCTCTAAACGTTTGACTCCTTTCCATCCCTCTTTGTCCAGGCTCTTCTATCCATTCAAACCTTTTTATCATTGTCTCTTCAGAACATGGGTGATCATGGCCCTCCACAACTTTCTGTCCGATGAAGCTCTAAGCAACGTTTGATCCTTCTTTGTCCAGGCTCTTTCATCCATTCAAACCTTTTATTCGTGTCTCGGGTGATCATGGCTCTCCACAACTTTCTGTCCGATGAAGCTCTAAGCAACGTTTGACTCCTTTTCCATCCTTCTTTGTCCAGGCTCTTCTATCCATTCAAACCTTTTATTCGTGTCTCTTCAGAACATGGGTGATCATGGCCCTCCAAACTTTCTGTCCGATGAAGAACGTTTGACTCCTTTCCATCCCTCTTTGTCCAGGCTCTTCTATCCATTCAAACCTTTTATTCGTGTCTCTTCAAACATGGGTGATCATGGCTCTCCACAACTTTCTGTCCGATGAAGCTCTAAGCAACGTTTGACTCCTTTCCATCCCTCTTTTTGTCCAGGCTCTTCTATCCATTCAAACCTTTTATTCGTGTCTCTTCAGAACATGGGTGATCATGGCTCTCCACAACTTTCTGTCCGATGAAGCTTAAGCAACGTTTGACTCCTTTCCATCCCTCTTTGTCCAGGCTCTTCTATCCATTCAAACCTTTTTTATTCAGAACATGGGTGATCATGGCTCTCCACAACTTTCTGTCCGATGAAGCTCTAAGCAACGTTTGACTCCCTTTCCATCCCTCTTTGTCCAGGCTCTTCTATCCATTCAAACCTTTTTATTCAAAGTTCTCTTCAGAACATGGGTGATCATGGCTCCTCCACAACTTTCTGTCCGATGAAGCTCTAAGCAACAATCCCTCTTTTGTCCAGGCTCTTCTATCCATTCAAACCTTTTATTCGTGTCTCTTTCAGAACATGGGTGATCATGGCTCTCCACAACTTTCTGTCCGATGAAGCTCTAAGCAACGTTTGACTCCTTTCCATCCCTCTTTGTCCAGGCTAATTAACATTCCATTTCTGTCCAAACCTAAGCAACGTTTATCCTTTCCATCCCTCTTTGTCCAGGCTCTTCTTCCATTCAAACCTTTTATTCGTGTCTCTTCAGAACATGGGTGATCTAGTGGCTCTCCACAACTTTCTGTCCGATGGCTTTAAGCAACGTTTGACTCCTTTCCATCCCTCTTTTGTCCAGGCTCTTCTATCCATTCAAACCTTTTATTCGTGTCTCTTCAGAACATGGGTGATCATGGCTCTCCACAACTTTCTGTCCGATGAAGCTCTAAGCAACGTTTGACTCCTTTCCATCCCTCTTTGTCCAGGCTCTTCTATCATTCAAACCTTTTATTCGTGTCTCTTTCAGAACATGGGTGATCATGGCCCTCCACAACTTTCTGTCCGATGAAGCTCTAAGCAACGTTTGACTCCTTTCCATCCCTCTTTGTCCAGGCTCTTCTATCCATTCAAACCTTTTAAGAACATCATGGCTCTCCACAACTTTCTGTCCGATGAAGTTCTAAGAACGTTTGACTATCCCTGGGCTGTCCAGGCTCTCTTCACATCCATTCAAACCTTTTATTCGTCCAGAACATGGTGTGATCAATAAGCAACGTTTGACTCCTTTCCATCCCTCTTTGTCCAGGCTCTTCTATCCATTCAAACCTTTTTATTCGTGTCTCTTCAGAACATGGGTGATTCCATGAAGCTCTAGCAACGTTTGACTCCTTTCCATCCTTCTTTGTCCAGGCTCTTCCATCCATTCAAACCTTTTATTCGTGTCTCTTCAGAACATGGGTGATCATGGCTCTCCATGTCCATTATCTAAGCAACGTTTGACTCCTTTTCCATCCCCTCTTTGTCCAGGCTCTTCTATCCATTCAAACCTTTTATTCGAGAACATGGGTGATCAGCTTCCACAACTTCCTCTAAGCAACGTTTGACTCTTTCCATCCCTCTTGTCCAGGCTCTCCCATTCAAACCTTTTATTCGTGTCTCTTCAGAACATTTACTCCACAACTTTCTGTCCGATGAAGCTCTAAGCAACGTTTGACTCCTTCCATCCCTTCTTTGTCCAGGCTCTTCATCCATTCAAACCTTTTTATTCGTGTCTCTTCAGATGGGTGATCATGGCCCTCCACAACTTTCTGTCCGATGAAGCTCTAAGCAACGTTTGACTCTTTCCATCCCTCTTTGTCCAGGCTCTTCTATCCATTCAAACCTTTTATTCGTGTCTCTTCAGAACAATCATGGCTCTCCACAACTTTCTGTCCGATGAAGCTCTAAGCAACGTTTGACTCCTTTTCCATCCCTCTTTGTCCAGGCTCTTCTATCCATTCAAACCTTTTATTCGTGTCTCTTCAGAACATATCATACCATGAAACAACGTTTGATCCCCTTCCATCCTCTTTGTCCAGGCTCTTCTATCCATTCAAACCTTTTTATTCGTGTCTCTTCAGAACATGGGTGATCATGGCTCTCCACAACTTTCTGTCCGATGAAGCTCCCAAAAGCAACGTTTGACTCCTTCCATCCCTTCTTTGTCCAGGCTCTTCTATCCATTCAAACCTTTTATTCGTGTCTCTTCAGAACATGGGTGATCATGGCTCTCCACAACTTTCTGTCCGATGAAGCTCTAAGCAACGTTTGACTCCTTTCCATCCCTCTTTGTCCAGGCTCTTCTATCCATTCAAACCTTTTATTCGTGTCTCTTCTTCAG
Source organism: Acanthosepion pharaonis (assembly GCA_903632075.3). NCBI lineage: Eukaryota > Metazoa > Mollusca > Cephalopoda > Sepiida > Sepiidae > Acanthosepion > Acanthosepion pharaonis. The sequence continues at coordinate 576,229 of CAHIKZ030002855.1, read as the reverse complement.
AACATGGGTGATCATGGCTCTCTCCCAACTTTCTGTCCGATGAAGTTTTGAATCCATTCAAACCTTTTATTCGTGTCTCTTCAGAACATGGGTGATCATGGCTCTCCACAACTTTCTGTCCGATGAATCCTAAAAGCAACGTTTGACTCCTTTCCATCCCTCTTTGTCCAGGCTCTTCTATCCATTCAAACCTTTTATTCGTGTCTCTTCAGAACATGGTGATCCATGGCTCTCCACAACTTTCTGTCCGATGAAGCTCTAAACAACGTTTGACTCCTTTTCCATCCCTCTTTGTCCAGGCTCTTCTATCCATTCAAACCTTTTATTCGTGTCTCTTCAGAACATGGGTGATCATGGCTCTCCAAACTTTCTGTCCGATGAAGCTCTAAGCAACGTTTGACTCCTTTCCATCCCTCTTTGTCCAGGCTCTTCTATCCATTCAAACCTTTTTATTCGTGTCTCTTCAGAACATGGGTGATCATGGCTCTCCACAACTTTCTGTCCGATGAAGCTCTAAGCAACGTTTGACTCCTTTCCATCCCTCTTTGTCCATCTTCTATCCATTCAAACCTTTTATTCGTGTCTCTTCAGAACATGGGTGATCATGGCTCTCCACAACTTTCTGTCCGATGAAGCTCTAAGCAACGTTTGACTCCTTTCCATCCTCTTTGTCCAGGCTCTTCTATCCATTCAAACCTTTTATTCGTGTCTCTTCAGAACATGGGTGATCATGGCTCTCCACAACTTTCTGTCCGATGAAGCTCTACAACGTTTGACTCCTTTCCATCCCTCTTTGTCCAGGCTCTTCTATCCATTCAAACCTTTTATTCGTGTCTCTTCAGAACATGGGGTTCATGGCTCTCCACAATTTCTTCCGATGAAGCTCAAAATTCCATCCCTCTTTATCCATTCAAACCTTTTATTCGTGTCTCTTCAGTTTGCAAATCCTTTCCATCCCTTTTGTCCAGGCTCTTCTATCCATTCAAACCTTTTATTCGTGTCTCTTCAGAACATGGGTGATCATGGCTCTCCACAACTTTCTGTCCGATGAAAAGCAACGTTTGACTCCTTTCCATCCCTCTTTGTCCAGGCTCTTCTTCCATTCAAACCTTTTATTCGTGTCTCTTCAGTAGATGGGTGATCATGGCTCTCCACAACTTTCTGTCCGATGAAGCTCTAAGCAACGTTTGACTCCTTTCCATCCCTCCTTTGTCCAGGCTCTTCTATCCATTCAAACCTTTTATTCGTGTCTCTCTTCAGAATTTGGGTGATCATGGCTCTCCACAACTTTCTGTCCGATGAAGCTCTAACAACGTTTGACTCCTTTCCATCCCTCTTTGTCCAGGCTCTTCTATCCATTCAAACCTTTTATTCGTGTCTCTTCAAACATGGGTGATCATGGCTCTCCACAACTTTCTGTCCGATTTGACTCCTTTCCATCTCTTTGTCCAGGCTCTTCTATCCATTCAAACCTTTTATTCATGTCCTCTTCAGTCCATGGTAATCATGGCTCTCCACAACTTTCTGTCCGATGAAGCTCTAAGCAACGTTTGACTCCTTTCCATCCCTCTTTGTCCAGGCTCTTCTATCCATTCAAACCTTTTATTCGTGTCTCTTCAGAACATGGGTGATCATGGCTCTCCACAACTTTCTGTCCGATGAAGCTCTAAGCAACGTTTGACTCCTTTCCATCCCTCTTTGTCCAGGCTCTTCTATCCATTCAAACCTTTTTATTCGTGTCTCTTCAGAACATGGGTGATCATGGCTCTCCAAACTTTCTGTCCGATGAAGCTCTAGTTTGACTCCTTTCCATCCCTCTTTGTCCAGGCTCTTCTATCCATTCAAACCTTTTATTCGTGTCTCTTCAGAACATTTTGATCATGGCTCTCCACAACTTTCTGTCCGATGAAGCTCTAAGCAACGTTTGACTCCTTTCCATCCCTCTTTGTCCAGGCTCTTCCTATCCATTCAAACCTTTTATTCGTTTAGAACATGGGTGATCATGGCTCTCCACAACTTTCTGTCCGATGAAGCTCAAGCAACGTTTGACTCCTTTCCATCCCTCTTTGTCCAGGCTCTTCTATCCATTCAAACCTTTTATTCGTGTCTCTTCAGTTACATGGGTGATCATCTCCACAACTTTCTTTCCGATGACAAGCAACGTTTGACTCCTTTCCATCCCTCTTTGTCCAGGCTCTTCTATCCATTCAAACCTTTTATTCGTGTCTCTTCAGAACATGGGTGATCATGGCTCTCCACAACTTTCTGTCCGATGAAGCTCTAAGCAACGTTTGACTCCTTTCCATCCCTCTTTGTCCAGGCTCTTCTATCCATTCAAACCTTTTATTCGTGTCTCTTCAGAACATGGGTGATCATGGCTCTCCACAACTTTCTGTCCGATGAAGCTCTAAGCAACGTTTGACTCCTTTCCATCCCTCTTTGTCCAGGCTCTTCTATCCATTCAAACCTTTTTATTCGTGTCTCTTCAGAACATGGGTGATCATGGCTCTCCACAACTTTCTGTCCGATGAAGCTCTAAGCAACGTTTGACTCCTTTCCATCCCTCTTTGTCCAGGCTCTTCTATCCATTCAAACCTTTTATTCGTGTCTCTTCAGAACATGGGTGATCATGGCTCTCCATTTCTGTCCGATGAAGCTCTAAGCAACGTTTGACTCCTTTCCATCCCTCTTTGTCCAGGCTATCTTCTATCCATTCAAACCTTTTATTCATGTCTCTTCAGAACATGGGTGATCATGGCTCTCCACAAACTTTCTGTCCGATGAAGCTCTAAGCAACAATCCCTTTTTGTCCAGGCTCTTTTCCATTCCCTTTTATTCGTGTCTCTTCAGAACATGGGTGATCATGGCTCTCTCCCTTTCTGTCCAAAACGTTTGACCCTTTCCATCCCTCTTTGTCCAGTCTCTTCATTCAAACCTTTTATTCGTCTCTTCAGAACATGGTTGATCATGGCTCTCCAAACTTTCTGTCCGATGAAGCTCTAAGCAACGTTTGACTCCTTTCCATCCCTCTTTGTCCAGGCTCTTCTATCCATTCAAACCTTTTATTTTCTCTTCAGAACAAATCTCTCCACAACTTTCTGTCCGATGAAGCTCTAAGCAACGTTTGACTCCTTTCCATCCCTCTTTGTCCAGGCTCTTCTATCCATTCAAACCTTTTATTCGTGTCTCTTCAGAACATGGGTGATCATGGCTTCCAAACTTTCTGTCCGATGAAGCTCTAAGCAACGTTTGACTCCTTTCCATCCCTCTTTGTCCAGGCTCTTCTATCCATTCAAACCTTTTATTCGTGTCTCTTCAGAACATGGTTGATCATGGCTCTCCACAACTTTCTGTCCGATGAAGCTCTAAGCAACGTTTGACTCCTTTCCATCCCTCTTTTGTCCAGGCTCTTCTATCCATTCAAACCTTTTATTCGTGTCTCTTCAGAACATGGGTGATCATGGCTCTCCACAACTTTCTGTCCGATGAAGCTCTAAGCAACGTTTGACTCCTTTCCATCCCTCTTTGTCCAGGCTCTTCTATCCATTCAAACCTTTTTATTCGTGTCTCTTCAGAACATGGGTGATCATGGCTCTCACAACTTTCTGTCCGATGAAGCTCTGGCAACGTTTGACTCCTTTCCATTTTTGTCCAGGCTCTATCCATTCAAACCTTTTATTCGTGTCTCTTCAGAACATGGGTGATCATTTCTGTCCGCTCTCTAAGCAACAACTTTCTCCCTCTTTGTCCAAACCTTTTATTCGTGTCTCTTCAGAACATGGGTGATCCTTGGCTCTCCACAACTTTCTGTTTGACTCCTTTTGATCCCTCCCTCTTTGTCCAGGCTCTTCTATCCATTCAAACCTTTTATTCGTGTCTCTTCAGAACATGGGTGATCATGGCCCTCCACAACTTTCTGTCCGATGAAGCTCTAAACGTTTGACTCCTTTCCATCCCTCTTTGTCCAGGCTCTTCTATCCATTCAAACCTTTTATTCGTGTCTCTTCAGAACATTGGTGATCATGGCTCTCCACAACTTTCTGTCCGATGAAGCTCTAAGCAACGTTTGACTCCTTTCCATACCTCTTTGTCCAGGCTCTTCTATCCATTCAAACCTTTTATTCGTGTCTCTTTCAGAACATGGGTGATCATGGCTCTCCACAACTTTCTGTCCGATGAAGCTCTAAGCAACGTTTGACTCCTTTCCATCCCTCTTTTGTCCAGGCTCTTCTATCCATTCAAACCTTTTATTCGTGTCTCTTCAGAACATTGGTTGATCATTTCCACAACTTTCTGTCCGATGAAGCTCTAAGCAACGTTTGACTCCTTTCCATCCCTCTTTGTCCAGGCTCTTCTATCCATTCAAACCTTTTTATTCGTGTCTCTCTTCAGAACATGGGTGATCATGGCTCTCCATCCCTCTTTGTCCATCGTTTTCAGTATATGAAGTCTAAGCAACGTTTGACTCCTTTCCATCCCTCTTTGTCCACTCTTCTATCCATTCAAACCTTTTATTCGAAGAACATGGGTTTATGGCAAAAATTCTGTCCGATGAATTCTAAGCAACGTTTGACTCTTTCCATCCTCTTTGTCCAGGCTCTTCTATCCGTTTCAACCTTTTTTCGTGTACTCTCTTCAGTCTATGGGTGATCATGGCTCTCCACAACTTTCTGTCCGATGAAGCTCTTTTGAAACCTTTCCATCCCTTTTATTTCAAACCTTTTATTCGTTTCGTACCTGCCACAACTTCCTGTCCGATGAAACTCTAAGCAAGGCTCTTCCATATCCATTCGTAGGTAAGTGTCTTTCATCAACATGGGTGATCTTTTCTAATTTTCTGTCCGATGAGACTAACAACATTTGTATCTTTCCAAACCCTTTCCAGGCTCTTCTATCCATTCAAATTTATTTTCATGAACTTTCTTTACATTTCATGGCTCTATAAATTTTCAAACCGTTTGACTCCTCTTTCATTTCTGGCTCTTTAATTTGACTTTCAATGTTTAAGTACTGTTTTCTATTCAGATACGTGATCATGGCTCCTCGTTAACTTTCTGTCCGAAAAGCTCTAAGCAGCATTTGTATCTTATACAAAAACCTTTAACGGGAGTTCCACAATTTCTTGTCCGATCTTTAACGGTTAAGATTGTAGTGATCAGGGGAATCATCCTCTCAAATATTCCATTTGTACCCTTACCAGCTTCTTCCCTTTTAGAATCGTTTCTTTAAAATTCCGTTCCCGTGAGGATGATTTCCTGTCTCGAAATCTCTGCTCGTTCTGATCTTTTTCTATTTCGCATTTACAGTCCAGTATTTTATTCATAACCCTTTTCTTTACAATGAGTTCTATCTGTATATCTTCATTATTAACTAGGATTTATGACGCTAAACTAGTGATCCGAGCAATCTCATCCTCTTGATCTGCAACAAAGCATTTGTGTACCATTCGACCAGCTTCTTCCCTATTGAAAGTTTTGAGGGAGCGTGAACCAGTTCTTAATTGTTCCTAATCCTATCCAACAGAACTTGAGGAATGTTTGAGGAACCTAGGTCCATCCCTGATCCGCGTTAACGGAACTTAGGCAAACAAAAACAAAACAGTATCAAAGTACAAAAATACATATTTATAGTAAAAATTACCAACAATATAATTTTAAAACAAAAGGTCCAATAATACATATTTATAGTAGAATTACCAACAATACATTTTTATAACAAAAGGACCAGCAATACATATTTATAGTAGAATTAGCAACAATGCATTCTTATAGCAAAATTACCAACAATACATTTTTATAGCAAAAGGACCAGCAATACATATTTATAGTAGAATTAGCAACAATGCATTCTTATAGCAAAATTACCAACAATACATTTTATAGCAAAAGAACCAGCAATACATATTTATAGTAGAATTAGCAACAATGCATTCTTATAGCAAAATTACCAACAATACATTTTATAGCAAAAGGACCAACAATACATATTTATAGTAGAATTAGCAACAATGCATTCTTATAGCAAAATTACCAACAATACATTTTTATAGCAAAAGGACCAGCAATACATATTTATATTAGAATTAGCAACAATGCATTCTTATAGCAAAATTCCCAACAATACATTTGATAGAAAAATAACCAGCAATACATTTTATCTGTAGTTGAATGTATAAAATTGCGTTCAAAAATATTTTATTGTAACCAGAAAATTGTGTTCAAAATATTTAGATTAAATAACCCATGGAGGTGTTCATATGCCTCCAAACAAAATCAACCAACTCATAATCTTCTCTTCTCCTCTATTTACATTCTCCTATTTTTTTTATAAAACATCCACATTCAATAACTCGTTACCTTAAGTGGATTTTACGCTTTATATTGAATGAATAATAGCGTTAAGAAAAGAAAAAAAATCAACGTAGGACCCGTAAATTTTGCATCTTTAATATAAATTTGCCTGGTGATGACGAAATTTTAACGGAAGATTATATTTTTTGCTTTCTAATCTCTTTGCATACTAGTGGCATTATCGCTTTGCTTGGGATGAAAGGACTAAAAAAGCATGTATCATTTTAACTGACTCCAGTCAGTTAAGTGCCACACATGATACACGGTTGGGCGATCATTTATCGTTCGATACATAACTGACGAGGCAAAAGATTTTTCCCGCTGTATGTTGCCATTTCTTTCGGCGGTAGACTGGTTGCCAACCGAGGCTAAAGAACACAGTCTGCCATGCTATTTAACCCATATATGGGGAGAGAAGATTTGGATTCATAATTTTTCCCAAGGTAAGTAAATATAACGCACTCGACTAAAATTCGAACTCGGATCTCCTAGTTCTTATTCCGAGCTGATATCCATTACACCATTACTGCTATTACCCATGTCTATTATCGATACATAATATCGAATCGAAAAAATCTCGTGAATGCAAAATTAAAAAGGTAAACATCACTAGCGGCGCCATTATAGAATTTCTCTGTTGACAAACGCTGAAATAGTTTTAAAAAAAAATCATCATGTCAGTTAATTTTCTTTGACGAAAATCCATTGGCGCTGTTATATTTCTTTTCCTGGAGAAGATGGAAAACTTGTATAGGTTTTCCATTCTATGAAAAAACAAAATGGCCATAAACGGCAAATGTAAAAAAGAAAGCAATCTGGAGTGCGTTTCCAATTATTAGTTAGGGAGAGAATTGCAAAATTGATTTTATGAAAGATGATATAAGACACTTTTATTTCAGAAAAAAATGGATGCTACTTGGTGTTGTTGTTGTTGTTGCTGTTGTTGCTGTTTTTGTTCTTCTTCTTCGTCTTCTTCTTCGTCTTCTTCGTCTTTTTGAACATTTGAATATGTTTCTAAATTTATTCACTTAATGTGAACTTATGCGATTCAAATTCTGGAAAAAGAGACAAAAGTATTTGATTTGCCATTTTATATTATACTAGTGCCAATAAAAGGAAATATATATTTTACAATCTCATATATATATATATATATATATATATATATATATATATATATATATATATATATATATATATATATATATATATGCAGAGAGAGAAAGAGAGAGAGAGAGAGAAAGAAAGAAAGAGAGATCCGAGTTCAATTCAGTCGAATCCATTACATTCACTTACGTGCTAATACCCTTGGGAAAGTATGAATCCTCTTCTTCTCCCTCCAGCTATGGGTAAATAGCAGGACAGACTGGGTTCTGTAGCCTTGGATGGAAACTGGTATAGGAGAAGGACAACTCTGTTAAAACTTGCAGAAGGTTGTTTGGGGACCTTGTGGCACGTAGTGCACCAGGTTTCTGTATTCAGCCCTCCAAAAAGTGTGGTTGGTTCTGCACAAAGCTTTCACCACTATAATCAAAATCATATGTGCTGGTGTCTGGGCTGTAAGTTTCTAGAAATTGAGTTGCTGACCCTCATACGTCGAATACGATAGGAGAGTCCACCATATATATATATATATATAGTTATCAAAACATTGAGACTTTAAAACTATTTATTTTTATTTTATATTGCGAGCATAAGTGAAGAGTATATTGATTGATTTGTTTTTTACGGCTTATCAATCTTTTGCAGGTAATTTAAAGCTAGATAATATGTGTAGGATTGTAAGATTTATTTTCTTTAGAGATAATAATTATTTATTGATATAAATTCAACTGGGAGAAAAAAAAAGGTAAATTCACACCTTTCCCAAAGGTATTTGCTTCTAAGTGAATATAACGAATCCGACTGGATTCGAAACACGGTTCTCCGATTTCCAAAGCCGCTCCGTTATCCATTACACCAATCGCACATCCAATATATGATATTCTCAAGTGGTCACCCATCTAGGTACTGACCTTGTTCGACGTTGCTTAACCTCGGTGATCGTACCGGTGTTTCAATGTGATATGGCCGTATGCCGAGTAAAGAGTATAAGTAATGATGAGTATAAGTAATATGTATGAGTAATGGTGAGTGTAAGTAATGAGTATAAATAATGATGAGCGTAAGTAATGAGTATAACTAATGATAATTATAAAAATGAGTCTATGTAATGATGAGTATAAGTGATGAGTTTAAATAATAATGAATGTAAGTAGTGAGTATAACTCATGAGGAGTATAAGCAATGAGTATAAATACTTATGAGTATAAATAAAGATAAGTATGAGTAATAAGTATAATTAATAAGTATAATAATAATAAGTATAAGTAAGGATTAGTGGAAGTAATGAGTGTAAATAATGATAAGTAATAAGTGTGAGTAATGCTGAGCATAAATAATAAGTATAAATAATGATGAGTATAGATAATAATGAGTATATGTGATGAGTATAAGTAATGATGGGTATAGGAATTGAGTATAACAAATGATGAGTATAATCAATGATTAGAACTTATAATGAGTATAATGATGAGTATAAGTAATAAGTATGATTAATGATGAGTATAATTTATGAGTATACGTAATGACAAGTGTAAGTAATGACTATAATAAATGGTGAGTATAAGCAATGAGGAAAGCTAATGATGAGTATAAGCACTGAGTATAAGTAATGATGCACAAAACATATTGCCAATATCAAGAAGGAAATGTCATCGTCCATAAAGCAAAGAGGTAATATTTTCATGAAGGGGAAAGCAAAAGATGAAAATGTTTATGATCAGAAAAGTAAAATTAGATAAACTAATTTTGTTTATGATCATCAAAAATGGCGCTAAGAGCATATCTAAATATCTTATGAGAAATTTTGAATAAATTAAGAAACGTTCAAGTGAATTATCTGTTTATCTGATTCAAGTATCAGGTTTAGATATTTGATCTGGACTCTAAAGAGCGTTACAGTGCGAATCTCTTGAGTCGGTCAACCAGATAAGTCACTTGGAAGTTTCACAGTCTATTAAATATTATAGATTTAGTTATCTATTCAGCACTTTTTGTCAGAAAATTAAGTATACGTAAGTTTCTCGTAATTTTCCTGTAATTTCTTAGTTGTATTATTATTATTATTATTATTATTATTATTATTTCTTTTGATTTTTGGTGTATGCTCATTTCTTTCCGAGTCCCGACCAGAGACCTAAGGTCAGAAATGACATCGTGATATTTTCCACTCAGCAGTTTTGAAAAAAACCCAAGAAAACAAATCACACATATTTTGCATAGATAAAGCCCTACGTAATGTGTGGGTTGTACCTGAGAGAACATTTTTTTTATTATAAGGCATGGGCTACCAGGGATTCCTTCAGTGAGTCTATTAGAATCTTTTCCAATCAATCCGAGGGCTACAACTTGTTAATGTCCTTATGAGCCAGATTTTTTAAGATTTCAATTTCAAGGTCCTTGTTTTTTGAAGATTTTCAAAGATACCTTACAGCTTCCAGAGACTACCATGTCAATTGGAAGGCACGGTTTGCTGTCTTTAATCACAATATCTGGGCGATTAGCTTTGATTGTTCTGTCTCTGTGTATATATTAATACTTTCAATGATTCATTCTGGGACATAATTAGGATTATTAATACCCATTGATAGAGTTTGTACAAGGGTTTTATGAATTGATGACAGATTATAGAATCAAAAACTGGACACCTTGTCATTTCCTGTGGAGGGTCCATTATGGGGTTTTCGTTAGAACTTGCCTAACCCTATTCGTGGTTATATTTTCCCATTCTTATAGGTGTTTATCCGATATTCGCTTTTCTCGTTGGAACCATTCTGCATTGGGATTATATTCCTTTGGGCTGTTCCAAATATTCTCCCAGTATTTCTGCACTTTTTTAATGGTTGCTTTTTAACATGCATAACTGATTTTCCAATTTCCTTTTAAAATTTCTTAAGATACGTTTGGAATATTTTATTTTGGCGATAGAACCTATAACGTTTTTTTTGTATCGTCTTGTTCCCTGTGCTTTTAACTACAGTTTCATTTCCTTTGATTGATGGAATTTCATTTAGTTATTGAATTTTATATTTGCGCTTAATCTTCCTGCATTTGAGTGTTAAGACATTTGTGTTTCTAGTGAGCTCATCCAGTATCGAAATCACAAATCTGATTTCCTTTATTTCTCGAATCAGTTTTGCTTTTCAGGCTGGATCTCTTTGTCTGTTGTTTGATCTTTTCATTGTCTTGACTCCAAGTAGCTGTTAAAGATGTTGCGTATATGATATTGTTAACTTCTGTGATGTTTCCCAATGGTTTGTCCGTTGGCAGTTTTTCCAGTGCAACGTTATATATTTGGACAATGTGCTTATTGGACTTTGTCATATGAATCTTTGGGAGCCGGTCTCTTTCTGACATTTGTGTGAGAGTTACTCTAATACGATGTGGTTTTTCCCTTTTATGATTTCACCTCTGTGGTTTTCAAGGAATTCTACCCTAATGTAATTGGACTCATCTTCACCTCTATTTGTTTTCAAGGAATTCTACCCTAATGTAATTGGACTCATCTTCAGTGACAGCGTATTAATAACTGCAGGTTATGTCCCAGGTAGATTCTTCGCTTTTATTTCCTGGGAGATTATTATTTCGTATCTCATTTATTTTAGTTTTTACCTCATCCTCTGTCATATTATTTATTTCTACTCTCATCTCTTTATTGTTTGAGTGATGCGTTATTGTATTCTGTCTTATATTTAGTTTTATCTTATCTATTTCTGCATTTGAGAGTCTTTTGTTTCACACGAATTCCATGCGGACATTGACAAACATGTTTGGATTGAGATGGAGTACCCCTTCCTACCGTAGTTCTCCATATGTAGTATGTCTGATCCGTGATGTTCTTAAGAGGATTTTCGAGTGCGGTGAAAAAGGATGCCATGGCTTGTTGATACTCTTCGCGAGACCATTTCGTTCGTTTTCTTTTTATTAGTCGATCTGGTATTGAGTCACTTGGTCTAAGGTTAGAAATAATCCGGGATTTGATGACCAGGTATCTCTTCGTTGTTGGAAGAGTTTGTTCGAGTGGCCGATTTTTCAGACCCAGACTGGTTCTTCTCTGAGGTAAGCAGTCCTTGTTGACACTGGTGACGGCCGATCTGGTATAAGTATTTGTTCGTAATAATTCAGATTTGTAATTTTTTGCGTTTTATCCATGACCGGCAAGTTCAAGTCTCCAGCTCTAGGACGACTGTCTACCAAGACCAAAGCGCTCGTCCTTCCCATGAAATTGGTGGGGAGGAGTATAGTGAGATGTCCATGGTTCAAGAGTTCATCATCTAGGACTGTATTGAGTCAGGTAGCATAGGGGCATGGAAATGTTATTGACTATAATAAGTTTTAACTTATTATTAGTCGCAATGACCACTACCAGATGAAATGTCAAAGATGGACATACATTTACACTGAGGGTTATCATAAAAAATTAAAATTAAATTTAAATAAAGCCAAAGAGAAATGAAATAAAATGAAAGAAAAGAAAAATGTAATTTCAAATTGTATAAAATTTAGCATAACTTGCATGTTGAAAGGCGGACACAGAATAGCAACCGGAAAAATGTTTAACTTTCCGACCCCAGTGAAAGTGATATTTATCAAGTTTTAGATCACACACCCACCGCCCCCCCCACTGCAATTTAGCGGAAGGGTCACTAAAGAATGCATTAAACAAAGAAAAACAAACAAAATAGTAGATTTTACATTTGGGGTCATTTCTCAACTATTCTCACTCAAAAAAAAAAAAAAAACTGGCAAAAAGAAGAAAATTGTCAGAAAATGTATCGCTGGCATTAAAAAGTGTGTCTACCTATTGCCATATGCGAACGGAAAAAAAAAGAAAGAGAGAAAAAAAGAAAGAGAGAAAAAAAGAAAGAGAGAAAAAAAGAAAGAGAGAAAAAAAGAAAGAAAAAGTTATCTATTTTTTGGGTTGTTTTTTTTTGTTTTGTTTTACGTCATATCAATCACAATGGGTTATTTAATGCCGAGAAGATTTTTATTGTTGGTAATATCATTTCCAAAAATGTATTGCTGCTAATATTTTTTCCTCAAGAATGTATTGCTGCTAATATTTTTTCCTCAAAAATGTATTGCTGCTAATATTTTTTCCTCAAGAATGTATTGCTGCTAATATTTTTTCCTCAAAAATGTATTGCTGCTAATATTTTTTCCTCAAGAATGTATTGTTGCTAATATTTTTTCCTCAAAAATGTATTGCTGCTAATATTTTTTCTTCAAAAGTGTATTGCTGATAAAAATGTATTGTTGGTAATAATTATTTTCTTCAAAAATTAATTGCTAGTAACAATCTTTTACAAAAATGTATCGCTTGCATTAAAACCTATTTTTATACTTTCATAGTGTTTTGACCCCAGTTTGAGGGTTAAATATTTGCCCATAGCTGGGATCCTAACAGGTGCTTTTTTTTCCAAAAACGTATTGCTGATAATATCTTTTTCCAAAATATATTGCTGGCAATATTTTTTTTTTTTTTCCAAAAATGTATTGCTGTTAATATTTTCTTTTTCCCTCAAAAATTCATTGCCAGTAATACATTTTACAAAAAAGCATTGCTAGTATTAAAACCCATTTTTATACTTTCACAACACCTCAACCCCAGCCTGGTGCGGGGTCAACTATTTGCCCATAGCTGGGGCCCCAACAGGCGCCACTATCTCGGGTCAGGCTGGACCTAGGAACAACCAGCATCCAAGAAGCGGTTCTCAAAATCTCCAGATCAGAGGCCCCGCCGTTGGACGAAGTTTATCTTCTTAGCCGGGACGCTGGATGTAGTTTATCATCTTACCCAGGAAGCGATTATTTATGTCAGAAATTAAATATGTAAAATTCTCGTAATTTTCCTGTATTTTTTCGATTGTATTATTATTATTATTATTATTATTATTATTATTATTATTATTATTATTATTATTATTTTCTTTGATTTCTGGCGTTTACACATTTCTTTCCGGGTCCCGCCGAGAGACCTAAGGTTAGAAATGGCATCCATGACACTTTCCACTGACAAAAAAAAAAAAAAAAAATTACAAAGATAAAGCCCTTCGTAAAGTGTGGGCGGTACTTGTCAGAACAATTTTTTGTATCTCCTTGAGGCATGGACTTCCAGGAATCCCTTCAATTAGTCTACTGCAATCGTTTCCAACCAGTCCTAGGGCTCCAACTACAACAGGGATTGTTGATGTTCCCATATGCCACATTTTTGAGATTTCTATTTCATGGTCCTTGTATTTGGACAGCTTTTTGAATATCTTCAAAGATACATTGCAGTCAGCAGGGACTGCCATATCTATAAAGAGGCACAGTTTTTGTTTTTGGTCTTTAATAACAATATCTGGCCGGTTGGCCTTGATTGTTCTGTCAGTGTGTATTGTGTAGTCCCATAGAATTGTAACAGGTCCTATCTCCGTAACCGGGTCTGGGTGGTGTTCATACCAGTTTCTTTCAGTTTCCTTCCCGTAGAAGTTGCAGATTTTCTAGTGCAGATATATTATTATTATTATTAGTTATCCTTTTTAGCCCCTCGACTTTTCGAATCTAAGCGCAGGGGTGGATTGGTAGCAAGATCTCGTCATTTTACTGTTGAAATTGTTAGATGGGCAAACTTGGACGGTGTGTAAAAAGGACGATTTTTAGATTGACGCCGCTACTGTTTTAACTCTTTGACAATGTTTATTGTTCTAAAAGCGATGATTAGAATTGTAATAAAGTCTAAACATACGAAAGTGATTTTGTACATTGTCTTTGTTCTTGAGAATTGACAACAGAAATAATAAGCACTATTTATTCATTAAATTGTTTATTTACATTATCTATTTATTATATTATCTATTGGAATGGTTGGCAAATTGCTAATTGATTCGAACTTTATCAAATGATAAAGGATTTCCTTATAGTCTGTTTTTACATATTTTAATGATTTAGTAAATGTTTATAAATTTATGAAAAAAATATTTTTATATTTATTTCTTTATAAATTGATAAATAATAAATATTGCATTGTATTAGTTTTAAGAATGTTGTAAATATAAAATTATCCTTGTATTAAAAGAATCTAATATTGTCTAGTATTCAATATTGTTGTTGCAAATTTTCCAGAACAAATATATATATATCTATAAATTCATATTCATCGTCTGTTTAGGTTTTATTACAATTCTAATCATCGCTTTTTTTTAAAACAACATACATTGCCTAGGAGTGAAGGTATTTAAAATAATAGCTTGTTAATGGAAAAACAGTCCTTTTGACATTCCGTGGCGCTAGATGTTACCGGAATTTCTATGCTGATAGTTTCTTCCCTTGTACTTCACGCTTGTGAAACTCTCTTCCGGTTTCTTGGTTTCCGGTCAAATTTAATCTTCAAAGATTGAAACACAATGTCAATTTATCGTCTTCTGTCTCCTTGAATCCTTTTGTTTTAGTGACTTGTTCTCAATAAAGTTTTTTTATCTTTTCAAATTCCTTCACTCCCAGTAATGCTCTTGCGTCTTAGTGGCTTTATTGCCTTGCTTGAAATGATAAAAAAATATTTCCTCTTATTGTCTTTCTTACAATATTACAAGAAATCTCTTGTTGAAAGAATTCATTTTAATCATTTCTTCTGAAATAATCATATTCTTTTGAGTGCATATCAACCGAAAGACTTTAATTTAAGGCAATTTGTTCAATCATTTTAAGCTTATATTAACCCTGTAGATATCCGTATGGCGCATAGGGACACAGCCTCACCAAGCTACGCGTTGCGGGTGTGTTGTCCGTATCAAGTAGGATTTTACAGAATGAAGTAGCTAGACCCTCAACCAAATAGATTTGGAATAACAAGATGTTCTTCTTCCAAATTTGTTGCTAACCAATGTTAGAGAACCCACTCTGCTATTAGACTCACTTTCGCACATATTTGTGCGAAAGTGAGTACAACGACTTCGGCCGCTACGCTATGGGCAATTCCCTATATATATTAGTAGAAAATGCATTTATATGACCAGAAAGAAGTTTTTCAGTCAAGAGAGGAGTTCAAGGTTCACTAACAAATACAGAAAATGAACAATGAGATATTAAAAGAACATAAGGAAAATTTATTCCTTTTAAAAATGTATTCCTTTTATTTGCCTGAAGAATGTTTCAAGACAGGAAACACGTGTAGCAGAAATATGAAAAATAAAGTATAATATATATACTAAAATAATCTTCATTATAACCCCAAAAGATTGCGGTTTCTCTCTCTCTCACTATATATATATATAAATATATATATATATATATATATATATATATATATATATATATATATATATATATATATATTACGATAAACGTGCAATCAATTTACAAATACATGAATTATTCACACAAAACTAATGCAAAGGTTAATGATTTAAATGGCGAGACATCCATCATCGCAAACAATTCAAATAGTATACAAAAACCTCCAAATCCGTTATGAATGAATTGATCCTTGTTTATATAAATTTCTGCCGTATCTATTCTATACCTGAAGATGTCTGTAGGAACAGACGAAAGCTTGTAGTAAAAATAACAACTAATACGCCAGAAATTTATATAAACAAGGATCAATTCATTCATAACGGATTTGAGGTTTTGTATACTATTTGAATTGTTTTGCGATGATGTCTCGCCATTTAAATCATTAACCTTGCATTAGTTTTGTGTGAATAATTCATATATATATATATATATATATATATATATATATATATATATATATGTGTGTGTGTGTGTGTGTGTGTGTGTGTGTGTGTGTGTGTGTGTGTGTGTGTGTGTGTGTGTGTGATTGAGGAATCGGTGAGCTGAGTTCGAATTCCAGTCGGATCCATTACATTCACTTACGTGCTAATATACTTTGGGAAAGATATGAATTCAATTCTTCTCTCCCCAGCTATGGATAAATATATATATAATTTCTGTGAAAATTTCTCGGACATGGAGCGGGTAGAATGTTTATTATAAACAGACCATTTACTTAAATATTTGTATCTATAAAAAGAATGTTAAACATAAAAATGTCTTTAAATATATATATGTATGTGTGTGTGGGGGGGTGCGCGCGTACGTTTCAAGAGAAAAGTAGACATTCTCATTTACACAATTATACTAATCTCCTCATCTTTGTTGTTACTATTGCAACGTTTCGGTCGTAGTGCCCTCCGGCTTTCTTCAGGTAACTGTCGATATAAGAAACCTTCTGCGAGTTTCGAACTTTATTTAATCTACGCTGCTAGATTGTTTCAGTTACACTGTCAATGTCTAGGGATATCTCCATTGCCCTGAAGATCACTTGAAAGGTGAAATTGACAGTCACTATGCAGTATTGAATCCTATGTCTGCATTTTCTATAATAGTGCTATATATTGAACACTCTCCCATCGTGATTGTAGCAAATTTTAAACATCGAAAGTTGAAGTCGGTACGCCTATTGCAGTTTTCGCCCACTTCCCCCCTTCAAATCCAAATTATTTTGAACAAGATAACGTATTCTGTTCAAATATTACAAAGTACAATATACACGAAGAAGGCCGGAGAGTGTATCGATCACAAATTTATGATAAAAAAAAAATAAAGGTTATTCGAATAATTCTTGTGGTAAAATCTCATCTGGTAGTGCCTGACCAAAATATAGGAGTCGATATGCCATGAAACAACATTGTAAATAAAAAAAAATGGAAAAAGGTGAGTAATTTATTTCATCTAGTGAACAAAACTAATGTATTTTAATAATAAAATCCACAATGTGATACAACTCCATGATAATGTAGAAAAAACAAAACAAAAGAAAACTGAAAAAGGGTCGTTTTTTCCAACATCTTTTGCTATTTTTTTTATTACGTTTTCTTTTGAAATTTCTCTCCAATTTTTTTTGTTCTCCCAGCATTTTTTTTCACCAGAAAAAAAGTAATTTCAGATTGTTTTCTTTCCAGTGAAAATGGATTTTCGTGTGGAAAATATGACAAAAAATTATTTCCGTTGATTATGGAATCAATATTATTTCTCCCTAAGCAAGCAGATTTTTTTTTATTTACTACTTGTTTGAAAAATGACTTCCATAAAAGTACATCTAATTCGAAGTAATACATTGTCATACAGTTACCCAAGTGGCAAACTTTGACTATTTTCCCTTATTTCGACGTTGATTGCTAGATTATCATTTCTCTTCGTCCTATAAAAATGAGAACAATCAATAATCTGTATATAATAGTGGGAACAAAGTGCCTGCACGCGGAGAGAAAAACAATCAATACACAAAAATAAACAGCGGAATAAGACAGTCCCAAGAGAAGCAGATAACTTACCTCGATTTATTATAAGCGAACATAACCTTAACAACGTACGTTACGAGAAATTTAGAAGTAAAACTGAAATATTAGACAAGGAAAACAAATCGAAAGGATTAATGTTAATATAACAATATATTTTACATCATTTTACAGATGAAATAACTAGATGCAACTGTAAGGTAATAAGTTTTTCTTTCTCGCTTCTCTTATGAATCATTCTTCGGAATTATTTACATTCCCACCGCTGTGATGTAGTTTATCTGTGCCTTTTCTATAAATATTTCCATTGTAGTTGTTCTGATTAGCTTTCCTATTTGGTACCACGACATTACGAATTAGCAGAATGAGGCAGGTACATACTGCATCAGTACCGACCATTTTTTTCAGCCTCTTTAGCGAGGGATCGTATAGACGACTTCCACTTATTAGTCTGCTGAAACTTTCACATTATTGTCCTTGGTCTGCTCTCTCCCTAGCTATGGATTAAATAGTGTTGATTCTGTTCTGTAACCTAAACGGGAAAACATTTTCTCTCTTGTCCAAGAAATTCACAGATAAAGAAAATGAAACTGCGGAG
Source organism: Acanthosepion pharaonis (assembly GCA_903632075.3). Lineage (NCBI taxonomy): Eukaryota > Metazoa > Mollusca > Cephalopoda > Sepiida > Sepiidae > Acanthosepion > Acanthosepion pharaonis. The sequence goes on along the minus strand of CAHIKZ030002855.1, from coordinate 557,897 downwards.
TATCATGAACATTCACGTCTTGAACTGACATGGAAGTACAAAGAAAAAAGTATCGAATACGCTCTCTATAATAGCGTTTGACTAAAATCAGATATAGAAGTAAAAATTACTACAGTGAATTTGAATCGCACAGGGTGCCCTATATTTGTCTACTGTAGTAAGCAAAGTAAATGTCAATATAACGTGTTGTCAATAAAAATGTTTTCACTTTTTCATATATATATATATATATATATATATATATATATATATATATAATAATTAGAAGAAAGGGTACACTTGTTCTCATAACATGTAGGATAGTTAGATTAGTTAATAAAACAATGACAAACAAAAGGGTGCCAATATAATCAATACGAAAAACATTTATTAAATATTAATATGACAGAAATGAAGTATGGAAATTAAGGCTTTAAGTCCGGAATTTTCGGACACGCCTGTGTCCTTCATCAACGGAGAGAGAAATAAACAGAGAAATGGAAATTACTTCACCGACAGATGTTTTTGTAGACGGTGTATTTTTTTTGGTGGAAATCATATTATTATCAAAAAATTGATCTCTGACTGATTCCTTGCTGTGCGAAACTTTTTGCGAAAATAAACAAAAATTTAGAATTTTGATCGGTGTAAAAGCGTTAGGCCCGTTTATTATTAGTAGTAAGGAAAGTGGGGGAGTGATATAGTAAACATAGATGAAGAGAATTATGGGTTGCGGATGGGAAGGGGGAAAGACGTCTCGCGCGTAACCAGTTTTTCGACCAAATTGTCAAATTTCAGAAAGATGGGCTGTAGTTAGAGTAACATGTGACGAGAAAAAAGGTGAGGAGGAAAAACAGACTATACAGTAATAAAGTATTATTAAATGAAATAAAGTAAAAAGAAAAAAAAGGGCAAAGAACAAAAAAAAAAGGAGATTCTTATCCTCAGTCCAATTTGTAGGGGGATATTTTATTTAATTGTCCTTCGCTAATTGTATTTACATGAGATTTCCCATTCCCATGATATATATATATATATATATATATATATATATATATATATATATATATATATATATATATCTTATTGTGTTTGCCTCTTTTTTTGCTCTTCATTTTTGTTGTTACTGTTCTTTCGTTTAATTTATTGCCAACGATTTACTCCTGATGAGATGTTGGATGAAAAGGCCTTTAAGACAAACATTTTCCTTGTTTTTAAAACATTATATACATATATATATATATATATATATATATATATATATATATATATATATATATATATATATATATACGTTATCTTTTAGAAATCTAAAAGACACAAATTTTCTTTGAGATTTCTTGGACATTTAGGCAGGAAAATGTTGTTAATATTTATTTACTTAAATATTTGCATCTATAAAAATAACGTATAAACAAAAAATATATTAAAATATTTGCCGGACTTTATATATATATATATATATATATATATATATATATATATATATATATATATATATATACATATATAGTGAAAAACCTTTTATTTTGACAACGCGTTTCGCCTTCGTTATTTAGTTAGGTAGGCGTCTTCAGATCAGAATTACTTTTTGACTCAGCTACTTATATATATATATATATATATATATATATATATATATATATATAAAAGTTGCTCAATATAAGAGATAGAGCGTATGTTAATATAAAATATTATAAAGCATGAAGATCTTGAATATTCGAGAAATCTTATTAAGGAAAAAAAGAAGGGCACATTTTCTTTAATATGATTTCTCGACTATTAGCACCGGTAGACGAAAATAAAGTATTGGATGTATGCATGCATGTATGTATGTATGTATGTATTCATGCGCACTAATATGTGCAAAGCCCAATGTTTCTCTCTATATATAGTGGGTGATAGGGAAAGTGAGATGGGGAAGAGGGAGAAAGAATGCGAGTGAAAAAAAGATATTCCAACTGGCGTATATTTCTATAAGCTTAAGAGCAGACAGTGTTTCACTATCTCACTGTTGAATCTATTTTGATTTTCCAACTCTCCAAATTCTTATCATCTCACCAAATGTATATCGATTTTTACGAAAGAACCACCTTGATAGAAAAAAAAAAGAAAAGAAAAGAAACGATAGATTTAAATCCTGGAGTCAAGCCAATTAGCACTTAACATTTATTTATTTATTTATTTATTTATTTATTTGACTGGTGATTGTTTTTATTTTTATTTTATTTTATTTCGTCTTTTTTTTTTACTGTAAAACTAGGAGATGCACAAACCCTTAAATGATAATTATTTATTCTTAACATTGCACTTTGATGACTGCCAGTGAAAAAAAGAAAAGAAAAAAAACGAAACAAGAAGCAATAAAAGAAAAGATAAAAACGATAAAAGAAGGAAAAAAACAAGCAGTAAAAAAAAACAAAAAAGAAAGAAAAGAAAAGGATAGAACAAAAACAAAAAAAAAACAAAAATCGAAAAAAAGAAACAATGATATTTATCGACTGTTCATTCGGTAAAGAGAATAACTATTTCTCCCTTATAATTACGCATCTGCTATCATTGTCCTATCACTAACTCTTAATTATACAGCATATTCCCTCACCAAAAAGAATTATAAATCTTTTTAATTTCGTCATTTTGAATAATTCTAAAAATGCATTTAATTCCATTTAATATTTAATTTAAACCGTTAATCTTTGTAAGTCAATAAACATTAATATTTATTAATTTTAATCATTAATCCTGTTTGGAAATCCATAAATACTGCGTTTATTATCATTTATTAGGATACCTTGTATTTGTATATAAATTCGTGAAGGGCACTTCAACGTGATGTAATGGTTAGCAAGCCATACTATATCAATTACTACTGAGCATTGAGTTCGATCATCACTAGGTGCTTCATATTTTTGGCCTTGTGCCAAACCTAAGCTTCACTTGGAAAATCCCTAAAGAAATTCGTAAGTCAAATCACTCTGAATTTCAACGACGTACGGCTTTCAAAGCGCAAGTAGGATCCGATAAGCAATCCTTTGCTTAAAAAAGGAAGGAATTGAGAACATCATCAATAAAGGGACAAGCTGTATTACACATGTTATAGAAAATTGTGTTGTTCTTAAAGTTTAAATGTTTTCTGTCTTTCTTTTTCTGCTTTTGATTTTCGTTATTACAAAAAGCGTGTTTCGATTTTCGACCATAAGACACGGTTTTGGAATCTCACTATCGTCGATTGTCAGGAAGATGACTTCTTGGTCTTTATTGGACAAAAGAAGCGATCCTAATGCGCAGCACTTTTGGAAAATGTCTGGAAACCATACCACGAATTTACCCCCAAAATTTCTTTGCAATTTGGTAGACGGAACTGTTTTTTTGGTGGGTGGGGAGCGTCGATGGATGCGCTAGCACAAAGTCATCGTGACCGAGGGTGTGAGCGTACTGGCCTTGTTTAAACTGTTGATTACTCCAGATTATACGTTCCCTCTCCCAGAAACTGTAAACTAATGTTCACTCAGCAGTTGCAGTATAACAACAGATGAACTCTGTAGATGTTGAACAAACACAAATGTGCCTGAACTAGCGTCTGCAACGGGGATTGGCGAGCAGCTACAGCAGCACTCGGAAATGAGTAGCCGACAGTTATTAGAAAAAGAGACAGTTATGTGCCATACGTGATACACGCTTAGGCGATCATGTATCTTTCGATACATGACTAACGAGGCAGATTTTCTCCCGCAGTAGGTTGCCATTTCTTTTTGCGGTAGACCAGTTGCCATCCACGGCTATAGAACCCGGTCTGTCCTGCTATTTAGCCAGGGCTGTGGTGGGAGGTGGGATTCATACCTTTCCCAAGGTTATTAGCATATAAGTGAATGGATTCGACTGGAATTCGAACTCGTCTCTACCGATTTCTCAGTCCGAGAGAGCCGATTTCGAATTCCAGAAAAAGAGACACTATTCCCATATTGTTATTCAAATTGATGATGGCTGTAGAATGGATCGATCGAAACCGCCACCGCATGTGAATGTGAATTGTAACTGTGATAAGCTTACAGTTTTCAGCAGCAGATTTGGACACGTATAAAAGGAAAATTTTGTAAACAATCCTTCTACGTTTGGATTTAGAAGTTGCTAAGCAAAGAATGGGAGGTAGGGGGAGAGTAATGGATAGCGGCTTGGATTGAGGAATCGGAGAGCCGAGTTCGAATTCCACTCAAATCCATTACATTCACTTACGTTCTAATATACTTGGAAAAGGTATGAGTCCTCTTCTTCTCCCCACTCCAGCTATGGGTAAATAGCAGGACAGACCGGATTTTATAGCCTTGCATGGCAACTGGTCAACCACAAAAAGAAATGGCAACCTACTGCGGAAAAAAATCTGCCTCGTTAGTGATGTATCGGAAGATACATGATCGCCTACGCGTGTACCACGCATGGCACATAAGTGACCGAAGCAAAGAATGAAGAAAAAAGCCAGATTAACGATTCTTTCAATTTTTTGTTTGTTTTTACTTTATTATATATTTTTAGTATTCTGTTACAAATGTTGGTCTCTTTTCCTGTTTAAGTAAAGTTGAATTTTTAATATGACACCCTTTTTTTACAATTTCACCCCAAGCAAGACAATAAAACCACTAAAACGCAAGCTTGTGAAAGAATCTGAAAAAAATAAAAAGATTTTTATTGAGAACAGGTCAATAAAACAAAAGGATTCAAGGAGACAGAAGACGATGAATTGACATCGTATTTCAATGTTTGAAGATTAAATTTGACCGGAAACCAAGAAGCCGGAAGAGAGTTTCACAAGCGTGAAGTACACGAAAAGAAGCTATCAGCATGTAACTCATTATGACATCTAGCGGAAAACTGGGAGTGTGACAGAATATGAGAAGAAAAAAAAACACCATTAATGAAAGAGAACAATAAAAGAACGATTGATATTGCATTTAAATTATTGAAAATCAAAGTTGTCTGGAAAGCAAGAGTTCTACAATCGAGACGGGATATACAAGAAACTGTTAGCATAGAACTTACAGTTACATCTAGCCATTTCAACTTGAAAATGATGAGAACAATCTAATACTGTACTTAGATTCATAAAACCAAGGTACCATAAAGGAGAGTTCATCAAAAGAATTACCATGAAGTATTTATAGAAAACGCATAGGGAAGCTACGTTACGGCGGTGGGACAATGACTGAAGCCGAGATGTTAGGTTAGGATCAAAACATTGCAGATTATTCTTTGGATTTTTTTCAAGAATATAGAGCAGAAGCATCAGACCAGATGTGACATCAATATCCAAAGCAAATACAAATAAAGGAAGAATGGAATATATAATAATAAAATATTACTAAATGAAATAAAAGAAAAAGAAAAAAGGGGAAAGAACAAATAGATAAAAAATTTTGAATAAAAAAGTGGGGGGTGCAGAAAATAGAAGAAAAAATAATAAAGGAAAAACAGAGAGGAAAATCATATACATATATAGATGTATAAAAGAAAGAACAAATATTAACTTTAGTTTAGATTCGTGTTTCCTCTATTCGTAGTTTTATGGTTACACCTAATTTCCCTAAAGCTATTTCCTTAATATCATAGTCCTAAAGTAACCCGACGGAAAAATAAGGGTCAGAGGATGTCAGCTTTGTGGCTCTCGCTATTATCCTACTGAATCCTTTTGTCATGCCAAACGTGCCAGCTTGTCTCGATGTCTGACTCTCGCTTAGACTTCATGTATCTGACTCAAGAAGATCTGCTGTTTTGATTCCTGAGCAACAACCTCATTTCGTAATCTACTTCTGGGTATGACGATAAACTACATCCGGTAGCAAGACCTCTGATCGGGAGAATGGATGTTTTGAGGAGTGTGGAACCACCTTTTAATTGCCGTTGTCAATATTCGATTAAAAAGCCAGGGATAGTCCTGGGTCTGACGATAAACTACATCCGGCAGCAAGGGCTCTGATTGGGATTTTTCCACTACTTCCCTCCGGTAGTAGTGGAAAAATAGTGAATCTCCAAACAAAATTTTTTTTTTTATAGTAAAAATACCAACAATAGTTTTTTTTTTTATAAATACCAATACATTTTTGTAGTGCAAATTACCTGCAATATATATTTTTATTTAAAAAAAATGTTTACCAACAATACATTTTTAGCAAAATAACAATCAATAAAAAAAAAGCTAAAAAATATAAAAATATGTTTTCATAGCAAAATTACCAGCATACGTTTGCCCTGAAAGTATAAAATTATGTACCAAATATCTCTAGTCGAAGGCATAAAATTGCATTAAAATTTTTAGATTTCGGCATGAAATAACCCATAAAGGTGTTGATATTCATCTAAACAAGATCAAATAAGAATGTTTTACCTTGAGTGGCTCTTGGGTGAAATTGTTTTAAGAAACCAGACAAAGCAAAAAAATTATTTAAAGATACAATAATAAACATTAAAACATTCTGTTTGCAGGGATCGATAAGACTTTTGTGTTTTCTTTTACTTTTTTAGTGGGTAATTCAATAAATAACTAAAGAAGTGCTACAAATTCACATTCCAAAGGTTAACTTGCTAACAAACGGGAGGGCGGTTCTGGTAAATATTGACTTACTGGCCAAGAAAATATAATTAAGTATTTTTATTGCACGGGTGGAAGTGTACGAAATTTTATTCCATTACTAGATATGTAACCTCAGAATATAAAGGTGACTTCTTTATTACGAGGAACAGAGCCGCCAAAATAAAACATAGTATTTTTCTTTTTAGTTTATCTTTCATCTTGCTGTTATTATTTTTTATAACAAAGCTGGCGTCGTTTTTGCATTCTACTGCAGTATTGACAATTGTAATGGTGAAAAAGTCGTTTCCATGTAATGGTTCCATTCATTGAACAAAAAATTAGCGAAAGAAAATGATAAAATTTTTTTCTTAAAACCATTTTTTCTGGAAATGAAACTTCTCGTGACCACTAACTGTTATTGTTTGATTTACTTAAAACCTTGCGAATTTTTCAGCTAGATGTGACAATGGAATAATGACATCATCAGAGTGACGTCATCATAATAGAAGTATAGCAACGTAATTTATTTATTGAAAATTACGTTGCTATACTTTATTAATATATATATATATTGTCACATCCAGCTGAAAAATTGCAAGGTTAAGAAAATCAAGCAAAATTTCTGGATCCGCCCTAAAATATAAATGAATTGTTTCTTTCATCTATGGCCTATCCTTTCAGAAAACGTCATTGACAACTTTTACAGATATTTTGTGAAGAGATTGACTAAGAATCTGTTGTGGATTCCGAGATGAAATTCGGTCTCCAATGAATGACAAACGCAGGAATGAAATATAACAAATAAATGTATTTACACAATAATACAATTGGTAATACGGTTAGTAGATCCAGAAACACGGTTAGTAGCAATAATAATATATATACAGTCTGGTAAATTCAGTCTCGAAGTAGGACTTCCTTAGAGTCAACTGTGACTTCTACAAGCTGTTACCTCACACTATTACTCTACCTCCAACTCAATCACAATCTCTGCTCTCTGTCTACTCTAACTGACTCTGGGTATTTAACGGCAGCAGTCCAAGTACACACTGGTCGAGTCCACTTATAAGAAAAAGGGGAGGACCCCATAACAGAATCCCACAATACATAATTGACTATTGACTTTCCTCACAAATGACTTTATAATATTTATCTTTAAATTCATGTGAATTATGAACCTTTACTAATTACTGTTATTGTTCTTATACTGATGGGAACTTTTTGTGAATGGCTTGAGGGATCGGGGTAAGGCTGCCCGCCTGCTCCAGGACCTGTTGTCCTTTGATGTGGATGTCGCCGCGATCGAAGAGACTCACTTTGTTTGCAGTTCCGATGCGTGTGTACTGGAGGATGACTTTGTCGTTTATTCAGCATATGGGGACCGGTTTTCCAGAGGTGTTTCTTTGTTTGTCATGCAAAGGTAGACCTTATGCATACCGATGCAGATGGCCGGTTGATCGTGGCCGATATTTCCGTGAAAAGTGGTTCGTTCCGTGTCGTTGCGGTTTATGCGCCCAATGACCAGGGGGAGCGGGTCTCGTTCTTTCGGCGGTTGGGGCCGTTCCTGGTGGATTCAACGCGCCTAGTTTTAATGGGGACTGGAATGCCATCCTGGACCCCAGGTTAGACAGGGGCGGGGTGCTAGTGGGAGAGGGGTGATCACAGCCTGGTCGATCTGATCGACGATTATGGTCTCGTCGATAGATACCGGGTTGATCATCCTGAGGAAAAAATGTGGACGTGGGATCTTAATTGGCCTTTTGACAAGGTGGTTAGCTACCTTGACAGAATGTTAGTGAGAAGAGCCGACATAGAACTACTAGATTGCCATACGTTCCACTATTCGGATCACAAACTCGTTTGTGCACGGGTAGCGTTAGACAATAGGCTTAGAATGGCTGAGTACTGGAAGTTCAATCTGTCTTTACTGGACAGGCGGGACTTCCAGGAGCAGATAATTAGACTAGTGCAGCGGGAGCTAGTAGGGGCGGTTATCGGGAATAGATGGTGGGAACGCCTTAAATGTAGGATTAGGTCCTTCACCACTGATTTCAGCAAACGGCTCGCTCTAGATAGAGCTGAAAAGGTGAAGACGCTTAAAGCGAGTTATTCCCAGGCGGTGGCTGGGGATCCCCAGAGATAGCCTTAGCTAAGGAGGCCCTGGATCGATCGAATAGCGAGCGGTACATGGTTGGAGCCTCTCCTTCGCCGGCTGAAGGACGAGACCGGCAGTCCGGCCCTACGTGGAATTGCCGTTTCTGGAGGGTCACGAGCCAGGGTTTCCGCGTACGCCGATGACATATTTGTTCTCGTATCGTCCCGCAACGACATTGAGGCGGTACAGAAGGCGCTTGATCGGTACGAGAAGGTGACAGGGGCCAAAATAAACCGCGACAAGTCGTTCGGCTTGTGGTTAAGTGCCTGGAAGGGGGTCGCTCTTCCGGGCCGCTTCAGTTGGACAGACGGTCCTGTCCGCATTCTTGGAGTGTGGTTTGGGCCTGACCTGCAGCTGGAGAAGAATTGGTCTGAAGTACGAGCAAAGGTCGATTCCGCCGGTCAGACTTGGAATCGACGGAGGTTGTTCGTGAAGGCAGGGCGGAGGTGTGTGCTACATACATTTTCCCCTGATTCTTTATCGATTGTCCGTACTTCCTCTCTGTAAGATCCACAAGAAGGCGCTCGAGCGATCGCTATCCTCCATTTTATGGAGGGGACGCGGAACCGGGTCGACAGACGAGTCTGCAGTAAACGTCCGTGTCATGGGGGGCTGGGAATATCGCACCTGCCGAGTCACATCCGTGCCTCTAGGTTGGTTTTCCTACGCCGCGCATTGACTGGAGGAGATCCGATTCTGGAGGGGATTGTTAGGGACGAGTTCCTGGCCTTTACGATCAGTTCCCCCATCTCGCGGGTTGAGCGCAGTCGTAAACCCCGGGATCAATCGGTTTTCCTTCGCGAGTGTCGGTCGGCCTTGGAGTGCTGTTCCCCGGTCCATTATCTTTTTCTTAAAAAAAACGTCATGGATCGAAACTAAAGATGTGGCTTCTGGCAACAATTTGATCTGGCATCCCGTTTTGCATGACCGATACCTTACTAAATGAGTCACGGAGAGAGTTCAGATAAAGTTCAAATTTAGTTATATAAGAAAAGAAAAAAGGAGAAAAGAATCAGAAGAGAAGTACATTATTAATATGATTAAATCTGAACCTCGATTGTTCGTTCATCATCATGACCAAATTGGTAAATTTCGGGGTCACACCAAACTTACCAAATTTGTAGGTTTGAGTGTCACATCAAACTAAACTTAGACAAACTAAATACGAGTTTCCAGACATGCTATTCATATGACGATTGTACAATGTAAAGAATATTTTGTGCGCTGCAATAAAAGTAACATAAAGGAGGGGGATAATAATAATAATAATAATACAAAGCAGAATACGAAGAAGAAAAAGAAGAATACGAAGAAGAAGAATACGAAGAAGAAGAGGAATACGAAGAAGAATACGAAAAAGAAGAATACGAAGAAGAAGAGAAAGAAGAATACGAAGAAGAAGAATACGAAGAAGAAGAATACGAAGAAGAAGAAGAAGAAGAGAAAGAAGAATACGAAGAAGAAGAAGAATACGAAGAAGAATACGAAGAAGAAGAAGAGAAAGAAGAATACGAAGAAGAAGAAGAAGAAGAATACGAAGAAGAATACGAAGAAGAAGAAGAGAAAGAAGAATACGAAGAAGAAGAAGAAGAGAAAGAAGAATACGAAGAAGAAGAATACGAAGAAGAAGAATACGAAGAAGAATACGAAGAAGAATAAGAAGAGAAAGAAGAATACGAAGAAGAAGAAGAAGAGAAAGAAGAATACGAAGAAGAAGAAGAAGAAGAAGAAGAAGAATACGAAGAAGAATACGAAGAAGAAGAAGAAGAGAAAGAAGAATACGAAGAAGAAGAATACGAAGAAGAATACGAAGAAGAATACGAAGAAGAAGAAGAAGAAGAAGAAGAATACGAAGAAGAATACGAAGAAGAAGAATACGAAGAAGAAGAATACGAAGAAGAATACGAAGAAGAAGAAGAAGAAGAATACGAAGAAGAAGAAGAAGAATACGAAGAAGAAAAGGAAGAATACGAGGAAGAAGAATACGAAGAAGAATACGAAGAAGAAGAAGAGAATACGAAAAATACGAAGAAGAAGAATACGAAGAAGGAAAAGAAAAAGAAGAATACGAAAAAGAAGAAGAAGAAGAAGAAGAAGAAGAAGAAGAAGAATACGAAGAAGAAGAAGAAGAAGCAGAAGAAGAAGAGGAAAATGTTTAATCTAAGAATTTTGGAAAATTTAATAAATTTAGTCTTCTTAATATGGGTCTGGTGGAGTAATGGACAGTGGCTGGGATTGAGGAATCGGAGATTTGAATTCGAATTCCATTCGAATCCATTACATTCACTTACGTGCTAATACCCTTGGGAAAGGTATGAATCCTCTTCTTCCCTCCCCCTGCTATGGGTAAATAGCAGGACAGACTGGGTTCTATAGCCTTGGATGGCAACTGGTCTACCGCAGAAAGAAATGGCAATCAAAAAAAATCTGCCTCGTCAGTGATGTATCAAAAGACACGTAACTGACTGAATGTTATCGATCCTGTTCTGTCATCTCGACTTCGGTCACTTTCACACCGACATGGCGTAACTTCCCTCTTTTTTTCTACAAATAGTTTCATCTTAGTTGTTCTAGTGGTGATACTAGATTAGCAATTAGGTCTTACCATTTTACTGCTGAACTAGCGAGATGCAACCGTATGTTCTGTTCTAAATGGGTTTTTTTTTCCTCGAACCTCTCGCCATTTCTATTTCTTCTTTCCCTGCCACGTGCAAAAATGTAAATGCAACGCCATTTTCTGTCTTCCTTAACCCTGTTTTTTTTTGTCATTCTCCCTCATCTCGCCTCGCTAAATATTCATTCTCTTTCACTTTTATTAACGCGTTAGTGGCATTATCGCCTTACTTGAGGTGAAATGATTAAAAAAAACTTCTGAATGAGTTGGACATCATGTATGGCTTGTATATGAAAGTCTACAAAGGCTATTTAAGAACATGATTCCAGTTCTTGGTTTAATATTAGGGTTTTGTAGCAACTTACGGTGTTAAAACACGGCACTAAATCTGTCTCAGCAGACAACTTCTATTTCATGAAAAAACAAAGCTAAATACAACGAACTAACGACAAACTACTACAATGCAATTTTAAAATTCCACAAAATAAATTTATATCTTCTTTTATATGCCGTATTCTTTCAGGAAATTGGCGATTACAACTCTCCACAACTTATTTTATTGCTCTTAGTAACTCTTGATCTTTTACTATCTTCCTGCATCTTTGTTCTTCCATTCAGTTACCAAACTCGTTTCCCTGTCTCTTCCCTTCAGTATGTCCCGCGAGTCTTAAATTCTCGAAGCTTTCTTTCCTGATTATGTGACCCAGATATTTCAGCAGTCTCATTCTGATTGTAACTATACGATTTCTTTTAGTTTTTTAAAATGTCCTGATTGTCAACATCCACCTGAAGAACCACATCTCAATCGCTTCGACTTTTTGCTTTACCTAAACAAAAATGACTGACATTTTACAAGACCCAAGAGTCACTCGAGGTAGAGAGTTACAGAGTAAGAGGCACAGTTTATGGAGATATATGGGGAAGATAACGGTTAATCCTAGACTTGAACAAGTTAAGATAGTAGTGATCGGAGAAGCGTTCACTTGGGAGTCGGTTCCTCAAAGCAGTGGTTCGCAGGAAGAAGCCGTTGAGTAAAACTTACATCTGAGCAATGAAATACGAAGGGAATGAGGGTGGGGAACTAAAATGTGCGTAACATGGCGAGTCCTAGCTGTGAAGGTTAGAAATGGTGGAAGTAAAGAACGTAGTTCGTCTAAACTATGTTTTTAACTAAATACGCTTGAAAGAATATGGCGATGATTTTTAATATTTCGTTGTTTATTCTCATCATCCTCAGGAAATTATAGAGTGAAACAACAACTTGGGAAGAGGATATTTTGCATGTCGTCAAATCAGCCAAATATATTTTATGGTCTGTATCTCTAGTCGTCGTGGGTCCGTGTGGATGCGACAATTTTTATTATAGTCAATTCACATGTTTTTTTCTGTTTGTCACCGTATATTTGTATGCAAACTTCGTTTGTTTATTTAAACATATCAACACCTTATGGGTTATTTAGTGCAGGAGTTTAATTTTCTTGTGGGCGTTGAAGCAATACAAATATGATAATTGTTATTCTGCTTTCACAATTGAATACATGGTAGATGATACTCAGCTTTAGTGCATATATATTTTTGAGCGGACATAATTACTGGGGACAGAGATATGCATGTTTTATGTTAGAGTTTTTTTTAAAGTTATATTTTGAATAGAGTTTGATTTCTTTTATGAAATTGTAGTATATTATATGGATTAATGTCATAAAAGTGTTCTTTGGTGTTGGCTATTTGGTTTATTTTGTTTAGTTGTATATCAACCTCTAGGGATTATTTAATGCCAAAATGTAATTATTTTGAACGCAATTTCAGGCTTTCAACTACTAATGAAATACATTGTTGGTCATTTTACTATAAAATTTGTAAAACTTGCACTAAATCTGTCTCAACAGACAGCTACTATTTCATGAAAAACAAAGCTAAATACTACATATTGTTAGTCATAGTTACTGCAAAACGTAGTGCTGATGATTCTGCTATAAATAGGTATTGTTGGTAGTTTTACTATGTATTTTTATCAGTTAGTTATGACGAGGCAGACATTTTTCCCGCAGCAGGTTGCCATTTCTTTTTGCGGTAGACCAGTTGCCATCCAAGGCTATAGAACCTGGTCTGTCCTGCTATTTACCCATAGCTTCGAAAAGAAGAAGATTCATCATACCTTTCCTAAGGGTATTAGCAAGTAAGTCAATGTAATGGGTTATAGTAGTATAGGTACCTCTACGGAATCGCTAAAAAATAGAGCATAGTCTGATGAAAAAGACGCCAAAATTTACGAAAACAAAATTTTATCGTCAAAATGCTTATGTTTTTATGAAGAGGATAGACCAAATTTTTTTTTAATTATTTTTCAAAATTTTTCCATCTTTTTAGAATATTCTAAATTTTGATTTAAAAAACCTTGTTTATCTTTTTTTGCTATAAGGAATACTAAATAACATAAATAATTTTTAGCGCGTTTTTTTGGTATTATACCTATTAATTTGGAAAATCTTGTAAAAATAAAAATAATTGTCAGATGTTAATGAAACTTTCAGAAAATATTCACATTAGTATGAATATGTTTTTTTTTATTAAAGTCATGGCAGAAATATTTTTTTGTATTTTTATTAACACCCCGCATATCTAATTTTATGAAAAACTCAAAAAATTCCATACCATCGGTTTTTAGTGATTACAATATTTAAAGCACAAGGCTTTGAAGAATGTAAATCATGTTTTGTTTTGTTTTGTTTTTTTAATGAACCCATTACCTGAAAATCAGCTCTGAATTTTAACATACAAAACTCAATAAAAACAAATATACTATTTAATCTCAAACGCTTTTATTTGTTCGTATGAATATGGACAATATTTTCTGAAAGCAAAAAATTTTTTCAATGAAAATTGAATTTTTAATACAATTATTTCTCATTTCTTTAATTTTAAATCGAAATTTTAACACTTTTTCATTAAATTTTTTAAAAAATTATAAAAATAAATAACAGCACCATCGACCTTTGTACTTCTCTTTCTTAGCTCGTCATTGTCTAGGGATTTGAAAATTGTATAATTTGGACCAATCCGATGATCCCCACTTATGAAGAAATGTAATTATGTTTTGATAAAAAGCGCTTAAATGGTTTGTCATGAAAAAGTACGGAAGGTCACAAACGTTACGTGGCTTGAGTTTAAGTGTAGATTTCATTATTTATAGTATTTATTATCTCTATAGATAGTATCAACAAAGTTATGTTTTAAGTTCCAGTAATAATAAAATAACAAAATAAAGGAAATTGGAATGCTAATTTTTTGTTTTTTATTATCTACTAATTACGGTGTAGTACATAAGCTGATTCACGTAAAAAAAAACAAAAACGTTACGTCACGTATCACGTATTATCCGTATGATAAGGCGAATCTCACGTTAGCTGTCGATATGTGATGACAGGCATCACTCAGCACTTGAAAAATGACAACACAGTTCAGATCGCCTACTTTTTATTTCGAACAATTTTTTTATTCGAAAAAAGTAAGTAAAAGCTTCTTTCAAAATATTTTAAATAATCTTTAAATTTGCTAATTTTAGTCAAATAAATTTTGAAAAACGTAGAATTGATTTTTGGAATAATTATAAACAAGGATTTTAACTTGTTTACAAAATTAGAAAAAAATGGCTGATAGCTACTTTTTTTAATTTGATTTTGATGACAGAAATAAACAACTTTTTTAAATAAAATTTCGGACCTGATAAGAATGAGTAAAAAATTTTTTAAAATAATCAAAAAATACTTTGGTGTTTCTTCTTAAGAATGATATATATATTTAAGCCGATAAAAATTTATTACATCGTTTTTTTTCATGCTATATTTTTTTTGTAGCAATTTTGTGGAGATACCTATAGTAGTATGATGAAAATTAAAATAAAAATAATCCCATTAGGGGTCAGTACAAATAGCTTGTTTCCATTCCCAACCATTGAATAAGCAACATAGAGCTGTCCGTGTCCCGTTCCATCAAATGAAGTCCAGTTCAGTCAGCTATGTGCCATGCGTGATACACACTTAGGCGATCATGTATCTTGCGATATATGACTGACGAGACAGACTTTTTCCCATCCCACCAGTAGGTTGCCATTTCTTTCTGCGGTAGATAGGTTACCGGAGACCAGTTGCCATCCAATATATATATATATATATATATATTTACCCATAGAAGGAAGAAGAAGAGGATTCAGACCTTTCCCAAGGGTATTAGCACATAAGTGAATGTAATGGATCTGACTGGAATTCGAACTCGGCTCTCCAATTTCTCAATCAGTGTCGCTATCCATTACTCCACCGTGTATTTTTATACTTTCATGGTATTTGGATTTTTGTTTTGACGTTGATTATTTGCTCATAGTTGATACCCTAAAGTATGCTACGACCCCGGGTCAGGTTGAACCTGGGAACAACAGTAATTAAGAGGTAGTACTACACTCCTTAAAACCTCCAATCTCCCGATCAGAGGCCTTGTTGACGGACGTAATTTACCATCATTCCCAGGACTAACAAACTACATCGTTTTGATGTTTGTTGTACCGGAGTATAAGCATCGTCTTCTGTTTATTTAATTTTCGTAATTTTACCCTTAGGTTACTTATGACTGAGAGGTGATCGCTTCCACCCAGTGGCGTAGCTAGGGGGGGGCGAGGGGGGCGGACCGCCCCGGGTGCCAGCACAGGAGGAGTGACACAATGTCACCCCCAACAAAATTTTTCAACCATGCTAAGGTGCCAAAAATAGTCTGAAAACAGTGGTGGAGACACAGGGTTTCGCAGGCGGGCATATGACCCCCCCGCCCAGAAATAATTTATGACCCCCCCCAGTTTTGTCCCCTGGTCAAAAATATTCTAATAAATTGTCGGGAAATTTGTGAGTAGGAAAAATAGCAATATTCTCAGTTTTCATGTGTTTCACTTGCTACAATCTTGGTTACTAACAAGAGACATTGTTGTAACATTTTATCGGATGATATGGTGTTTTAACATCATTAATAACAACAAAGCGAAATACGAAGCCAAAAGTGCAACAATTTCAGTCTTGCCTGTGTATCAATTCGCTGAGATACAATTTTCCATTGAGTGTGCGATATACTTTTGAATATATCCACTAGTGTTGGGACGATTAATCGGAATCGGAATCGAGAATCAGTAAAATCGGAACTTTTTGGGGTATCGGAATCGGAAAAATTTGTGCCTATTTTCTGATTCCAAAAACGATTCTTTTAAATTTTTAACTTAATTTTTTATTATTGGTACTAATGATAAATATTTATTGTTTTTAAATTATCAGTAAAACTAAAATCATAATAACATCAAAATACGATGTAAATTTATTTTACTTGTATAAAGAAAAACAAAAAAATAAACTTTGCATAAATTCTCTAGGTAACCTTTAAAAGAATGCAGTTGATTTACAATGTTCCGAAAAATGCTTAAAAATTAAATAGAACATTTTTGTCAAGAAAAATACTTTCAAACATCATTGATAATTAAATGGTACCCAGAAAATGATGCAACGGAAAATTGGAGATCAGAAAATTAGCAACAGAAAATTACGTCAACCATGAGCCAGTCGAGACTGTCGGATCTGGTTGTGCTGTCCATTGAAAACGAGCTTACAAGACAAACAGATTTTGACGATGTCATTGACCAGTTTGCCACAATGAAAACAAGAAAACATTCATTCTAAGACCATAGTATCGAATGTCATTCTTTTGTGTATTG
Source organism: Acanthosepion pharaonis (assembly GCA_903632075.3). NCBI lineage: Eukaryota > Metazoa > Mollusca > Cephalopoda > Sepiida > Sepiidae > Acanthosepion > Acanthosepion pharaonis. The sequence continues at coordinate 540,841 of CAHIKZ030002855.1, read as the reverse complement.
CCGTGTTTTGTATTTAGTTGTTCTGAAAGTGAACAGTTGCATTTTAAAAATCTTTTGATTTCAACTGATTATTTTGTGGTATTGGATTTTGTCGTGGATCATACATGTAAACAGTAACGTACCGGTCAGTAGAGTAAAGTAGAGGTAGAGCGTGTATGAAAATTTAGCTACAGCTAACCATTCAGCATAGGGTGAATCGGGGTCATTGGGGTGACATTTGAGCGGACAGCCCCGGGTGACGTTTACTCTAGCTACGCCACTGCTTCCACCCTCAACGTTTGGTTAGTTTTAGACAGCCGTGCTTTATTTCTAAAACGCTTACTCTTAGGTGGTCTGTCTGCTTCTTTATGTATATATAATGATCTATATGAAAGTCTTATCGGTTTAATGATATTTTCGTAAATGAAAACTTACAGTATATCATAAATATTTATATTTTAATTGTCAATCTGGTTAATTACTTTTGATTATAAAATTGATACCACAGTTTTTTGAAGTCCTGGGCATGTCTGGCAGTAAATCCTATGATCAGGGCATTGGAACCACTGCTTAACTGCTGTTGTTCCCAGGTCAACCCTGACCCGAAGTAGTAGCAACTGCTAGGGTCCCAGCTATGGTTAAATAGTGAACTCGCAAACGAAAATCAAAACAACAAAGTATGAAAATACATTTTTATAATAAAAATACCAGCAATACATGAGAAAACGTTAGTGAGGAGAAATGAGAATAAAAGAACAGGGTCCATGAATGCAGAAGAGGGTGATTGATGTTAGATTTAAAATTTTGAGGATTGTTGGTGACAGAGAAGCCAGAAACTGGAAAAGAGTTCTACAGGTGGCGGGGGGGTGCGAGAAAAGAAACTATTAGAAGAGAACTTACGGTTACATCTATTTCAACAGTAAAACGGTGAGACCTAATTGCCAATCTAGTAGACCGCTTAAACCCCCCCCCTCCTTTCTTTATCGTGACATTAGTCAGATGAGACAGAAAATTATTGTAGTGTATTACTACCATATATGGGCCGGCCCTGCTCGATCCTCTCTTCCCGGCCTTGTTATAGTTTAATTAATTCTTTATGCGATCTTGTCTTATTTCGTAGATTTATTCTTCACTCTGCAGTTTCTTTTCTTGTAGACACAGCGTTGAAAGTCTATCACTATTCCGTCGCTATGTCCTTAGCAAATATTCAGATGAGCGAACGATTATTTATTTTCAACAGTTCAGTTTACGACAGTTACAGTTTGGATACGCCATGTTGCATCCAGAAAATCGAATTATCCTCATTTCCCCTGTGTCCCAAACCTAACAAAACCAAAAAAAAAACAAAAAAAAAAACATTTAGACTGCCTTTTCCCAAGAATTGCAACTTGGCGGAACAGGATCCTGTGTGTGTGCTTTCTTGAACACTACAATTTTTATTCGTCCACCTTATCCTCATAATCGATTTTAACTAATCTTCTACCTTGAATGTCTCTCGAGCCTTGTTATGGGAAATTTCTAGTAAGAAAAGAGGCGATTTTCTTCCTTTGTATTTATCTATTTTGAATTAAAACTTATTTTTTATGGAGCAAAGAGTACAATTATTTCTGATTATAGCGTTATATGCTGCTTTCTTTAATATGTTAATGTATATTGTGCAAGAAATATATTTATAGGCTATCTTTAAAAAAATTCTTTAAAATATTATCGGCTTTAATTCCAGTGTGTATATGCGTATCTGTCCAAAACTTCGATATTGGTTAGGTTTGGAAAAGGCAGTGTTCCTGATATCGGAATTAGAATGTAAGAACTACTTTACAAGATATACAGACGATTACGAAGAGAGTCAGAGAGAAAAATCATGAAAACTAAACGCTATATATAAATATAGATAAATAAAGAGAAAGAAATAGAAAAAGAAGATTTGTGCGTGTGTAGGGTGGGTGTTAATCTATATAAACGGAGGAAAATAAATATACGTTGACCTGAGAGGTTTCAGAAAAATAAGAGGATACTTTAAAAATAAACTGCCTATTTCACTGCAACGATAAACAGAGAAATGTATCTATATCTATGAAAGTATTCCTGAACAACCATATTAAACAATCGTCCCCACACTTACCTCATAAGTATATATATATATATATATATCTGTGTGTGTGTGTGTGGAGAGAGAGAGAGACAGATTCATTCAGGGCGCAGTGACAGTAAGTTGATATGGAAATATACTTTCCTGAAAATGTTTTCTCTTATCAATTCGACGGTAATCGAGCAAATAAAAAATCCGCATTTTCAATCAGATCTCCAGGATTTGTTTTCATATTTTGCTTTCATATTTTCTTTGGACTACGTGTGGGCATCTCTTTATGTATACATACACGCACACGCACACATATATGTACAGTTGTATAGTTGTATGTCTCTGTACGTGTGGATGCGTACCTATAGTTTCATATATTTATGTACTATTAAATATAGTATATATATATATATATATATATATATATATATATATATATATATATATATACGATAAAAATATAGTTTTAAGGTATGCTATATTTATGGGTAAAATTCCTCAACATTAGAGAACATGTGGATATATATAAAATTGAGGTCTACACTGAGAGGCGATAGTTTAACCCCAATCACCAGGACACTTATATATATATATATATATATATATATATATATATATATATATAATTATTTATTCGAAAATTATAGCCTAAATATGTTATAAAATCACTACAAAAATAGTCATTTTGTTTCAAAGCTTCTGGTGTCTTATCAAGTGATGGTGTTGAATGTAGAATAAAGGGGTTTTATTTTTGCAGTGATTCTATAACATATTTATGTTATAATTTTCAAATAAATAATTATATTTCTCTACTCTGTACTGACCACTCTTTTAACGAAAAACTTACTCAATTACATTAAACACAATTAAAATAGATTTTAATATAGATTTTCCTATAAGCTTTATTAATATAAAATATAGTATCCATTAATATTCATAGCACCCGTCATTAATAACACTTTTTACATATCTATATATAAATATATATTATAGATTGTACTCGATTATTTTATTTATTACCTGTATATATATAATTTCATCTTTGTAAGTATAACGCTAGTTTTAAAATGGATTATATATATCGTCTTAACATATAATTAAGTTAACATCGTGAAGCTAAGTTTATTCCATAAGACATTAATTTAGTAATCTAGCATCAATTATTTCTATTATCATTAATGGCGGGTTTTTTATGAAAAAAAAAAGCGAGTAATCTCCCTTGATAATATTTATCCCCCTAGATAGCGTGTTTACGTAAATAGTTTTTTAATTCTTCGTCTTTCAAACTTAAGACATTTATTGATATAAATCATAAATCATAAATTTAAATATTATAGCCAACAATAATAAAATGAACAAGTCTTAACACAATGAAATCAACGCCAAGAGAAAGCTTAATGGTCAGTGAGTATCCTGCACCTGAAGATTGCGTATTCGCATGAAACTTTGAGCCGTGCTATATATATATATATATATATATATATATATATATATAAATTCATTAGTACATACTTAATGACTCTGCTATTTAAAATGGAGCACTGTTTTTTATAACAGATGAGAAAATATTTATGTACTTGCAAGCGTATACGTATGTAATTGAAACTATCTGCGCCTCTCGTTTCGTGCGCATGTGTAGACGTGGCAATGTCAACAAAGCCCAGTCCGATGAAATCTTAACAGATGAATCGCGTCACAAAAAAATTTCCAGTTTGTCATATATATATATATATATATATATATATATATATATCATTTCACCCCAAGCAAGGCAATAAATTCGCTAAGTCGCAAGGGCTTACTGCTGGGTGTAAAAGAATGTAAGTAAAAGAAAAACATTATTACGGTTCAAGATTAATAAAAGAACAAGAACTAATAAGACAGCAGATAACGATTGACATTGCATTTAAATTTTCGAAGATCAAACTTGCCTGGAAAGCAAGAAGCCGGAAGCGAGTTCCACAAGCAAGAAGTGCGAGACAAGAAACCGTTAGCATAAGACACGGTAACATCTAGTACTGCGCTTAAATTCAGAAAGTCTAGGTACCTTAGAGGAAATTTAATCAGAACAATTACCACGAAAATATTTATGGAAACGACACAGGGATCGTACATTACGGCAGTGGAAAAGTGACTGAAGCCGAGAAGATACGTCATGAACAATGACATTGCAGGGTGTTTAGGTTTTTATCAAAGATCTCTAAATATATAACAGGAGCACCAGACTGTATGTGGTAGATCCTCGTACGTAAACCAGTAAAATCTGCGGATTATTTAACAAAAAGGCATTTATTTTAAATAACCGATATTTTTTTTTCAACAAGATCTCCTTCTTTATCAATGCACGTAATTCAGTGTCGAGGTAATTAACCCGAACATCATACAGAGACCACAATATTCAGATCAAAATCCAATTAATAACTTCCTGTCCAGGAACGATCTTATTGGTTCATACTGACCATAAGACGTAACGACTACACAAATTCTGCCGATTCATTTTCATTCTATTGGCTTTCTAATAAATTTGCTTGACATATTGATCGATCAAAGACAGAAATTGGAAATCTATTTCAACGCTGATGTCATGTTACTGTGTTTAGAAAGCATTGACTTAATGTCAAATAATATCCGCATTTGTTAATCAGTTATGACAGTCTTTAAGCCATCAGTTGATATCGGATAATTATTACTTGTCTGTGAGTCAATGCATTTGACAGTATGTTTTTTTTTTTTAATATTTATTCATCAAATTACCCAGAATGATTTCAATCAAACATTCTATGGTGGACAAATCTTTAAACATAAACAATTTTAGCAATCTCACAAAGCGTGCCGTATTTCCCGTGCATAAGACGCACATTCTTTTATCCCAAAATTTAATGTCAAAATCTGCTTGTATCCTGTACACTGAAGGTATGAATAATGTAAAAAGAAAATGGGTGGCTGCGCGTTTCCAGTCATGCTCATCTGCTCGGGTGACGAGCTAATCCCTGTTGTAGACGCCTCTTCAGGCATATATATATATATATATATATATATATATATATATATATATATATTTTCTTCAACTCTCACAGAACCAAACTGCAACTATGATTTAGTCCTGAGTATGACGATAAACTACATCCGCCAGCAAGACTTCTGATCGGGAGGTTTTGAGGCGAGTGGAACTACCTAACGGCTGTTGCCCCCAGGTCCACCTTGAACTGGGGTAGTAACACTTGTTAAGGCCCCAGCGATGGGTAAATAGTGAAATACTTAAACAAAAACAAAACACTATGAAAGTATAAATATATTTTTTTATAGTAAAAAAAATACCAGCAATACATTTTTATATAAATTACCAACAATACGCACATACTAACAAATTGTAGTGGCTTCCCACAAATCTGTTTAAAATTTTACCAAATAACCAACATAAAAAAGTATTCATGACATTAGTCCATATAATGTCCTACAATTTCTTAAATCAAATTGTATTTCAAAATATAACTTTAAGAAAACTACAACATAAAACGCACATATCACATCTAGTAATTATGTCCACACAAACATGTATATGCAAAAAAGCTGAGTATCATCTACCATGTATTCAACTGTGAAAGCAGAATAACATATCTCATATTTCTATTACTTCAAAGCTCCCAAGAAAATTAAATTTCGGCGTTAAATGGCTCATAGGGAGTTGATATACCATTAAACAGAAAAATCATCTAATCAACTGTGATGAACAGATATTTGTTGCAGTGTCTTGGTGAGAATGCATAATTTTGCGGGATCAACAGTTTTTAAACGAGAACTTTCGGTCACAACTATCATCGTGTTTTGAACAATTTCATTTGTCCGATTTCACTCACAAGTATTGGGTCAACCCTTGCTAGGATTTTCAGGCGCTTTCCAAATGTACCACTTTCAGGGATCATATTCGCAGGCTATTATTAGCAAATTAGAAAATCTACCCTGATGAGTCTCATGATAGGTAGCAATCCTTCTTCTATGCATGTTTCATTGAATATGACCATCAAGGAACTTTGCGTAAGTTTTCATTTACCTTTTCCACAATTTTTTTTATGAGGACTAAGAGAGTATAGGATTGAACAATTGAAAATAATTGATGCATTCCCCCCCACCAAAAAAAACACGACACTTAATATTAATTGCTTTGAAACCAATCATGGCATCTTGGTTGTGTTTTGAACAGTAAACATTAACAAAAAATCTACTATGAACGAAAATGCAACTAATCTAAAAAAAAAAACAAAAAAAAAAAACTATAGGAAACAAATCGAAATTATACGAACAGCGAAAATTCTTGAAAATGGTTAACAAACTAACCGAAAGCGCTTGGGATTATAATCCCTACAGCAGTTTTTAGACACTTTTAGTCCACATAAAAGAAAAAAAAATATCTAAGAATGTTAGAAAAAACTGTGTAAAAAGCATCCACAATATTCGTTTTCTGAAATAGAGAGAGAGCGATAGCAAAGTTGATGCAAGGACAGAAACGCTATCAGTGTCTCCTAACGAGTGGCCTGAACGATTGCAAAAAGTACACGAAGTACTGAATGTAAAACAAGTGACAAATTTTATATTTGTATTAATCCTATATATATATATATATATATTAAGGCATTAAAAACTAGAAATGTTGTATTGCAGGCCATGATAAGTTTAAAATAAAACACACACAGTCGACCGGTTTCGTCCCCTCTCGTCAGAACTGTTAACGGGGAATTTAGATTATGAGGAAAAAAGAAAAAAAAAAGAAAAAAGTCTGTCATGGGTGACATGAATGAATGGACAGGGAAGGAAGGAAAGATAAAATTATACCAACCAAGCTGCTAGAAGCGCAGAACAGCAAGTCCAAGCAAACAATCTCTTTGTTTGCAAAGAGAAGGCTGCTTGGACCTGATGTAAAGCGATTCCAACACCTTGAGATGGAAAAGTGAGTGCGAACTGGCCAAGACGGAAAACCAGTTCACACTGAAATCCATCGCACAAGTTGGATTCTTTATAAAATGATCCGCAATGGAAGACCCATAAGTGTTACGAATGGTATCGCCCAAAGAAAATTTTTTGTTTAGTATTATCGCAGGTACGTGTTGTTTAATTCTCGTCCAACCGCTGTGTCGTTCTACCTATGTAGTCGCATCCACAACTACATTTGAAATAGTAAATAACAGAGTTAATATGGTGGGGGGTAGAACATCTTTACACATAGATGGAAGTACAGACCTAGTTTGAAAAACAACACGAACGTTCGCTGCAAAATAACACTCACGTGAACTACATGAAATACGCTTGGCGAAGGATTCACTAATCCTACCCAACCACGGTAAACGAAGATAGACCGGACATTTACCAACTGAAGCAGGTTTGATTTTGTTGAACCTAGCGGTCTCATCTCGAATAACCGATTGAACAATGTTCAACGGATAACCATTGTTCACAAAGATCTCAGTTAAACAACTGATTTCATGTTTCAAGGTGTCATCCGAACAGATCATTAACGCCCTATGTGTCAGGGTCCTAATCAAATTAATCTTTTGTTGTTTAGGACAAAAGGAGTCCCAACGGGTATATAGTCCTGTAAAAGTAGACTTCCTGTACACAGAGGTAATAAACAAGGAAGGAGTTCTTTGAACAAGAACATCTAAAAAGGGCAATGAACCATTGACCTCCTTATCTACTGTAAATTTAAGGGCAGGATGAACACCATTGAGTAGGGCGAAATTTTCTTTGGGCGATACCATTCGTAACACTTATGGGTCTTCCATTGCGGATCATTTTATAAAGAATCCAACTTGTGCGATGGATTTCAGTGTGAACTGGTTTTCCGTCTTGGCCAGTTCGCACTCACTTTTCCATCTCAAGGTGTTGGAATCGCTTTACATCAGGTCCAAGCAGCCTTCTCTTTGCAAACAAAGAGATTGTTTGCTTGGACTTGCTGTTCTGCGCTTCTAGCAGCTTGGTTGGTATAATTTTATCTTTCCTTCCTTCCCTGTCCATTCATTCATGTCACCCATGACAGACTTTTTTCTTTTTTCCTCATAATCTAAATTCCCCGTTAACAGTTCTGACGAGAGGGGACGAAACCGGTCGACTGTGTGTGTTTTATTTTAAACTTATCATGGCCTGCAATACAACATTTCTAGTTTTTAATGCCATAATACGCTTTTGTACCGTTTCTAACCTATTTAAATATATATATATATATATATATATATATATATATATATATAAATAAAAAATAAATGTATTTCTTTTACTACTTCAAACGTTATTATAGTGTATTTCAATTACAAAGTGTCCATTGTAATAACTTCTGACGTATTATATATATATATATATATATATATATATATATAATACGTCAGAAGTTATTACGTTTGAAGTAGTAAAAGAAATACATTTATTTTTTTTTAGGTATATATATATATATATATACATATGAAGAGTGTGTGTATATAAATATAAATAAATATATATATATATATAATTATTTATATATTATAAGCGCATCTATCCAACCAAATATATATGTATATATATATATATTTAAATATATTCGACTACGCCCTGTTTGCTATGGCGGTAAGCGAATTCCTGTTGTAGACGGCTGCTCAGACACATTTGTGATTGTTTAATTACCCACATAGCTCACCTGTCGTTTATACTGTAACTATTCTGCGTGGAACTTAGTTACAGTTTCTGGAAGAGAGCACTTTATCTGGCATGTTGATCAGTTTGAACAAGGCCGGTTACCCACATACCCTCAGTCACGATGACTTGGGCTTTTTGCGAGCACAACCATCGATGGTTTCTGAAGAGTTTCGAATCAATTTCGCTCACAAGGCTTGGATCAATTCTTGGTTTGGTTTTCAGGCACTTTTCAACGATTCTACAGGCTGGGATTGCCTTAGCCAGACCGATAACAAAAAGAATTCACCTCCTTGATTTTTGGAGATTGTAGTCGACAGGAACGCAAGAAGAATTTCATAGGCAAAAAGTGCAAGAGAAGCAACTATTAGAGTAGAACTTACGGTTATATTTAAGAATTTCAACAATAAATGGATGGAACCTTAACTAGTAATCTGCTTAAATGTATGAAGTCAATGTAGCAAAGAGGAAAACTCATAAAAACAAATGCAATGAAAATATTTGTAGAAAAGGAACAGGGAAGCCACCTTAGTGTGGTGAGAAGCCAAGATGCCAGGTCGGGACCGATAATATTCCAGATTCTTGTTTGAATTTTGTCCTGTACCTGGCAGATGCATTGCAGAAGCCTCAGTCCAGATGTGACAACATTGAATGTACGAATCAACGGTGAATCGAGCCGAACTTCTCGACTTGACGGTCGAACTCTCTGCCTCTGAGCAGAGAGGAACCCGGACGAGGCTCCGTCGAAGGGAAGAGTCTCGTTCGGGGAGGTTGACCAACCCGATCCCCTTTATACGGGTTCTACGGGCATTTTTTGGCCGAGCCTACGGGCTCGGGAAACCCACGATAAACTCGGCCTTGTGCCACATGCAACCCTCGTGGTGGGTGGGGCGGGGCTAGATAACGAATCAATGGTTAAACTTAGCTTATGCATAGTCTTAGCTCATTTGAATGAACTAAGACTATTTTTGTTAAAACTATTGGACATGAAAAATCATTAGAGAATGGTGTGCTAACACGTTGGGCCGACAGAAGGAACATTACCAGCAATGTAAATTAAAAAAAAAATAAAATAAAATAAACATCCAAATAAGTTGTTTTGAGGTATGCCCATGAAAAAAGATGCAAGACGGAACACCCTTTCGGTTTAAGAAAACATCCAAGTCGGCTCTCCTAGTCTGAGATTCCTCTAAGCTCATAAAACGGGAAAAAATAAAGGGAAAATCTAATGTGTTAAAAAAAAAAGACTCCAAAAAAACGGAAAGTTGTAAGCAGCACTTTAACAAGTCAACTGCAAAGACTAGATGTTTCTATGAAGCCATTAATGAGAGTGGGATAAAACGACTTAATTAAACAAGAATATTTTGCTACAAACGCAACTATGCTTGCTCATGTGTGTGAAAAATTCATGGTAGAAAAAAGTGATATAATCATTTAAGAACTGTGGTGTACTCGCTTCGGCAGTACATATATATATATATATATATATATATATATATATATATAAGATATACTAAATATTAATATACTAAAATTGGAACGATACAGAGATTAGCATGGCCCTTCCGCAAGGATGATATGCAAATTCGTGAAGCGTTCCATATTTTCGGGCACTTTGAGGTGGTGTAATGGTTAACAAGCTTGTCTCGCTAGAACAATTACGAATAAGTAGTGAGTTTGATCCTCACTTGGTGCCCCTTACTTCTGGCCTTGTGTCACCTCCAAGCTACGCTTGGAAAATCACTGTGGTATAATTGGAGTAATAGATAGGACAGAGGATAACATTCCCATGGACCATAAGATTGGATGCAATTATGATACGTCTGATTCCTTTCCAGGCAGTAGTGAAAGCAATGAGAATGACACTATCTTTGATCATAATACTGGATCCATTGAGGAAAAGTTTGATTGCTTTCCAGTCAATAGTGGAAATAATGAGAATGATATTCTCTTTGACTATAATACTGGATCCAATGATGAAATATGTAATTCCTATCTAGGCAATAGTGAAAATCATGAAAATGACTTTCTCTTTCATATTGGATCCAATGATGAAACGTTTGATTTCTTTCTAAGCAGTAGTGAAAGCAATGAGAATTATATTATCTTCGATCATAATGTGGAATCCATTGATAAAACATCTGATTCGTTTGCAGGCAATAGTGAAAGTATTCAGGATAATATTCTCTTTGATCATAATATGAGATTCAATGATGAAACATCTGGATCCTTTGCAGGCAATAGTGAAAGCAGTGAAACATTCTCATTGATTATAATATTGGATCCAATGATGAAAGGTCTGATTTTTTTCCAGGCATTGGTGAAAGTAATTAGAATAACATTCTCTTTGATAATAATATTGGATCCAATGATGAAACATTTGAATCATTTGTAGGCAATAGTGAAAACAATGAGAATGATAGTCTTTTTTATCATAATATTAGATTCAATGGTGAAACGGCTGATTACTTTCTAGGCAATAATGAAAGCAAGGAAAATGATAGACACTTTGATCATAATATTGGATTCAATGATTAAATGTCTGATTCATTTCCAAGCAACATTGAAAGCAATGAGAAGGATATTATCTTTGACCACAATATTGGATTCAAAAATGAAATGTCTGATTCCTTTCCCAAGTGACAGGGAAAGTAATGAGGATTTTTGTAGGTTTTAAACCAAATGAAATAGCAGAAAAATTTATTTTTATTTACCGTATTTCCTTATTTTGATGTTCTGAACTCTTTCGTGTTTCGGAAAATATATCTGAATTTTTAAGGTATCAGATTGATTTTTTATTCAGTAAAATTCAGCTACGATATAGATTTTGTCCACCTGAAAAGTTTGTTTTCAAAATAAGGGTGTGTTTTAAACATTGGTAAAATATGAAAAAATTGCGGTAAATCATAGACAAGGATTATTTGATCATCAAGCCGGATCACTTTGCATCTGTCCAGAATTGATGCTGTGACGAACAAATGGAGCTACGTTGTCGACGATGCGAAAAGATGTTTACAGACGATGACGGTTGAGGAGAGATTGTCATTTGTAGCGGATGTAGCCTGTGTTACTAGATAGGATAAAATTGAAAATAAAATGAAAGCTGAAAGATGGCGAGCGTGGCGGAGAGAAATAAAACGAACAAAAAGCCTTTCATGTTTTCAAAATAATTTTTTCAATCTCTGATTTCCTGTGTAGAGATCTCAGCACATTTAATCTTAATTTCGATGCTTCTATATATTTTTGTTACTTCTCTCGAAGTGTTTTTATTTTTCTAATTATAGCAAAATCCTGGCGACCTGCTTGTCACATATGTTCGAGAAAGATGCCAAAAATACAATAGACATGTGTACTAAATACAGCCGAGACCTGGACGCCATTATCCGCTGAAATAAACTGTATATAGACAACGATAAGAGGGACAATAAAATCATTGAGAAAGGGCTTGACTTCCTTGTCGGATCGTGTAACCCTTTCAGATTTTAAGCTTTCTGTTTCTAGAAGAAACACTTTATTTCTTCTAGCCGCTATCACAGAAGTGATTTATTTACTGAACGGCCCCTCAAATTAGACGTATGACCTTTAAAGTTGTAGCTCTTCAAATCGTTCATCGCCATTTTGAACTTATTTTTATTCTTTATATCGCATATTTGGCTTATCAGAAATATACGCATTTTTAATTCTGTGATAAGTTGTTCAATGAGACCCCATTCATTGCATATATATATATATATATATATATATATATATATATATATATATATATATATATATATATATGTATGTATGTATACACATATATATGTATGCATACACATATATATATATATATATATATATATATATATATATATATATATATATATATATATACACACATGTATATATATATATATATATATATATATATATATATATATATAAAGAGGGTAGTGAAAATTGTCGGTACAAAGAAGGCTTAATTTAATCAAGTGAGCAAACGTCAGAATGTTTTTTTAAATAATTCTTCATCGGTTGAAAACTTTTCAGTAACTTCCATCTATTTGTCTCTCTGTCTCTCTGCCTCTCTCTCTCTCTCTCTGTCTGTCTGTCTCTCTCTCGCTCTCTACACGTAACCCCCCAATCTGCCACTGAGTGGTAGCGTTTATTGCTGGTGGCCCGTGGTCGGACCGCCGGCATGTTCCTCTCGCCAATCTTACCACTGGCGGACCGCTAGAGTCCCACCAGTGGCTTCCACCAGAGGAGCTTGCATGTAGACTGTATTATTTAGTAGTAGCATCGTAGTTATTTATAATATATATGCATAAATATGTTTAGCTGTCAAATCTGTGAGTCTGCTGAAACGTAGGGGTAAGGAAACTTGCACATGTTCTTTACCTATCGTCGGTCAAAGAGGCAACGCTGTAATTATCTGCTTCATACGACAACAGGCTAGATAATAAACGCTTTACAATTAAGTTATGAGTATAAATAATATTGAATAGTGTGGATGTAGAAGGCGATTATCTCACTTTGGTGAAGATAAGTCGCATGAGATACGTGACAGTCGCTTAATGACGTCACCCATGCAGTGACGAAAGCGGCAGTCAATTTCATTCGGTTTACAGTAGCTAAAGCAAGAGGTTGCTTTCTTTAGCTCGGGCCGTCATTGCCCTGGTAGATGCTAAACCTTCCTCCCCAGCAGCTTACAAGTCCATATCTTTCCCAGATATAAAAAGGAAATTCCAGCACGCAGTCCTCAATTTTGGAAAACCCAAGACTCACAGTTTTCTGTCCGTGGAATATATCCTCAACTGGGACATAAAAGATGAATCCGGTCCGTTTGAATCTGGTTTCCTAGATATGGTTTCTACAGATACAGAAGTATCTCCATTATATATGTAAGATCCTTCCTTTTTATTTCTCCTTACACTCTGCCTGGTTTGTAGATATATTTGATATATTATTCTCCGCGTATATATATATATATATATATATATATATATATATATATATATATATATATGTGTGTGTGTATATTTGAACTTAATTTAAATCCTACGTGTCCTATTTGATATATTATTCTCCACGTATTTATATATATATATATATATATATATATATATATATATATATATATATATATATATATATATACGGTTTAGTGTATGTCTTAGCAGTATAAAAGTCTCTCTGAAAACAAAGCATGTTTGTCATTCCTTTTTGGTGATGTAAACGAATATTCGTTGTTACTTTCGTAATGTTCGTTGTAGTGAACACTTCGTAATTGCCGATACAACTATAGTAACGCCGTTAAACAATACTGGTGTCAGACGCCTTCGAATAGCACTCGCACTAATAGTACTTGTTCGATAATACTAGTTCGAAATGTAACCACAGAATAGTAATCAGTATAGATAATAGTGTGGAGTATAGATAATAGAGATCAGTATAGTAATAGAGGATAGTATAGAAAGAGTGATCCGCGTTACTTCTATTCTCTCCTCTATTAAGAGAAGAGAATAGTAATAATGCTCGTTAGTCGTCAGCTACTTCCTTACATATATGCGTTTCTTCTATGGTCACGTGGTCTCCTTAATTCAATAATGGGACACTTTATTCCTATATAACATTTTTCTTTCAGCCATCCCGTGACATCCGTGAAATACGCTGTTATTATATCATGGATATAGTAATGCTCATAACAGGGAACTGTACAAGGGACAATTAATCATTCTTCCAAGTCTCTCCTGTTATAGAATGTACATCTTATGCTTAGATGTTTTGATTTCTCTTTCTATCAGAGAATGTCAAAACTTTGTTCTGTTAATGTCCTTGTTCATTGCAGGGCCAGTTTTTTTTACACTAAGGTTCACACCGGGGATCCACTCGAATCAGAAGATTACGTTAAGATGCTATTTATACTGATTGGAGGAAAAAATAACGGTTAATCCTAGACTTTAACAAGTTAAAATTTTAGTGATCGCTGAAGCACCCTCTTGGGAGTCGGTTCCACAGAGCAGTGGTTCGCGAAAAGAAGCTGTTTGAGTGGAACTTACTTGTTATCAATGGAAACGGAGGGTGGTTTATTACAATGTAAGTTGTATGGCGGGTCCTAGCCGTGAGTGTTAGACATGGCTGAACCAAAGAATTTACTTCGTACGAGATATATTTAAATAAGTTGTATTTCGGCAGCAAGAATTTTTTCAAACCTGCTTGGTTGATAAGTTAATAAAAAAAATACATAGACTATCTGCCTATATTTCTGAGATGAGGTATTGTAATTATTTACATTATATACATTATTCGGACTGTTGTCTTCATCTTTATTGCCATATTCACGACGTTTCGGCTGTTGTACGAACCTGTCTTCTTCAGGTGGTTGGAATTTCGAACTGAACCCTTTATTTCGGGGAGATTCTTCTAGTTCCACGTACCATCACTCTTCCGGGTGTCCCAATTATCTCCCTTTAACTCAACTCCCCACGTTTTTGTTCACCACTGCAGTAGCCAGGTATTGAACTCACAACTCTTTGAGTTAAGTCACTGGATCCAGCCAAAACTTTTACCTACTGGGCCATGTGTATTTGAGGATCAATAGAACTTGTCGATATTATTCAACCAAACACACACACACACACACACACACACACACACACACACACACACACACACACACACACACACACACACATCTGCTTATATGGGTACAATAAACACAGAATACCCTCTCCATATATTTGAAGTGGGGTTGTAGGTTCGAATACTGCCGGGGGCACATTTGCTTTATGTTGAAACTTGACTAATGCATGGAATAGTAATGCAACACAAAATGTACTTAGAACAAAATGTATTGAAACAAGAAAGTGTACACAATATTTACATATAGTCTTTTGTATATTCCTGGTAAGACCGTTCCTGGAGAATGTGTTGACTGAGTCACAGTCGGGCAGAGTCTCTGGTTGAATCTCTTGATTCCTCCCTCTCTTCCCGGTACCAACCATATTTATATGGTCGGTACTCCACTATGCAAATTAGGTGGATCCTACCACAACACTTTATTATGTTTCCTATGATGTGCAGAAAGGTAGACGAAATAAATACCGTTTAAATATGGAGTGTCGACTCAAAAACGGCTATCCACTAAATATAACATTTGAATTAATTAAAAAATGTAAAAATAAAAATCCATTAATTCTCTAGAAATTGCTTTGTTTACGTTTTGGATACGAAACTGGGCACTTATGTGTTTTTTGAGAAATAATCTGAACGAGTGAATGTGCTTTAAGGTAAATAGAAACTTGCTTGGCTATGTGGCTCTGCTAAACAGAAATCAGATAGTAGTTGCTCTTAAAAATGAAGATGCAGGTTCGAATACAGCCAATGGGTATATAAAGTTTTCGCGGGCCAGTGGATGAAATAAACACTGTTCAAAAGGGGGACATTCTACACAAATACTTGATATGTCCCGGGAAGGGATATATTTGAACGAAGTAGCTAAGTTGTTTTGGCTACTATAACCAAGTACAATATGGTAGCAGTAATCGACTGGTACGCGTCGTAGTCGCAGGTAAGAAGTGTAGATCAATGGCGTAAACCAATGGGCGTCGTTATAGACTTAGCTCTCAGACTAAGGCTCTTTGATTCTCCTACACGTCCGTCGGTATTTATGACGGACACCAGCCACTCATATTCCAGTAAGGGGGAACATATTCCATTATATCAATACTAAAATAACGTTTGAAGTAATAATAGAATATATATATATATATATATATATATATATATATATTGCATTGTGCAATGCAATTTTTAAACATAACTATGGAAACAAAAGGGATTTTACACAATTTAACAAATGCATTAGTCATACATAGAAAGAAATTCAATCATTGATCTAAAGAATGCCACACTTATCAAGAGAGAAAGTAACTTACTTAGACACAACACACAGATCGCAATATAAAGTGTAGATCTCATATCAAAGTAGTTTCATGACACATAAATCACAATATAAACTGTAGATCGCATATAAGAGATTCATGACATATGCGATCTACTTTTATATTGTGATTTACGTGTCATGAATCTGCTTTCATATGCGATCTACACTTTATATTGCGATCTACATCAAATTTAATTCATGACATGTAGATCGCAATATAAAGAGTAAATCGCATATCAAATAAGATACACGTAGTTTGCAATATAAAGTGTAGATTAATAATCACCCAATATAAATTGTAGATCGCATATGAAAGTAGATACATGACAGGTAGAATGCAATATAAAGAGCAAATTGCATATCAAAGTAGATTCATGACACGCAGATCACAAAACCAAGTGTAGATCTCATATCAAAGTAGATTGAAGTCACAGATCGCAATATAAAGAGTAGGTCGCAAATCAAAGTAGATTCATGACACATTGATTGCAATATAAAGTATTGATCGCATAAAAGATTCATGACATAGATTGCAATAAAAAGTGTACTTTACATAACAAATTAGATTGATGATACACAGATCGCAATATATTGAAGATTACATATCAAAGTAGATTCATAATACATCGCAATAGAGTGTAGATCGCATGTCAAATTTGATTCATGTCACGCAGGTCTCAATATAAATTGTGGATCGCATCGCTTATTAGATTCATTACACTTAGATTGCAATATAATGTGTAGATGGCATATCAAATTAGATTCAAAACACTTAGATCGTAATATAGTGTAGATGGCATATCAGATTTATGATATGGATATCGAAATATAGAGTGTAGAACAATAACAAAGAAGATTCATGTTATGTAGACTGCAATAAAAAGTGTGGATCTCATATCAGATTTATGCCATACAGATTGCAATATAATATGTCGATGCACAATATTTGTCTTCTTGTCTCCTTCACGATTTGAACTGGCACATTATACTTGGCTTTATGGCGTATTCCGTCCTCATGGACACACGGATAAATACAATACTTCATTTATTTTATGTCGTAGATTCATGCAATATTTACACAAAAACACACATGGGCAGACAATCAATTTGATATATTTAATTATTTCCTGGGCGCATAACGAGAAAAGAAAGCCTGAAAAAAAATTGAGACTCACTCAACATATTGAAGGCAAGAGGGAGAGGGAAAAGCAGCGCGTTTGTATGAATTTCAGCTGGTCCTACTTTTAAATATGGGGCATCTAAGTACCTTGTTTTATCATAAAGAAAAAGAAAGCAAAAAAAAAACATTGCCCCTAAAGAAAAAATAGGTAAAAAAAGGATAGGATAAAAAAAAAAAGTGTCATCCAAAATTACATATTGGTTCTGAAGAATCCATTTAATTTTCCCGAAAAGTGTTTTAAAAATGACATGTAAATCTTTTCATTTTATGTTCATTTTTCTTATTGAATAACGTCTGCTTGTTTGAAATGATGTAAGGGGAACAACTTTCTCTTGTCTCGAAGCCGGATTCCTCACCACAAGAGGGAAAAATAAAAGACGTCGACTCGAAACGGGAATTTCCTTCCATACACTCCCTTCCTCCTATCATAAGGGATGGAGCCAAAATAAACAGCTTATTTAGGAAATTTTGAATTGATTTTTCATATGCCTTTCCTCCTTTACTTTGTTTTTCCTTCCCTTCTTTTCCATTCTTTTCATTCTTTTGCTTTCATTCTTTTCCTTACTGTATTTCTATTCCTTTCTTTTCTTTTTTTTTCTTTTCTTTCTTTACCTTTCCTTCTTTTGCTTTCCTTCTTTTTCTTTCTTTCTTTTCCATTCCTTCTTTTGCTTTCCTTCATTTCCTTTTTTTTTTCTGCTTTGCTTTTTTACCTTTCCTTCTTTTGTATTCCTTCTTTTGCTTTATTTAAATTCCCTCTTTTGCATTCCTTCTTTCATTTTCCTTCTTTCATTTTCCTTCTTTTCCCTTTTTTTTTGCTTTCCTTCTTTTCCTATCTTTCTTTTGTATTCCTTCTTTTTCTTTTCTTTACTTTTCATTCTTTTGCTTTCCACCTTTATCTTTCCTTCTTTTCCTTTTTTCTTCTGCTTTCCTTCTTTTCCTTTTCTTCTTTTGTTTCCCTTTTTTCCTTTCTTTCTTTTGCTTTCCTTCTTTTGCTTTCTTTCTTTACTTTCCATTCTTTTGCTTTCCTTCATTATCTTTCTTTCTTTTCCTTTTTTCTTTTGCTTTCCTTCTTTACCTTTCCTTCTTTTCTTTTCTTTCTTTTGCATTCTTACTTTTGTTTTCCTTCTTTTCTTTTCCTTTTTCTTTTTCTTTCCTTCTTTGCCATTCCTTCTTTTGCTTTCTTTCTTTTCTATTGTTTCTTTTGCTTTCTTTCTTTTCTATTGTTTCTTTTGCATTCCTTCTTTGCCTTTTTTTCTTTACTTTTTTCTTTTCCTTATTTTCTTTTGCTTTCTTTCTTTACCTTTCTTTCTTTTGCATTCCTTCTTTTGCTTTCTTTCTTTACTTTTCGTTCTTTTGCTTTCCTTCTTTACCTTTCCTTCTTTTCCTTTCTTTCTTTTGCATTCTTACTTTTGCTTTCCTTCTTTCCTTTTCCTTTTTTTCTTTTTCTTTCCTTCTTTGCCATTCCTTCTTTTGCTTTCTTTCTTTTCTATTGTTTCTTTTGCATTCCTTCTTTGCCTTTTTTCTTTTCCTTATTTTCTTTTGTTTTCTTTCTTTCACTTCCCTTCTTCTCAAATGCATGCAATCATCAGTTTTGATTTTTATAACAAATTAGTCAAAAGATGCTATTTTCTAAAGATGAAAATATGAACAAAGAAATATGAATTGCTTTAAAACCGTTTGTACAAAATGTCGCTTCTTTCAATGTTTTGGCTTCTTACCTTGGAGATTTGAAGCTCAGTATTTCTACTTTACCAGGTGTGATAAGTAATCACTTCGTATTTTGTTGTTTATAATTTCATGTTTACATGAATTATTTAATGCATATGAAGTTTTCTTTTCAAAGAAAGTCTCTCTGGTGGAAAACGCTTGCTATCAATAATTATTTATTTTTACAAAAAATACTCAATATTCTTTTTTTCTAAAATTCATACTTTTGTTCTATTATCTAAATCTTTTCATACCCATCCATCTATCTATCAATCAGAATCTCTTCATATCTATCTATAACTCTATCTATCTGCATCTCTGCCTATCTTTCAACCCATATGTATCTCTACATATCTATCTATTAGTATTTCTACATATCTATCTATTACTATCTGTACATATCTATCTAATCACATCTCTTCATATCTATCAGAATCTGTTCATATCAAGCTATCTAGCAGCATCTGTTGATGTATATTTATCAGTATCTCTATCTATCTATCTATCTATCTATCTATCTATCTATCTATTGGCATCTCTTCATATCTATCACCATCTCTTCATATCTGTCTATCAGAATCTCTTTATATCATTCTATTTATCTATCAAAAACTCTTCATATCTGTCTATTTATCTCTTGGTGTGATTTTCATTCACTAGTCTGCTTGACTTGTACGTTTTAGCTTTATAATTTTATTTGATAATTGGGAGAAAGTCTTGACTATATTATAATCATTGAAAACTTCCAAAAAAGCTAATATCTTAGCCAGTCTTTGTAATGTATTATAAGAGCAATAAAAGAGATCTTTCATATGAAAGAAAACATATTTAAAGTAAAACTTTAGCAGAATATCGTAAAAAAAAAGAATTCAAGGGAAATAACTCGGGATAAATAACTACGCATTACTTGCTCTTGGTGATATCGACATTTTAATTAATTAATAAAAATATTGAAAAAGAAACAAAGCTCTTTCGTGTTTAATTTAATTTGAAGGAACAGAAGTGAATGCGTAGTGGTGTAATGGCTGGCGTCTGGGAATGAGTTCCAGTCGTGTTTGTTACATTCACTCACGCGCAATTACCTTTTTGGGAAAGGTAAAAATCGATCTATTTCCCCCTCTCGGCTATGGTTAAATAATAGTACAGACTGGACTACGTCAGGCTATCGTGCCGAAGACACACTACTATAGCTATGGCTGCAGCACATGTAGTCCCTTAAGATGATTCTTTGACCCAAATGAGTTAACTTGGTTAGAGTAACCTTATAAAATACGACGCTTACTCTTCCGTTTTCAGAAATCCACTAATTTGAGTGACTCTTCTTGTGGGTCTTCTATAGGTTAAACATTAGCTAAAAAACTTATTGGATATAATATAAAAAATGATATATGCCAAATTACAATTCAGTACTTTTAATTTAATTATCGTTGAAGATGAAAATTGGTGTACTGAGTTGATTTTTTTTTTTAGTAAGAGACTTTCTAAACATTATCTTCTAATTATGGTTTCAGGGACATTTTAAAATATTTAAATGTCGAACTTGACAATGTAAGGGAGGTAACTGACTTTTTTAGTAATGGCTGTTGTGGTTTCACTTATCCATATTTTTATATATTTTGACTAAAAAGATGAGCATGATGAAAAAAAAAAAAAAATAAAAATCCCCAAACGATAAAGTTTTACGTTAAAATATTATTAAGATCGATTTTTAAAAAGAGACTCTTTCCAGTCAATTTAAATTCTTTTGAAATACAGCAAAGTATTTTGCTTTTTTGAAATATTAAATTTTATCTATGACCGTGAAATTAAAACTAAATAAAAGCTTCAAGAAAATTTTTTTTAATTCTTTAAAATTTATTTTAAACCGTAGGTATCAACGTTTCTATGAAGGTACCTATTTTTATGATTTTTACCGTTGAATTACCTGAGATCAATATCCAGTGACGTGCAGAGGTTTTGTGATGCTTGTATGCCTCTAAGACTTTAACTATAATTTTTACAAAACCAAAATAATCAATCACTCTGTGTGTATAAACGACTGGCGAGGCGAATATATATATATATATATATATATATATATATATATATATATATATATATATATATATATATATATATATATATATAAAAAAAAAAAATAATATAAAAATAGGCAAAATAGGCAACTTGTGCACATTCCCCAATTCAGAGGCTATAGGTCCCAGTCATCCTGATATTTAGTATACGTAGATTTATACTTTTCTCAATAGTATTTGCACGTAAGTGAATGTAAGGAACTCGACTAAAATTCGAACTCGGATATCCGATTTCTCAATTCGAGCCGCTATTCATCACTCCACCGGACATATACAGAAATCGTGTAATATAACGCACAATGAATGTGGTCGTGTCTGGCTAAGTAGGCTAAACAGCATCAAAGACTCCACACACACACACACACACACACACACACACACACACACACACACACACACACAGATGTCTTTATTAGTTGCATGTGATATGCATTTTAGTTGTTGCTACCGTTGAATGTCATCAAGTGATGCGGTATATGTGATCTGTTATGCGGCATTTATATAAAAAAAACTACTGCAAAAGACGCTCAACGTTGCCATATCTGTGCAAGAGAATGTAAGACACTAGCAAGACTAAAAAGCCACATTTGCGCTGCTCATGTTTGCTGTATTGTTGTATATTCCTTGACCATTGCTCTATTGTAGACGCCCTCGATAAACAACGAAAAGAAAGACGATGAGATAACTGAAAACACTATGGACAAGGATAGTTTGCATTTTTTAAAGTAAAAATAAATTTATTTTATGCATTAAGTTATTTCCCTTGGAATGCGAAGTTGTCGCCTTCTCTTTCATTCATCCTGCAGTTATGTTACGAGTTGGCTGGTTGTTTTTGTTTAATACTATGAGTTATCTAATACCGAACTCTAAATATTTTCGTACGCAATTTTATTTTTATTTTTGGAGATAATAAGAGTTTAGTGAGACAAATCTTACTAATTAACTCATAGCTGGGGAGAGAAGAGGTGGATTCATACATTTCCCAAAAAAAGCTGAAAAGGACGAGAAATTGTGCAGAGTCATGATTGCTTATGTCCTGAGGAGACACGGCACATAAAGAGAGAGATAGGTAGATAGATAGATAGATAGATAGATAGATAGATAGATAGATAGATAGAGAGATAGATAGATAGATAGATAGATAGAGAGAGAGAGAGAGAGACGGGAGTCGAAGTTAGATTGTACCATTTTACAGTTTAAATTACGAGATGTTCACTGTAAGTCCTATGCTAACAGCACTTCTCGCATTCCAGTCAACTTTGATCTTCAAAAATTTTAAATGCAATGTGAATCGTTACCCGTCCTTGGTATGACGATAAACTACGTCCAACATGTGGCTGTGAATTCAAATTCCCACTGAAACTTCTATTCTTTTATTTTTAAAAGACTGAAAAAAAAATTTATTTTCCATAAGATGGCCGAAATATATTAATAAGTCAATAATACACACACACACACACACACACACACACACAACTGAACTTTAGGGTGATACTGAATTTGTATATACAGACAAACCTCTCATCAACAGATTAACAGGGCTCCGTTAAAGACGATCGTCTGTAGATGGGAAGGGATTATTTTTGAGTTATAAAACCACTATAGTAACTACCAGTAGTTATGATCATAATGTAAATACTATAAACATGCATATATGGTATAAATAAATATATACTTAATATAAATATATTAAGCAAAATGACAAAAATAACAGATTTCTCACAGCTACTTCCTCACGTACGCACTAATGTATCGTACTTTCCGTCTTTGTTTAAATTGAAAGCCCACCACCGCCACTAAGCGGTCACTTTGAGAACTAATACGACTTGATCCGTTAAGCCCGTATTTTTTTTAATAAATCGCTGACGATTTGGAAGTTTTTTTGGTTGCAGATTATTTTTGTATTTTCTCTGCAGATTTTGTCCGTTGCACCCGAAGTCCGTAGATGGGTGGTTTGTCTGGATATTTATTTTGTAGCCGAACACACACACACACACACGCGCGTGCACGCACACACGACCGCACGCACGCACGCACGCACTCTCTCATATTTGAATAAGTAAATTTTGTCAAATAATTGTTTTTAAGAAAATTCTTTTAAATTTACTTTGTTGTTTTAATATTCATTTTTTTTAAAGTCACGCTTTTATTTACTACTAGCAGCAGAGCCCGGCGTTGCCCGGGGATGTAACAGTAAGAGATAGATCAAGTATTGACCATCATAAAGACTGAAAAATAAAATTGACAAAGATTATTGTTTAAGGTTGACGGACACGCATGTCTTAATTAGTTTTTTTTCTTTGTTTTTTTGGGTTTTTTTTACGAATTGGTCAAACCCAAACTCAAACAAAAACATTGTTTTCAATCGTTATGAGTCTACCGATTGAATAGAATTTTATTATAAACAGTTGTCTTGTAAATGGAGTTTTTAAAGCATTCTGAATGTAAAAATAAAGAAAAAAGTGTGCAAGACAATAAGAAACACTACCTGCCAAAAAAAAGTGAAGTTTTGTTGAAATCGGTTGAAAAATGAAGGAAATCCGATCCCATATATAAACGAACACACACACACACACACACACACACACACACACACACACAAAAAAAAAAAAACTGGGTTTTATAATAAGTATAACTCACTATGAGTTGTCCCCCTTTCATTCTGGCGAGAGAATCGTGTTTTATTGTGTTTTCAAATTGATTTCGTGCAAAAACAATTGTGTTTTTCCAATTTTGGCGCTGTCAGAACCACCGCAAGGTAATTTTACGCAGCCCTGTGAAGTTTTGTTGAAATCGGTTGAAAAATGTAGGAAATCCGATCCAATATATAAACGTATACACACACACACACACACACACACACACACACACACACACACACACACACACACACACACACACAATCTGCGTTTTATGATAAGTAAGACTGAGGTAAAAAGTAAATTGAATATCTTGAATTTTAAATTTATGTTTATTTACTTTTTTATTAATAATAATCCCCCCCAAAAGAAATAGTAAATAATTATTTTACGAAGTAAGGGTCTCTATAGATTTTGCTTTAAAAATTATTAAATTAAATATGTTTAGATATATCTTAATTTAGTTTATTTACTTTATTTAGATGTTTTAGCCGGACACACACGCTTGAATATTTGAACAAATAAATGTTAAACTTTTTGTCAAATAATTGTATTTAATATTCTTCTTTAAATTTTCTTTGTTGTTTTAATATTCATTTATTTAAAGTTACGCTTTTATTCACTACTAGCAGCATGGCCCGGCGTTGCCCGTGCTTGATTCAAAAATCGTACCACTCATACAGCAATCGCTATCATATGACTTAAAATATTTTTGCCCTTCCTTGCCTTTAAAGGAGTGCCCTTTGCAGTGCTGATGTTGCTACATGCCTTACTTCTTGCCTATCTCACACTGCGAATTTTTTCTAAGCTCTATACTAAACATTAAATCTGTGGCACCATGCATCTAGGCAGAGAAAGAAAAGCAAAAAGGGAAAAGGAAAGAAAAGAAGAAAGGAAGGAAAAAGTAATGCGAGACGGATCATAGGCGAACACACACACACGGCTTAAGAGGCAATAAAAAAAGGGTTATTTTGGATAAGTGGCAAATGAAAGGCGTGTCATTACAATGACAATGAGATTGAGTGGGTAGGGAAGTGTTATCTAAACTATTGGTACGAGAAGGCATCTTACTATCAAAAACACAGGCCACCGGCCAAGAGAAAAATTCCAGCGAAAATGTTATTTCGATAAAGTGACGACAAGAAACAGGCGACAAAAAAAAGACTGTTGGACAGATATGAAAATTAAAGGCCACCTGCGAGCAATCATTGACCGACTTTCCTACTGGCCTGCGCGAATGGAATTGTGTTATCAAGAAATGTTCGCCAAAGAAAGTCCACTTGAAAACGTTGGATATTGATAATTGACAAAACACAGGTGGATATGGAAAATTAAAATCCCACCCAAGCCGTTTCGCTAGTTAAGCTCTTTTCGACAAAACAAACTTTTGCCCTGCGATAATAAAATTTTGTTATCAGACACATGAACCGAAGGAAAATGAATGGAATAAGAAATGTTTTTATTTCTGCCTCGGAGACGTCAGACTGACTGAAAACTTGGAGAAAATTCTTTCTGAGACCATGTCGGAAAAACCAGCCGTCTGATGAATTAGCGATAAACTGCTTGACAAACGCCACGTGTTGAACAAAGAGTTGTCATATTATCCGTTCATGATAACGGAGATTTAATTATTTTTTTTAGTTAAGCAAGGTATTTCTTTTCCAAAACAAAGCCGCGGGTTGTTCACGCCCGACTAAGACGTCATTGGTCAAGTGGTGATCACATGACGCACGAAGGAGGAGGAAAGATACCCGACCAAGACCGCATTGGCCGGGAGTGATCACGTGACGCACGAAGAAGACTGTCGACGCCCCCACCCAGAGTATAAGTATTAGAAGCCGCTACGAAGAAGTGGGGAGGGCAGTTCACGCCCCTCAGAAGCATGGTGAGAAAGTGGGAGTGAAAAAAAAAGTTACCAAAAATGGAAAAGAGTGGAAAATCCCTAACCAGAAATAAAAGAGGTGGATATGTATTTAGAATTATCGAGGAACTCCCCGACGCCAACAGACCCAACCCGGTTTTTGACGGCGTCAATAAAAACGAGGCCCCAACAAGAAGAAATCAGTTCAGTCCCGGACGGCAGAGATGAGTGCCCAGTTCGTTCGGACCCTGGCGGGCAGAAGTTAGTTCAGTCCCGGACGGCAGAGATGAGTGCCCAGTAGTTCGGACCCTGGCGGGCAGAAGAGAGTTCGTTCGGACCCTGACGGGCAGAAGACAGTTCGTTCGGCCCTGGCGGCAGAGATGATAGACCAAGATAGCTGACCAAGATTCACGCAAAATTTTGGACTCCTCTTCAACCAAGAACAATTATTTTGAAGAGAGACTTGGAACCAGACCACAGAAATAAGTTTTTCGACTTTCGTCCAAAGACACACCGAAACACAAATTTCTTGGAGAGCAGACAACTTGAAGCGTTAAAACTTACCTAGCGAAAGCGACGTGTCACAATCCACAGAACGGGTCGGGAGATAGATGCAGTCCTATGTATCGAACAACTAGACATAAAGTTTGTTACCTTTTACTTTGATACTTTGAACTTTTGAGTTTTCATTTTATTTTCTTTTATGCATATTTGTGTGTTATCACCCCGTTGAACTCAATTTGCATTACGGCCCCAACCCCTGTTTGATCTCGTCTGTCTAAGATCAATTCACAACGTGGGTAGGCAGACTGGAGATAAGTGCAGTTACCTTGGTAACCAGGCGTTGGAAGCGAGTTGGGAACGGCGAGGCTGATGTCAAATCTAACCAGATTCCTACCCGAATCACCAAAAGGTTAGAACGTCACATTTGGGTGCCGCGACCGATACCAAGCCAGTTGGTCGTCACAGGACGAGACAACACGACTGACGCGACAGGCGAAAGTCACGTTTGGAGCAGCGACACCCGGACGGAGCAGCGAGGAGCGAACAGCTGGCGCCGCGGCGAAGACGTCAAAATTGGTGCTGTTTAGGGACGTCACAACTGGTGTCGTGACTGGGATAGGACCCTGGAACGGCCACGTCACAACTGGCGCCGTGGTAGATCAGGATAGAACGTCACAGTTGGCGCTGCGACCGGGGGACGACGTCACAATCTGTTACGAAAAAAGGACTAAACAAAATAAACACAAAACGATCAGCTTTAAAAAAGGACTCGTAACTGGAAAAACCGAATGAAAAAAGAATGTTAACAACAAATACCTTTTCACACCAGCCCAGTTCTGCGGAATCAGAATCAACGTTGAGTTTAAGCAAGCGAATGAGCCAATTGGAGTAAAGTGCCATGCAGATTTAAATTTTTCCCACTTGTGACGAATGCAGTTATCGATTTTTTTTAATGCTAGTTAACATTCATGTCAGTCAGCTATTGGCTCTCACGCTGGCCAATAGAATCTTCCTGCCTATTCGTGGAAGCCAGCTATAGGCTCTCACTCTGGCCAGTAGAAACTGGCCGCAAACTACATGGAAACTGCCGTAGAAGCATGAAAAAATCGATTATTTCCACTCTCGATGGGAGTTGGGAAATGCAACGTCGGTCTTGGCCTTCCCGCTAACTTGGAGCATGTGCATGTAAATTTTGGTGCAAATCCGTCGAAAATTGCGGCCGTGCATTCGTTACGCACACACACACACACATACTGCCTTTTATAGATAGAGATAGATGTGAAAATATATTCAAGAGAATAGAAATTGTCAAAATACATACTTGAGTTTAGTAGAATGAAAAGTAAAAACGAATGAAAATCCAATTCGAGTATAAGAATTTTTACCGTTCGTTTTTACTTTTTAATTCTGAGAATTTCGAATGCATTCTAATTCATTTTAATTTAAAAATATCTTCGTAAATACAAATCATACGATCATAATTTTTTACAAAAAGCTCGCTTGGGTGACAATGACTCTATATACATATTTACTTTGTCATAAATAATGAGGTGTTTTTTTTTAGTTTTAGTCGGACACACACACATACACACAGAGACACAAACAGAAAACTGCCCTTTATAGTTGTATAGATAGATTTTCAATGTATAAATCATTATTAGTTATTTTCGATGTATAAAGTGCTTTTTAACCAGATTATCATGCGGTCTTTCACATTCCACCCTGTGTTGACTTTTTATTTTGTCGGATATTTTTCGTGTTTATACTTATCCGGTGAAGTGAAAAAAAATCAGTTATTTAGCAAGCAGCCGACAACATTTCTTCCAATTGGAACGTCAAACAATAAATAGAGACAGGAAAAATGTGGAGCAGACAAATCCCTTAAGAAAACATTCCTTGGCCAATATACACACAACAAAGTGTCGTTGTTTCTTATAAAAACCAGTTAAAAAAAACGTGACAAGAACAAATAATGAACAGATAACGATTTTGTTTTGGTTAAAAAGAGCCAATAAAACTTGAAGTGGTACATTATTTTTTTTATCAGGAGAAAGAAAACTGATGGCAAGGTTTTTAGAAGTTTTTGGACCAACAATTGAATGGAGATTTTTAGACTCTGTCCGAACATGAAGATAATATGGAGTCATAATATACAAGGGGTTATTTTGTTGTTTTCTTTCAATCAGTTCATATCTATCTATCTATCTATCTATCTATCTATCTATCTATCTATCTAAGTTTATTCCTATATATATATATATATATATATATATATATATATATATATTCACATCAATCTATCTGTCTGTAGATCTATCTCAAATTTTTCTTACCTGTCTATCTTTGTATCTCTCTATCTATCACTCTCTGTTCATTATCTATCTATCTGTCTATCTATCTATCTATCTATCTATCTCAATATGTTCACATCTATTTCAGTTTTTGTTCATATTTATGTATCTCAGTCTCTTCATATCTATCTATCTATCTATCTATCTATCTATCTATCTATCTATCTATCTATCTATCTATATATATATATATTAGGTTAGGGGCAAAAATAATGACATAATAATGTCGTTTTTGACGTATTTTTTAACGTCAAAAACGACATTATTACGTCATTATTTTTGCACCAACCTAATATCTCAGTCTCTTCATATCTATCTTTCTATCTCTCGATCTCATTCTATTCATATCTATCTATCTATCTATCTATCTATCTATCTATCTATCTATCTATCTATCTAAGTTTATTCCTATATATATATATATATATATATATATATATATATCTATCAATGTATTCAAATGAATCTATCTGTCTGTAGATCTATCTATCTATCTATCTATCTATCTATCTATCTATCTATCTATCTATCTATCTCATTCTGTTCATATCTATCTTTCTATCTCTCGATCTCATTCTGTTTTTATCTATCTATCTATCTATCTATCTATCTATCTATCTATCTATCTATCTATCTATCTATCTATCTCAATATGTTCACATCTATTTCAGTTTTTGTTCATATTTATGTATCTCCGTCTCTTCATATCTATCTATCTATCTATCTATCTCAGTCTCTTCATATTTATCTTTCTATATCTCGATCTCATTCATATCTATCTATCTGCCGCATCCCTCTGTTTGTCAACCGGAAGTTGATTAGCTCCCTTGTTCCACAATGTATTTGTTACGTCACTTTGTAGCGGCCCATAGAGGGGGACCCATGTATATAAAATATGAAAGACAATACAGACACAAATAATTGTGTTACAACACATTCAGAGTTCTTAATTAAAGCTCCTAATTTGTTTGATTTCGGTTTCCCTACTTTGTTTGAGTCAATTCTCATTTTGGATAGTCACATAGAAAAGTGAAATGCCACACCATGACGCCGGGTGACTGCACAATGGTGGAGATATTAGAAGTGTTCCTACTAGATAGACATATATATACAACTAGCCAAGGCACCCGGCATTGACCGGGTGTACATGGCTGCAATTGTATAACCGCAAGCCCTGCTTACCCGCATCCCCTGTCTAGAACTGTCTGCTTGCGTCCAGGCTTGCATGCATCATCCTTTGGTATACTAAGCTACTCCCCTTCAACCTTTTTTGCGGTATGTCCTTCCCAAGTGTTTGATTGTTCTTAATAAAGGAATTCCATCGATAAATCTTCTTGTGTGGTCGTTGCTCGGGGTTAAATTGTTTCAATATTTTAGATATTCAGTAAATTTCCTACGACCTTAATAACTTTCAAATAGTATGGCATTGTTCACGAATCTAATAATGAAACAAAAACAGGGATGAAGCTTCATTCAACTGCAAGTGCAAACACATGAACGCTCCCCCTCCTTCTTCGCATGTTTACTGTAAAACTGCGGTTAATAAGAGGTTCTTCGGGAATTTTTCCCTGTAAATGCTTCAGAAAAACTTCTCGAACAATCTTTGCATCAAAGGTTGGTCGAATGCCAATTTAGGATGGAATCATATGATGAAACTATTCGCAAAAATGGCAAAGGCCGATTTTGGACCTAGTTTGTCGTAGATTTCGTCCACAACTTAAATAATCTAAACCAAACATTCATGCAAGACAGTTGTGTAATTTACATGGCATATTTGGAAAGCATCGAATGAAAAACCAGAGAATTATGGCCGAAAAACGGGCTTTTTTAACAGATTTTCGTGTTTTTTCGTTATACGCGGGGAAGCGATCAGGACTAAAACCACGCCATCTTATTTTTGCATAAAAATGAGGAAGTTATTCAAGTTTTTATTTTACGTAGTACGAAAAACCCGATTTTTTTCGGTTTTTGCAATTTTTTGTGTGAAGCTAATGTAGGAAAACTATCCAGCCCTCTGCATAAACCTCGTAACGTGAGCTATGGTTTGTGTTAAGTGCAAAGAACATCAGCTCATCCAGTAAAAATTTTGTTCGCGTATAACTTTGCCTTGCTTTTTGCAAAAAGTCGTATCCACCTTCAATTTTATTGATTTTTCTGTCAAACCACGAGGATATAGCGATTGAAAAATTGATTTTGACCTAACTAAGTAAATTTGCAACATGTGTGTACAATTTCATCGAAATCGGTCGAGAAATGTGGACGTGCATAAATAGCATACATACACACAGACACAGACACACAGATAGACACACTCACACAGACATCTTCTGTTTTATAGATATAGTTTATCAACAATACATTTTATCTGTCGTTGAAGGCATACAACTCCGTTCAAAATATTTAGATTTCGGTATTAAAGAACCCATAGCGGTTGACATGTCGCTAAACAAAATCAACCAAACAACCAACTTAAAAGAACTCTTTCAAGACATTAGTCTATATAACATCCTACCATTTCTTAAATCAAACTCTATTCCAAAATACAACTTCAATAAAACAATATAAAGCACACATATCTCTGCCTCTAGTAATTATGTCTACACAAACCTGTATATACGCAAAAGCTGAGTATCATCTACATGGTAGATATGATATATACATGGTAGATATGATATATACATAGTAGATTCTACCGTGTATATATAATATTTTCATTACTTCAAAGCGCCCAAGAAAATTAAAAATTTCGGCATTAAATGGCCCATGAGACGTTGACATGAACAAACAAATCAAAGTATGTAAGATAACTGCTTGGGTGAATGATTTTTGTCGATTATAGCAGCCAAACCTAGCTGGTCGATGAGAAAAAGCGTTCAATTAGAATGGAGCAAAAACAGCATCATGTTTAGATGTAAGGGAGCATATCTCTTTCAATTACTTTAAAGTACTTTCATTAAAAATACATTTTCAATTAATGCAGTTACTGATATAACAGAAGTAGCCTGTATTTATTCAATTGAAGTTAGCTAAGGACATGAAGGGGTAAAACAGGCAACATGAAGATCCACTTCAGACCACAATTATCTTGAAGTTTTTGAAATTTAATTTGTCAGTGTGCTACCAGGGATGTAAAAGAGGATACATTTATAAAGCAATTGTTAATTTCAACGAAAAATAAGAAAGAAACTAGTAAAAATCTCCATTTTCGCTATTTACGCAGGTTTTCACTATATGGGTGGACTCAATTGCCAAGTTAAATGACTGTTAAACAATAAACTTATTGCTGGGTACAAATGAGAGAAGTTTGTATTAGATTGCTTGAAAATTGAGGGAGTTTGTGGTTTAAAATTTGTGTTGAAATCGATTCTTCGTTTTTCGTGGTTTTTCGCTAAATGCAGTGGCGTAGAAATAAAAATGAGGTATCGTTGAATTTGTCATGATGTAAGTAACCTACATACCGAGTTTGAACGAAATCAGAAGAAAAAAGATGAATTTATCGATTTTGAACGGCTTTATCGGTTATTGAATTTTTAAGTTATCGATTGTGCTTTTATTTAGTTTTTTTATACAATTTCTCATGCGATGTCATATTTTTTTTTCTTTTCAGATGATAAATTATATAAAACTGTCCGAATGTTCTTTTTATCCCAGCGCATTCGGCTATACATTTAGCCATTTTCAAGGATTAAATATTTTAACTGTTAAATAAGAAATAGTTTGTTGCATGGATGTTTTATAAAATGTTTTAATTTTTCAAAACACGGTCAAGATATTGTGTCCATGCTCATAGTTGATATTATTAAGTGTTGTTTTTTTATATTAATAAGGCTTCCATTATTTTTTATAAAAATGTGCATGAAAGAAGGATTGCTGCTAAATACACAAATACACACACACACACATGCACACACACACACACACACACACACACACACACACATATATATATATATATATATATATATATGAACTCTTGAATATCAGTTATGCATTTATGTCATTTTATAAACCATGATATTTGCATTTAAAATGTGTCCCATGATACATACTTATATATATATATATATATATATATATATATATATAGTTGAATGGTTTGTGACCGTCTGTTTCACGCTTATGCGATCCTCAGAAAAACTGATTTATTTTTTAAAATTCGATACTATTTATGTCAGTTTTTGTTTGATTATGTTTGGTGCTGATGTGGGGGAGGAGGAATCTCCTCCGTGTCCGTCTTGGCATGAGAGCTGATACGCACGGAGACATACATATGTTAACTCAGTCACTGATATTGAGCACTTTCCAATAAGCACCGCACATATTTAAATGTATATAGAATTTATATATATATATATATATATATATATATATATATATATATATTATTTATTTAAAAATATGATTCCAAATCGCTACATAAGAGGTCTCATGTTTCAAAACAAGAGCCAAAAACTTCAATATAATCCTTTAAATTAAATTGAGTTGAAAGTAAACAAAATTTCGCTTGAAGATGGAACGGAGCCCATTTTACTTTCAACTCAATTTAATTTAAATGATTATATTGAAGTTTTCGGCTCTTGTTTTGAAACATGAGACCTCTTATGTAGCGATTTGGAATCATATTTTTAAATAAATAATTATATTTATGCTCTACTTTTGTATCGAGCACTATTTTTTAAAAATAATAACTAAAATACTAAGGGACTCTGGATTATTTACCTAACCAGTTCCTTCCTATTTTCTATATATTTTCACACACACACACATATATATATATATATGTATGTATGTATGTATGTATGTAACACAAAATATGTTAAAAGTCCGGAAAAACTACCCTAAAAAACGGACGTATAATAGAGTGCTCAAACAGACATGCAGAGGATACCCGTGCAATAAAAAGAGGTAAAAACACCGTATATTACCGCACACTACCCTGGTTTCGACCGCTACGTCTCTTCAGGTGGCTGGGTAAACTTCTTGATACTTTGCCCAGCTTTTGGTTATCCAGCCACCTGAAGAGAGCTAGCGGTTGAAACCAGGGTAGTGTGCGGTAATATGCGACGTTTTTACCTCTTTTTATATATATATATATATATATATATATATATATATATATATATATATATATAGATAGATAGAGAGAGAGAGAGAGAGAGAGAGAGAGAGAGAGAAACAATACCATCAAATAGAATGGCACCGATCGACCTGTGAAACAAAAAGAATAATTTTATATGGTTGGATTTGATCTGCCAACCATGAATATCCGTTGTTGAAATAGAGCAGGTTTTCGGTGGTAAAAGCGATAGATGTTCGTGCCCTGCCAAGAGTTTATACTTTTTTTCGACTCGTGCTGCTTGTGAATGCCTATAGATTGACGGCGGTGGCAGTTGCGATGAAAAAGCAACTGAAATTAAGATGGTAAAAAAATACTCGTCAAAAATTCATAACATTTGACAATGCTTCATCTAGTCTTTAAATTAAAATTAAATGAATGAAATAAAAATAAATCTTCAATTTTAAATAAAAATTAAAGCGAAGCGAGACATATTTTTAACGAAGTGTTAAAAAAAGCAAATATACAAAAAAAAAAAAAAAAAAGCCCAAAATATCCAGGGCACCAGAATTTGGTACCTTACAAATAGCACATTTATAATTTCACTGTAATGTTCTTTCAAAGTCGGGATTTTTCAGTGCATAACCCCGATTTTAAATAAGGTACACCCGTTCCACCCCACATTCTCTAGCCGAAATGATGTATTCTGACCTAGATTTCTACGGGTTTGCCAATTAGTTTTGTTCTAGAACAGTATTTTATTGCTGACGACATTCCGATGGTTTCATGCAATTCACTAAATACGAATTCCTTTTTTTATATATATATATATATATATATATATATATATATATAT
Source organism: Acanthosepion pharaonis (assembly GCA_903632075.3). Classification (NCBI taxonomy): domain Eukaryota; kingdom Metazoa; phylum Mollusca; class Cephalopoda; order Sepiida; family Sepiidae; genus Acanthosepion; species Acanthosepion pharaonis. The sequence continues at coordinate 505,969 of CAHIKZ030002855.1, read as the reverse complement.
ATATATATATATATATATATATGAGTGGACACTGAGATCAACACCGAGCGGTGATAGTCTGTTTCATGCTTGAACGCAATTTTCAGGCTATATATATATATATATATATATATATATATATATATATATATATATACATGCGCTATATTGAGAACTTTACCCGTAAATATACCATATCATAAAACTATATTTTTATTATATATATATATATATATATATATATATATAGGTAATGAAAAGTTTGTTAATCTGTAAGGATAATCCCAAGGAGAATGTAATCCAGAGAGCTCAATGTCAAACCAGAGCGAATATTAATTTAATTAATGATTGTGAATAAAAAAATATGTTGAAAGTTGAATGTACTATTTTCATATATTATCGTACAGTTATTAGCGGGATTTTGTGATTGTTTGATGACGTATAAGTCAATGGCCATTAAGTACACTAGGCTGTTTATAACTGTGTGTGTGTGTGAGAGAGAGAGAGGGAGAGGGAGAGAGAGAGAGAGGGAGAGGGAAAGAGAGAGAGGGGGAGGGAGAGGGAAAGAGAGAGAGGGCGAGAGGGAGAGGGGATGCGAAAAGATTCTCGTTACTCCCGCAAAGAATATGTTATTCAGTCCCATCCTTTGGTCTAATTTTGGTGGTTGTGGCTGAGAACTTTTCAACACTCTACCTTTTATGCGCGCGCACACGCACACACACACATATACACACACACACAAACATATATATATATATATATATGTTTTTGCAGACACCATGGTAACAAGAAATGGATTAGAAGTAGCTACTAATTCGCTTACGATTCCTACCTCTTTTCGCTGATTGTCTTACCTGAGTCGAACAAATTCCGTTGTATACAATTACAGGTGATGTTGATTTATTTACTCGTTGTTCGCTGCTTAGTAGATAATCCGAATTTATCAGGCCAGGAAAGATCGGTGAGCGACATTACAGGTCGAGTTCCAGCGAGATAATTTATTGTTTTATAGTTGCACCGTTGGATGGAAGCCCAAGATCTGGTTCGCCTCGGATGGCAGGCAAATTTCACGGTGTGAAGTGTACATTGGTGGACCATTGTTCGGTGAGCAGTAAGCGTTAGTACAAAACAGCAAAAAGTCAAATAGGATTTAAAAAAAAAAAAAAGAAAGAAAAAAAGAAGGTTTAAAACTCTAGTTTCTCTTCGTAATCACCTTTTACCCTCCAACCTTGTATTTTAGATAATATTCACACCGTTTTTTTTTTTCATGTAATGCAAAGCATACACTGTTTATATAACACGTAAAATCATATTTATTAAACAAATCTGTCGAAACGTTCATTCACTGTCATGATTACACGTGCGGATAGTGCAGTGGATAACGGCTCGGAGAGCTGAGTTCCAATTCCAAGGTAAGCAACATCGAGCCTGATCAGTACCTAGATTGGTAACCACTTGGGAATACCATGTACTGTAATTTTGGGTATCCTAGTGGGGTAATTGATAACGGCTTGCAATTGGAAATCAAAGAGCCTAGTTCCCGTTCAAGTCAGGGTCATTATATTCACTTACACGCAAATGCACACGAGAAAGGTACCCCCCAGCTATGGGTTAATTAGCATGACTTGTATCAGTAAACATTTACTTCCAAAATAGATTTACAATTTAAAAATATTAAAAAGAAACCACGAAAGGGTTGGTAAGCCGTACAATACAAATCAATCAAGCCTGAGGATACTATGGACAGAATGTACGAGCATCTAGATTGTTTCAAAGAAAATAGGGGCTTACAAGGAAATTTATACTTTTGGTTTTAACTGAATGCTCACATTGAAGAAATTCTAAGAAGATGCACGCTAAAACCTCACTTAGAGGTGAACCCATTGGTAATTCAAATTTTTGTTTATAAAAAAGTGAAATAGCATCGATTGGTGATGGGACGGCAGATTTTTATGATTTTAGTTATTGATAGAGATTGATATTAATTGATTTACTTTTTTACCGCTTATCAACCTTTTGAAGGTTATTTAAAGTCAGAATATATTTTAGAATTCTTTTGAAAAGAATGCGAAATAGCATTGATTGACAATGAGGCGGCAGATATTTATGATTTTAGTTATTGATAGGGAGTGGTTTAATTTATATTGCCAGATTTTTTTTTAAAGATTTGAGAATTTCTCTCTGAATCTCTAGGATGAGGAGTTATCATTATTTACACTATTTACCTTTGAACTCTTATCCTCATCTTTGAGGGTCACGTAGGTATTATGTTTTGAATAGGTTAAAAATCATGTATTTTGTATCGGTGTCTGACACCCTACTTAGACATGATATTTACGACTCAAAGAGAAATTCTGTATCAGCCGACATATATAAATATATATAAAAATAAATAATTATTTTCTTATATATCTAATTCTTATTCTTTTTTTATTTTAACGGGACAATAGCCTAATGGTTTAAAGCGTTGATTCGTGAATTTCATGACATGAATATTGGGAGTTCAATCCCTGGCCCGAGCAGTGTGTACTTGGACTTAGTGGAAACAGGGAGTAAAATAATTGAGCAGTACTAAAAATATTTACTTACGCGCAAATACCCTTGGGTAAGTTATGAACCCATCTCTTCTCTCTCCAGCTATAGGTTAAAAAGTAGGACTCGTATTGGTAAATCGTTTTTATCCCAAAAGAATTATTCCAATCTAAAAAAAACTTCTCGCTTTAAATAATCTTCAAAAGGTTGATAAGCCGTAAAAAACAAAACAATCAATCAAGCATCTACAAGTGAATAATCAAAACCGCAGAATTTCTCCTTGAGTTGTAAATATCATGTCTAAGCAAGGTGCCAGACACCAATACAAAATGCATGAATTTTTTTACCTGTGCCACCCTCTATTATGTGTATGAAAAACTGACCATAAAACTCGCACTAGACTCAAGTACCGTAATTTCTCGAAAATAATATGTACCCATAAATAATACGCACCCCAACAAATGACCCAAAAATTAAGAAATATATCTATCCCTATCTATCCGTATAATAGGCATCTATAAATTTTGTCAAAAAAAATAATTACAAAGACATTTCGTAGACCTTGACATTAAGAATAAAATCGAAATTAAGCAGCTAAAATAATGTTGAAAATTACTGTGAGTTGGAATTTGTAAAATGGATTCAGGAAACTTGGGATTCCATCAGTGAGGATTTTATGAAGAGAAGTTTCAAGAAGTCTTGTCTCACGACAACCATGGATGGCTCTGAAGATGACTTTCTTTGGCAAGAAAATGAAGAGGCCGAAAATAATTTTGAACAGGACGAAGATAATATCGTGAATGATAATTTGTTTGATGAAAATTTAGATATTGATTCTATAATAGAAAGTCGTGATGATAATGATAAAAATGAAAATTTCAATAAATTGTTAACTCGATATACTCTTTTCTTCGAAATTGGCCTTTTGATAGATTTTATGTTTTCGCCAAATAAAAAATGCTGTTACTGATAAACAAATTTATAAACAAAAAATGTTACAATTATTATTATTGGATTTAAAATGAAAATTGAGATATCTTTCTTATTTTAGAACAACGAGTACGTATTTATTATTATAAATCAATAACGAAAAAAAATAATTTTAAACCTATTTATAATACGCACCCCTACTATCACCTGTAATTTACAGTAAAATAAATGCGTATTATTTTCGAGAAATTACGGTATATACGTTAAGAGAAACTAATAAGAGAACCAGACCGCTATGAAAAGAGCTCAACTTGGGTGTGCCTGGCGTAAGGAAGAGCTGTATTCTCTTGAATGATTAACGATCTGGAGAAGGCAGTTTTCCAAAAAAGATCCTAGCATTACTGCTGAATTTGCATGGTAGGTGAGAATGGTGATGCTTAGTTATTAACGAATCGTAACCGATTAGGGTTCTAACTGCATGTTTTTCCGTGCCTAGGTGCTTTGTTGGCGCTGACGGTTGAGGGGTCCTGCTCGGATTTGCGACCGTTCGCTTTTTATTCCCCGTCTCCTACAGTAGTCATTTACTCACTCCCTTGACCTTTGTAGTATGCGGGCAACGAGATAGCAAAACAGGACAGCGAAGTGAGAAATATATCTATATCCTCCCCAATGTTTATTAGTTGAAGTTTAAATGTATGAATTTGAAGATAAGCAGTCTCAAATGAAATTCGAAAAATTCTATTTGGCTTACAGTTACGTTAATGATCTGCAAATAATTTACTTAAAATAGTACCACCACGCCAAATGTTGGTTAACGAGTTAGTATCGAGGCAATGACTATAGTCGCGTGTTCGATCCTTCGAACCACCAAGATTATTGTCATATCGAGCTAAGCATAGTAAATATCAATACAGCTACTCCTCACTTAACGACCGCGTTTCATTTCAACGCTCTGGTCGCTAAACGAACACGTCGCTAATTGAGATGTTATACCAGACCGCTATTTCAGGGATGCTACGCACGTAATGGGCTTGTGTTAACCAACTTCTGTTATCTTTAATGTCACTTTTGCACCTTTTATAACATTTCTAATTTTTTCTAAATATTTAAATCAAGGCAATAAAGCCACTAAGATACAAGGAGGTTACTGAATATTAAAAAATAAAAAATATTAAAAAAAAACAACAAAAAAACAAAAGACAGAGCATAATAAAAGATTAGGAGTTAAGAAAACCGAAGACAATGATTAAAATTGCATTTAAATTTTTGACTAGAAATCCGGAAGAGATTTTCACGTAGGAAACATTAAAAAACAAACACAGCATTAATGCAGTAACTCTTCCACTACTACGTTGACCTATGAAGCTCAAATAGTTCAGAAATTTAACAACACCTCGTGAACTTCATTGTTACTCCACCAAGAAAACATTTTAAAAACTTTAGCAACTAATGCAAGTCACCAATAAAATAAAACATTTAACTAAATAAAAACTAAATAAAAATTGACTGAATTTACAATATGCAAATGAAAGCAGCAATGTATAGAATCTTGAGCTGATTTTCGAATTTGTTTATTACGTTTACTGTTCAGTGCAACTACCTGTATAGAGATTTAGATATAAATTTAAAAAAGTGTAATAAATAGTGACTTTAAAGGTGTTTGAAGCTGAAACCACTACATGTGTACAATGTCTGAAATAACGGTTAAGGCACAACTTCTCATTTAGCAACCAGCTCGTTTAGCGACTAGGTTGTGGAAAAACTCAGTCGTTAAGTGAGGAGTGGTTGTAATTATTTTATATACATCCAATAATTAAAAAAGAAAAGAATACATTATTGTAAGGCAGGTAAAAATATAATTTAATGAATAGTCGAATCATTATTTTTTAACTGGTTTTTCTTTCATCTTTTTTTTAACGCGCTGCTCGGGTTGATTTTATCTTCTACGATCATTAAGTGAACAGTATAGGACAGAAATGAAAAAACAAACAAACAAAAAAACAAACAAACAAATTAGTTTCCAAATTAGATTTCAACTCGCATCCAATTTTCCTGGAAAGTTGTTCAATATGAGAAACTCCTTACCAAATAGACTCTAGAAGACAATTATCCTGAATCTCATAGTTAAAATCGCCTTTATCCGATTTTACTCTACGCCATATTGTTTGTTTATACCTAATAATAATATTTCCAGATTATGCGTCTTGGCATGATGGAATGGTCTGCGAAGCTCCTGAGACCCGAAGTGTGTTAATCTCCCGGAAAATCTAACTCAGCCAGACAGATCAATGAGTCAAACAAAACTTTAATGAACTAGAAGAACAAACCTCAATGACAAAAATCCCTGTAGCGGGCAGCAGTTCTCCAGTTGCATAGATAGGTAAGCGGCAACAGATATATTGACTTGATCAATGGATAAGAAACGTAGTCAAAACAATAAACATTGCCGAGGATTGACAGTGTCAAGGGAAAAACTGTCCTTTTGACACGCCAATTTTTTTTTTACGGGGCACAAAGATTCAAGTTTGCTTCAAATTCTTCCTACTACATCATCGCATTTAAGAGTGAAAAACTGAAGCTCATGGGAGATCGAATAATGGTAGAAACTAGTTAACGGTATTTGCGTTTACTCGAAAGAGAGAGAGAGAGAGAGAGAGAGAGAGAGGGGGCATAGAGCGATAGAGAATAACGATGCTGATTGATTTAATCAGTGCCGAAGTAAAAAAACAAAAAACAAAATTAAAACTACACCTAAAAATATTCCATCTAAAAAAGGGAACAGCCCAACATGCAAATTACAAATTGAATTTACCAAAATCAAACAAGTACAAAAATTTAAATATCTGGAAAGTGTTTTACCAAATGATTGAAATTCTTTTAAAAATTTCTTTTTTATAAAATCTTGGCAAAAATATCTATTTTACATCTGTTTTTTTAAACTTATTTAATTTTATGAAATTTCGTGAAATTAAAATTCCAACCTCTTCATATTAGTTAAAAGCAAGCCTCCTCGGAGAATTTAAATCATCAATTTGTTTTTTCGTCAGTCAGAAACACCATTTACCGAAAGCCTGCCTTGAATCGTAAAATAAAAAAATTGTCATTATTTATGTAGAAAAGCTTTTAATTACTTTTATAAATAAGATATATTAAGGACACTATTGTCATATGAAAAAAAAATTCGATGCATAGTAAATTTTTACAAGAATTGTTTTTATATTTTTTTAAATTTTGATGAGAAAAATTTGTTAAGTTTTATATCTTTTAAAATTCTGTATTAATTTCAGCCGTTTAGATGATATTAAGTGAAAACAATACTTAATCATGATAAATAGAAAAGCTTAATACAAATCATCAAACATCAATATTTTTAAAAAAAATTATAATCTTTTGTAAGTGTATAACGAGCCACCATACACGATATTATCAGAAAATAAGAGCGATAACTATAGTAAATTTAAAGCCAAAATTTCTAAGATTCAATAAAACATTAGATTACAGAGAATATTTTCCTGAATTTTTAAGATGACTGTGTTCTTAAAAATTATATAAAAAGAAAATATTTTTCTTAATATTTGCAAGGAGCGAAACGGGTTGTCATAAAAGGATTTCTTATCATTTCTTTTGTCTTTTCAGATATATTTAATTATATCTGAATTTTTACAAACACATAAACACACACACACACACACACACACACACACACACATATATATATATATATATATATATATATATATATATATATATATATATATATCCACAGACAAACTGTTTTGCTGTATTTCTGCTCGTCAATGTGGACAGACATCCGATCCCTTCAAGCCGGGACCGAAACCCGACCAATTTAATATAAGTCGACACCTGGCAGAGAGAAAAGGCGAATTTTGCGTATATATTTTTAATAAACATTTTTATTTTATCATAATATATATATATATATATATATATATATATATATATATATATATGATAAAATAAAAAAACAAATAATAAACGTATATCAATCTTAATCGAAACAATGCTGGCCATAACTTTGATTTCACTAATGTCACCCTAATTTAAAAAGAACATAATTCTTTAAATCGAAATACATTGAAAACTTAATGACATTATTACCAACTATAAACACACGCCTAAAACATTACATCGCCATCTTTCTTTGAATCAATTCTTAAAGAATCTAACTTATATCCATCTAATACAAAGAATACATTCTTAAAGAGGCGTGTCATAAATTCGAAACGTATGACTCCTCGCTACGCAGGATGACCGCACAAAAGAAAAAAAAAAAACAAAACAAAAACACACCTAAACAGACACAAGCACACAATTGCAAATACATACACATAGAATTATCCACGGTTGTTGTCTGTTTTCCCTCAATCTTTGACAAAGATTTAATAAACGTGAAACATGTTAGATTAGTATACGTTTCTTATTTGTTCTTTTATCATTCTGTCGGTGTCCTATCCATATTTGATTTGCATTTGATCTTTAACTTGTAATATATATATATATATATATATATATATATATATATATATATATATATGTATGTATGTATGTATGAATATATAATGCTCACCCGTCGGTTTTGACATACGATCTGACAACTTAATTGATACAGTTATGAAATTTTGTGCGATATTCTTAAGTGGCACTGAAGACCCGCTTACAAAGGAGGCAGCATATGGAGCAAGAGCAAGGACTGCGGGATGAGATCAGTGTTAGATTGGCTGACGTTTTAGATCTTGCTCTCGCTTCTTGAAGATGATTCAGACAAGCTAAGCAAGCACTCGAGGATGTTATGAGGTATATTGACAGCTGGCAAGTTGATCTTCAGCTTGTCTTTGTATCTTATATATTGTATCTGATATATTGTCTTTGTACACACACACATATATATATATATATATATATATATATATATATATATATATATATATATATATATATATATATGGGGTGTATTTTAGTATTTTTAGCCTTAAGAATTTATTCAAACACATTTTCTTGAATTCAACCAACAAGATCAGTCTGTTTAATTTCCTGTTGTCCAATTTTCAATTTTTGAATAAGGTATTGTTCATCGGGATCAAACTTATGGATAAAACTTCATGTCTTGTTGCGTTTTTGTTTAAGTACTTTCGATCATTTCAGTCATTATCAAGAACTGGGTGTTGTCCCTGTAGTAGACAAGATTTTGTTTACTGTATCGTGATTATTTTTTCGAACTCTGCGATTAACATTAATCACAGTGATGTATTTTCTTGAAGCGTATTTTCTTTAAGAGTATTTTCTTTACAGTTGATACATGCGCTTTGGTTATTGTTATGTGACGATTGATATGTGCACGAATTGTAATAAGTTTTGACAAGCGACAAGTTAGTCTACAAGATTTTGGGAAATGGATGTGTCTAAAAACATTTCAGAACCTATCGCACATTCATACACACGCGCATATATATATATATATATATATATATATATATATATATATATATATATAGTATTGGGACAATGGCTCGTAGCATTTTTTCTTTAGCGTCGTTTGTACACGTGATTTCGTTTCATCCGTGACTAATAAATATATATATATATATGTATATATATATATGTGTGTGTGTCTGTCTGTCTGTCTGTGTGCGTCTGTCAGTGTGTGTCTGTGTATGCAATGCCCTGCTAGTCTCGCTTTCCGAGCACACCTGTCTGCTAGGGTGGTTTGAAAATCCCCGTTGCAGATGTCTGCTCAGCCACATTTGTGGAGTCCACCTGTGGTTTATACTGCAATTATGATGAGCGGACCAGCTTCTGGGACAGTGCATATGTTCTGTCTCGATCACCAGTTTGAACAAAGACACTCGTCTTCAACCCTCAGTCACGGTGACTTGAGACTTCGAGCTAGCACAACCATAGATGATAACATCAAGGTCATCTTTCTGACAAATCGACCAAAGCGACGTTCGAAACCGGCTCACATTGTCCAAAATCGAAGCACCCGACCTTGCGCTTATAATACTCATTCTGAAAAGGTAATATTTCGACACATCTTTTTAGACGATTCGTGTGTGGATTGTGAATTTTAAATGTTTTTTTTTACTTTAAAAGTGGAAATGAAAGAAAAAGTGAGATGCATTTTCGTCATTTGATGCTATTTTTTTTACGAAAAGGTGAAAAAAAAAAGAAGCTGTACAAACAGTAAAAAAGATATGTGCCGTTCATGGAGATGGTGCCATAGCTGAGTGTAAAGCTTAGATGTGGTTCGCTCGGTGCAGAAGTTGAAATTTTGATCTGGAAGACCGTGAATACTTCCGAAAGGCCTGCACTTGTTGATGATATCTAAATCGAGTCGCTAATTAAAACTAATCGAGATCTCGTAACACAGGACGTCACAGAGATCTCATATGAGATTGTGTGGCATTTGAAAATGTTTTGTTACGTGATTCTCTGCAATTAAAAAAAATGGCATGGGGAAAGCGAAATGACCATTAACCACTCCAAATGCCGGTCTGATTCCGAAGAAAAAGATGCTGCGTTTATATTATCACAATGTTACCAGTAACCAAATAAGGGCATTGTCATTTACAATCTCCTTTTCCAAAATCAGAAACTGAATTCGAACAAGTAGTGTTCCCAATTGGGCATGACAAAGGAAGCAATCGACGAGAAATAAAAAAAAAAGAAATCATATAGATTACTAATAAAATACAGATGGAAATTACTGACTCGATAATAAATTATTGAATAAACAAAAAATACACGACTAACTGTTGTATTCTGGTACGCTTGCATGTCTTTTTGCTTACCAACTGGTGTGTCGACTTACATTTATATCTGAGTCAGCCCATGGACTTTCCAGCTGACTCCCACACACACACACACACACACACACACACACACACACACACACACACACACACACACACATATATATATATATATATATATATATATATCCAGGTAAGATGAGAACGAATAGAGTACAATTCCAACGTTCGTAACATTTAATTAAAAAGAGGTTCCAATACAAAGTAGAGCAATATTCTTTATATTAGGTTATTACAACGAAAAGACATGTCAAAACCACTACAAAATTGCAGTCGAGTTTCGATGCGTATCATCGCATCTCATCAGGCGATTCTAAATTACTTACAAGTGAACAATTTATTCAGATTTATAAGCAAAATACCTCTTTTTATGAAAAAAGAAAAAAGTGGAGAGTTATAAGGTTTGTAGGCTTTACTCAGATCAGCCAATCGAATATGACCCACGTTAAATTAAAACTCTCTCTCTCTCTCTCTATATATATATATATATATATATATATGATACAGGTTCGAATCCTGTCGGAGGACGAATATTTTCTGTGAAAATTTCTCGGACATTCAGGCCGGTAAATGTTGTTTAATACTGTTTATTATAAACAGAGCATTTACTTAAATATTTGTATCTATAAAAAGAATGTATAAACATAAAAATGTCTTAATTGTCGGACTTTGTCCATTTCAGAATGTGTGACGTCATTTGTTTACATTTGATACGCCATGAGCAGATATGAATGTACGTGAGAGATTCATGGAAGATTGAAGTTTATATATATATATATATATATATATATATATATGAATATGAATTGGGATCAACCGTTGTAACACTCCTTCTCAAATCAAGATACTTCATTTAAGTTTTTATTTAATTTTTCTTGTGTTCTTATAATTTTTTTCTTTTCTGTAGAAATTGTTCGAATGTTCAGCATGTCCGAGCGCTTTCGGCTATTCTTTTAACCATTATCAAGGATGATTTTATTTGTACTGACCGTGTTTGCAAAATTAAAAGATTCTTATAGCTCTAGGTGCATACATAAAAAAAAATCCATACAAACAGTTAAAAAGCATGTTGCATGCTCTTGAATACTCGGCCAATCGGAGAGCCGTGTTCAAATTCTAGTCAGGTTTGTTGCATTTATTTACGCACAAATACACTTGAGAAAAGTGTGAATCAATCTTCCTCTCTACAGGTTAAATAGTAAGAATTTTACCTGGAAAAAGTAGTAGAAGTAATAATTATTTTTCTAGTAATATCCAGTTCGAATTCCTGTCGGGTTTGTTGCATTTACTTATGCGCAAATACTCCTGGGTAATGATATAAATCCATCTCCTCCCCAATATATGGCCTAAATAGTAGGACTTGAATCTGGAAAAATCATTGTTATTTTGAAAAAAAAAACAAAACAAAAAAAACTATTAATGCTATACTCCCGCGCGCGCGCAAAAAAAAAAAAAAAATTTTACAATTCAAAATTTGTATTCTTATACGTTTACCCCATGGGTTCTTAACTGGGGTGAAATTTACCCGCGTTTGGAGGGGCTTGAAATTGAACCACGATAAATTTTGGATTTTCAGGGGTGAATTGTGACCACAGTAAGTTTGGCGGAGAGGAGAGCAATTACAGAATTTGGCCTATCTGGCATATCCCCTTGAAAAGGAGGGGGGGAATGGTAGATTATTTGTTTTGTTTTGTTTTATGGCATATCAACGTCAATGGGTTATTTAATGCTGACAGTATTTTATACACAAAATAGTATTGCTGATAATATATTTTTATCAAAAAATCTATTGCTGGCAATATTTCTCTTTTTAAAAAAAATGTACTGCTGGCAATAATGTCTTGCAGGGAATAATTTTATCTTCAAAAATGTATTTCTGGCAATAATTTTTTCAAAAAGGTATTGCTGGTATTAAAACCTATTTTTATACTTTCATAGTGTTTTGAGTTAACTATTTGCCCATAGCTGAGACCCTGACAGGTGCTACCACCCCGGGTCAGGGTAGACCTGGGAACACCAGCAATTAAGAGGTGGTTCCACGCTCCTCAAAACCTCCTGATCAAAAGCCTTGCTGTCGGATGTAGTCTATCGTCTTACCCAGGACCCACTGACAAATGGTGAAAGGGATGCATGGGGCAAGCAAGGATGAGAACCCCTGGTCTCCGCTTAAACTTTCAAATTTTATTTAGTATTTATTTCTTTATCTTCACACTCCTCGACAGTATTTTTAACAGGTGTAGTGGTTTATTATTTATTTTTTGTTTAGGATTGCGTTTCCGGTTCCTTCTAAAGTCTTTTCATTCTCTTTCACTCCCAGTAGACCCTTGCGTCTTAGTGGCATTAGCTTCTTTTGAATTTAAATAGCACTCAATGGGTTGATAAACCGTAAATAAACAAATCAGTCAGTCAGTCAACATATTTGGTCAGGTGAGAGTCAGACATCAAAAGGCTGGTCTTTGCTGTCATGTAGACATCGGTGTGTAGTTTTTGTAAGCTGTTGATGGCAAGCAAGTCCCTCTCCATTTTTTCCAAGTATGTAGCTTTTTCCGAAGTCGGCTTTACCATGCTGCAATACCCTATTGGATTAAAGTGCTGCTTCGTGAATTCGGCGACATCGTGATTATAAGTTCAATCCCTGGGCCGGGCAGTGTGTTCTTGTAAGCTGTTGATAGTAAGCGTGCCTCTCTCTCTTTTCCCTTTTCTTTTGTTTTTTTTTTTTTTGTATGTACCTTTTTCCGAAGTTGACCTCATCAAGCCTATTGGATTAAAGCGTTGGTTCGTGAATTTGGTGACATAAAGATTGTAAGTTCAATCCCTGGGCCAGGCAGTCTGTTCTTGTACTCGGTGGACATGAGTGAGTGATAATTGAGCAGTATTAAAAGTAAGAATTAGAAGATATATCCCGTAGATTAAATAAAGGGTTCAGTTCGGAATTCCTTGTAGATTATCCAAATCGATATACACCTGAAGAAGGCACGGCTGTCGAAACGTTGTGATGACAACAACAAAGATGAGGAGAATAGTCCGAATGTAAATCGTGCAAAAAATGATAATTCCTCATCCCAGAAAGAAGACAGAAACCATATTATAATTTTGCGTTATGTGAAACTGCTGTTCTCACAATCCGTTGATACTGATTTTGATTATCTCTGTGCCCAGCAAATGGAACCAAAGAAAAAAAAAATTAAAGCCGAGACTCACAGTTGTTGGTTTGTCAGTTTTTGAATTAAATCCGCAGTAGCGTGAAGCAGTCGAGGCGGAAATTAGCCCCCCCACCAAAAAAAAAAAAAACAATGGAATCGAGGAAATTTATGGACCCAAAAGAAACGCGCCCCTAAACAGCGGTAGTAAATCAGAATTTATGGAGTCATGGTTGGCTTGCACCTTTTGATAAACCCTAAGTGCACTTCAGCAATTTAATATTGACAAATCAACTTTTAACCTAGAATTCAATTCCAACCTAAAAGGCAACCCCTGTCAATAAAACAGCATAGATTAGCAATTATTTACCTCGTGTGGTATTTTAGTAATTATTCACACTGGCCGCTGTAAACACTGAGGTGGAAAACTTAATAACGCCTCTAACTCTAATCAGAATCTATTTATTAAAGATACAAGTCTGGTGTCTAATTTCGGATTCACATTTTTTAATGATTAAATAAAGAAAAAGTAGGAAATATCTTTATAAATTTGACATGTTTCGCAATTTATTTTAGCTTTATCAGAAATGTTTATAATATCCAATTATGCTGTCGGATTTTCAACTCATCTTGCTGGAACAAAGAATCATCAACAATATGAACCAGTATTCTATTAACCAATACAGAATTTACTGATTGGTTTATTTTTTTACGGTTTATCAACCCTTTGTGGGTCATTTAAAGCCGAAACTTATTTTGGATTGTAAGAATAATTTCTTCTTTTTTTTTTTTTTTGCTAGTGATTATTTTATGATTTTTTCCAGATACAAATGCGCGTAAGTGAAATAATCAACAAGACTGAAATTCGAACTCGGCCCTCTGATTTCTCATTCCGATCCGCCTATTACACCACCCATACATTCACGAACCGAAACAATGCAAACGAAAAATCAAAGCCAACAATTCTTTAATCATAGCCTAATTTACTTATAACATCAAAACGCTTGGATTGACAAAAGTAGATTTAATGTCATTTGTTAGTTTTTATCGAAGTCATTTGACAAAAACCCAGAAGAAAGAAAAAATATTAGGAACTCCCAAATCTAAATCATTATTTTGTTCATTTGGACACTTCATTGGACTAAAAGTGATGTTTCCGTCGATGCAACCATGCATGCCTACGAAATATAGGGGCGCTGAAATTTTAAACTTTTAAATTTATATTTTTATAACAATTTATAATAATTTATACGTGTGTTAATTATGTACAGAGCAAGGTTAAAAGTCTTGTGTGACGACAAGAATCTCTTCTTGCTACTTTGTCGGGTGTATCTCGTCTGGAAGCGCCGGAAGATGTTATGGCTTGGCCACGTTACACGACATAACAGCTTCTGTAAAACCTTTATGCAAAGCACTGTTGAAGGCGAACGCAAACAAGGACTGCAACACAAGAGAAAGTCAGACAACATTAAAGATTAGACGGACATGACAATATCGGAACTCTTGAGAACTACCGCCAACTGATCATCCTGGAGGAGGTTGCCTGTTTCTTCCGCCCTTAGGTCTTTCCAATAATTGAAGCAGTCATAAGACTGATGGTGATTATGATGATGATATCCATTCATTTTTAAGGGTTTTGATGTTGGAGGCAATATTTTGTGACACGTGCTGAGAAATCGGAGAGCCGAGTTCGAATTCCAGTCAAATTCATTGCATTCGCTTACGTGCTAATAAACTTAGGAAAGGTATGAATCCATCTCTTCTCACCCAGCTATGGGTTAAATAGCAGGACTTGCGTGGCAACCGGTCTAGGAGAAGGAAAACTATTGCACTGTTGAAAGCGGACGCAAACGAGGACGGCAACGCAAAAGCTGATCAGACATCATCAAAGATTAGACGGACATGCCAATGCCGGAACTCTTGAGAGACACCGCCAACAGATCACCCTCGGGGAGGTAACCTGCTTCTTCTGCTCTTAGGTTTCCCCGTCGATTGAAGGAGTCAATGGACTACTACTGATGACAACGACGACGACGACGACGATGATGATGATGATGATGATGATGATCAGGATGATGATGATCAGGATGATGATGATATAGCAAATGATGATGATGACGATGATAATATTTTTTATAACAATTTAGAATAATTTATAATAATTTATATGTATATTATTTATATGTACGGAGCAACGTCAAAAGTCTCGTTAGTCGACAGGAATCTCTCCGTATCACTATTAAACGTTGGAAGATGTCATGGTTTGGCCATGTCACACGGGATAACAACCTCTGCAATACCATCACCGTCGAAGGCGATGTCAAGCAGCGACGGCAACGCACCATCAAAGAGTGAACGGACATGACAATGCAGGAAATCCAGAGAGCCACCGCCAACAGATCATACTGGAGGAAGTTGTGTGTTTCTTGTCCTTAAGTCCCACCGACGATTGAAGCAGTCTATATTGAAATTCAAATGACGGCAGCGACACTTTATTCCTATATAGCAATTAGTAAGGCAGCTGTCTCGAAAAGGCAGGTTTCTAAGGATAGGGGATGCAAGGCCGTTTATGGCTCTCCACAAGCTCCTATCTCTTGTAGCTCTTGGTAAAGTTTGTCTTTGTTGCCATACTCCGTTCAGTCTTCTACTCACTGGGGCTCGTCAGGTAGATGGCTAGCTACCCATCCCTTTTCGTTTTGCCTTCGATATGTCTCGTGTGTATCAAATTCTCCAAGCCTTCTTGGACGGCTGAAATTTCCTGGACACATAAGTCCAGGAAATTTCAGCCGTCTCTTTCTCATTCAGAGTATAAATGTCCTTTTTGTTTCTATTTTCCTTAAGACTTCCTAGTTGCTTACGCGCTCCGTCCATAGTATTCACCGCGTCCTTCGAACCACATTACAACTGCTTCGTGTCTCCTCTTCGTCTGTGAGGAAATTGTCCAGCATTCACTGCCATATAAGAGGACTGATGTTAAAAAGCAGTTATGCATTCTTTTCTTTGTTTCTAACGAAATCTTCCTGTTTCTTAATACTTGGACTTTTGGAACGCATCATTTGAGATTCCAGCAGCGTTTTCGGATTTCGGTGTCACATTTGCCATCCTCTGTGAAAACACTGCTCCGATATTTACACTTCTGTTCCGGTCTTTAACCCAGAGATCTGGTATTATGATTACTTACATTATTTACATTATTCAGACTGTTATCCTCATCTTCATTGCCATATTCACAACGTAGAATAATCTACCTTGGTGGATGAAAGGGTTTGTTTCGAAATTCCAAGCACCTGAAGAAGGCCGGAGTGTACAACTGCCGAAACGTTGTGAATATGGCAATGAGTATGAGGATAACATCCGAATAATGTAAATAATATAAGTACTTCAGTTTTTGTTTGATGCTGACATCTTCAATTGATAGTTCAAATATTTGTTTCTCTTGTTGAGAGCTGAGATAAAAAAAAAATGCAGTTAACTTTTCTTTTAGTTTTTAATAGACGACCTGTATTATTCCTTTTCAGAGGAAAATCCAATTGGTCGTTTTATACTAAAAGCCGGAACTTTGAATGTTAATTTTCAAGGCAGGCTAGCTTTCCTCATTTTTAACACTGGCACAACACAGTCTTCCAATCATTCATCCAGTTAGAACCCCTATACAACTAAGATAAGTTTAGTAAATAAATAAATAAAATAAACTAACTTGGACATATGATTAAAGACTTTGAATATTTGCTTGAAAATTTATGGTATTCTAACCATTATAGAAAAGTCGATGTGCCATAAATATAAATATTGCGATCAAACTGATTTATCAGCAAATATTAACAGGACTACGCACCAAAATTATTTTTAAAAAATATATGAAAAGGTACATAGAATAATATCGAGGAATTTGGCACTATCAATTTGGTAATTGCGAAGGCGCTGTCTTTGGGGAAATTATATGAAAATGTTATTCGGGAATGCTAAACACGCTCAACCCCATTACTTGCAACCGCGCACCGATTTGACATTCCGCAGTTGAAAATAGTCCATTTGGGATTGTCCAGCAGGAGACTTACGAGGCGCGGTCAGCTGATTTCTACAGACGACAGTTTTCATAGCACCCTCGACACTGTCAAACATTCACGGTGATATTTATTCTGTCGGTAAAAGTTTCCATCGTGAAACTCAGAATTTTAATCTAGTCAAGTTTTTCTTTCGCCCTCATTTTTTTTTTTTAAGCAAAGAATGATTTCAAGGTGGTGGGGGGGGGTAGGCGTATTAGTTTCTCTTTTAGTCTTTTTTAAATGGTAAAGTTGAGGTCGTCTTAATCCTGTCAGCATGTGCAAGTCATTGACATTCCATTCTTGCATCGACTCATCAGTTCGTCCGCTTCACACGTTTCGGTTAAATGGAACATTAGTTACAAGGAAGAGCCGCTTAATCGGATCTATTGGGAAAGAGTAGAATGAAATAATATATGCTCTTTTTTATGCATATCTGGTTTTAAAGAAATGACAGCTTACAGAGTTTGTACTTTAAAAATCATTTCACACCAAGCAAGGCAATAAAGCCACTAAGACACAAGGAGTTAATGAATGTGAAAGTATAAAAGAAAAAGAAAGAGATTATTCAGGAGAAAGTATAATAAAACAACAGGAATTAAGAAGACATAAGATAACGATTGACATTGTATCTAAATTTTTGAAGCTCAAAGTTAACTGGTAAACAAGAGACCGGAAGAGAGTTCAAGTGATAAATTCGAGAGAAGAAACTGTTAGCATAGAACTTTCGGTTACATCAACCTATTTCAGCTATATAATAATGAGACCTAACTGCCAATCTAGTACTGCTCTTAAATTCGTGAAGTCGACATATCAAATAGAAAAGATCATCAGAACAGTTACCATTAAAATATTTAATATAATAAGTTATAGACGTGTGAATGTGATGAGGCCAAGGTGCCAGATCAGGACCGATAACATTGTGGATTCTTTGGCAAAAGAAACCAGACCAGAAGCGACAGGAGTATTTAATGGTAAGTACTTAGATGAGTGATCGCTTACGAATACCAGGTTTCGTATGCTTGGATGTGCGGGTGGTGTAATGAATAATGGTGGAATTGCCAATTGGAGAGACGAGTTCAAATTTCATTTGGGTTCGTTATATTCACTTACGCGAATAGCCTTGGGAAAGGCATGAATCCACTTCTGCCCCTCCAACTATGGATTAATTAGTAAAATGTATCACTAAATCATTATAATATCAAAAAATAAGTCTTACAATCTAAAAATATTTTCTGGCTTTAAATAACCTACAAAGGGTTGGTAAGTCGTAAAAAACGACTCAATTAAATAAAATCAAACTTGTTTCAATGGGTGTCACTGGCCTGGACAAAACACCTAGAGATCTCCTCTCCTATGATGTTATAACCGGGTCCTTCCCTTATTTACCACTAGGCCTCCTTCTCAAGGGTCCTCCATAGAAAACTCTTGAGGCAAACAGCTCTTAAAGAGATTATACATTTGAACATCCCTTTCATGTCGCATGGCAACTGTTACGTGAAGGATAATTGAAGTATAATCCTCACATTTTGACAATAATGTATCCTTAATTCTCTTTTCGCCATGATGGTTTCTACACAGTTAATAGGACTTAAAGAATTTATCAACGCATGGCTTAGACACCACTGGTGTCATGCCCGCCCTTTCCTACTTTACCATGGAATTCGACGCATCTAAAAAAAAATAATTCTCTTGCCAATTGAATCCTACTACATCTGTTAAGCCTCATTTCAAGCAAGGTTAATATACCAAGTACTTGTAAATTCTACAATAATCACAAAAGGAAGCCGATGATCTGAATGGCTTCCTTGTTAACCATCACTTTCGGGTAAGTATTCGCTTAGATACAAAACTGTATGTTTCTACTATAAAGGTTATATTTAGTGGGTAAACGTGTTTGAGTAGAGATCTATGTTTTTTGAAACAGTTAAATGATGTTAAGAATAAGTTTCCTTTTCGTTTCCATTTTCTCTAAAATCCTATCGTTGCTCACATGTTCAGTCCATGGTATCCTCAGCATCTTTCTGTAGATCACATTTCTGTTGAATCAAGTCTCTACTTCATCTTTCAGGTGATTGTCCAGCATTCACTGCCATATAGGAGGACATATATCACTGAACCGTTCAATACTCTTTTCTTTATTTCTTACGAAGTTTTCTTGTATCTTAATACTCTGCTTAGCTTTTGGAAGGCACCTTTCGCTATACCAATACGTCATCGATTCTCAGTGTCGCACTTTCCATCATCTGTCAGAACACTTCCCAGATATTTAAATTTTTCTACTTGTTTGATTTTGATATCCCCGATTTGTAATTTGCATTTTGGGCTGCCCCTTTTGCTGACAACCATGTATTCTGTCTTCTTTTAGCTTATATTTAGTCCTTTCTTCCTGCTTTCCTTCACTGCCTTCTGTAGGAGTTGTTATAGTTTCCTCTCCATGTCCGCTATCAACACTCTGTCATAGATGTCCTTAATTCTTAAAGTGTCATCATTTCCTTCTTTACTCGATTTTTATGTTGACTCGAGGATATTAAAAAGCATTTTTCAAATATTTCAAAAAATATCTGGTGAAATTCCAAAATAGGCAACCAGAAAATAAACCTTTTTTTTTCTCATATTTCTTTTTTCAAACAGCGGGAAAAATTTGTACGAACGGACACGCCAAAGTGGTAACTAATGAGAAAATTCATTTTTTAAGGGTATTTTTAATAATTATTTTTATCTTAATTATTTATAAAGGTCTTCAAGTGGAGGGTCGGTGGAGTAATGGGGTTTGAGGAATCGGTAGATCCGAGTTCAAATTCCAATCAAAACCATTACATTCACTTTCGTGCTAATACCCTTGGGAAAGGTATGAATCCGTCTCATCTCATCCACAGATTGTGTCCTGTAGTCGTGGTTGGCAACTAATCTAGAAAAATGTAAACTCTGAATTTAAGCCAGACTAGAGAGGCTTCAGATCGCGAAAAAATGTTGCTTTTATAAAAGTTAACAGGGGTCCAATTTATCATGTAAAATCAATGGAAACTGATTTCCTTATATTAAAACAAAATATGGACATATCACGTGATTTGAAATTTTTAATCTGGACTGTTTTTTCATGTAATATTTTTGATTAAACTCTCCAGATTCTGAATTTGTTTTTTGTTTTTACATTTTAAGAAATGACGTCGTATGAACATATTTGTTTGGGATTCCGTAGGTTTGTGTGTGTGTATGGGGGGGGTGCAATTTAAATGGATTTATATTTATACTCGACTCCACACAATTATCTTTTTCTTTTTTTCCACATTACGATAGACTAAACAATCAAGATCACGAATATCAATACTTTTATTTTAATTTTATAAAATTAATAGAGACGTCCATTTTGTTATGTAAATTGTACTCCATTCCCACTATGGAAGTTAAAACAAAATATTCTCATACCTCGTGATTTTTTAAAAACTTAAATTCATAATCTGTAGTGTTTTTTTCATACTATCGATGAAGAACTCCATATTATAGATTTTATATGTTTTTTTCCAAGATTTTAAGAATTGATTAATTGAATGATATGTATTTTGTAAGACAGTACATTTGGTGTTACTTAAAACTGAAACATATTTTCGACTGTAATAAAAATTCTTTTTTTTTCGGGTGAATATTGCATTAACAAATTTTTTGCTCGGAGAACCCACGGTAAACTCGGCCTTGTGCCACATACATCCCTCGTAGGGGTGGGGTTGTTAAATATTAACAAATTTTTCTAAGATAATGATTTTTCCAGATATAAATCCTTCGATTTAAAAGGTTTACAGGTTCAGTTCACGTAAGTGAATGCATATATTTTAAGAAATATGGACATATTTGTTTTGTTTTCTGTAAGGTAATTAATTTACAATGGATTCACACAACAAACTGGACCCCTATTAGCATTTATAAACTTTTATATTTTTTTTACGTATTCGATATCTGAATTGATTAATCTACAGAGTGGTCCGAAAGTCTTGTCAGTACCTACTTCACTTCCAAAATGTAGCTCATGTCAGCCATGTGAAATAGAAACATATTTTGTAATGGGGACAAAACTTTCGGACCACCATGTATAGTAATATGTACAACAGGAAAATTTTGTTAGAAACAAAGAAAAGACTACTGGAATTTTATGTAATATCAGTCCTCTGGTCAGTGGCGTAGCTAGAGGGGTAAAGAGATCCACCCCAGATGGCAAATTTATAGGGGCAGCACTTTTGTGCCTGCTGTAGGCTATAATCTTGTATAAATTGTATTGAAATAAAAGTGGTTATAATGTCACAGTTGAAGGATCTTTTCGATTAGCTTATACTATGGCCTATCTACTGTCTATTGCAGCTTTTTTCAAATTTCTTTTACCGCGACCCACAACAAGAACATCACATTGCATTGTGACCCATTATACCTACGTGTATCAAAGACAAACTCTGTCCTCATTTATTTAGCATCAACAATTTATATATATATATATATATATATATATATATATATATATTTCTTATGATCTGCACATATTGGAATTGCATGTACCTATTTGTATTATCTATTTGCATGAATATAAAATTGTTACTTTTAAAAATTGTAATAATAATAATAATAATAATTTGAATAATTTTATGGATTCAACTAAATATATTTTGAACGCAACTGTATGTCTTGAGCTACAGATAAAATGTACTGCTGGCCATGCTGCTTTTAAAATGTATTGTTGCTAGTTTTACTATAAATAGGCATTGTTACTGATATTTTTTAAATAAAAATCTATTGCTGTTATTTTTACTATAAGAATGTGTTTTTATGCTTTCATAGTGTTTTGTTTTTGTTGGTGGGAGTCTCACTATTTACCCATAGCTGCGACCATAACAAGTGTTACCACCCCGAATCTGGAAGAGACTGGGAACAATGGTAATTAAGAAGTGGTTGCACGCTCCTGAAAAACTTTCAATTTCCCGATCAGAGGCCTTGCTGCCGGATTTGGTTTATCATCATACCCAGGAGATATTATTCAATACCAAATGAATTTTGATTCTAGTCTCTTTATTTACGGTATACAGTAATATTATCAATAGGAATCAACAAAATTGAGGAGAATTTTAAGAGCATGTCCTATCTCTATCTATAAAAGGCAGGATGTGTGTGTGTGTGTGTGTGTGTGTTTGTGTGTGTGTGTGTGTAACGAATGCACGGCCGCAATTTTCGACGGATTTGCACCAAAATTTACATGCACATGCTCCAAGTTAGCGGGAAGGCCAAGACCGACTTTGCATTTCCCAACTCCCATCGATAGTGGAAATAATCGATTGTTCCATGCTTCTATGGCAGTTTTCATGTAATTTGCGGCCATTTTCTACTGGCCAGAGTGAGAGCCCATAGCTGGCTGCCACGAATAGGCAGGAAGATTCTATTGGCCAGCGTGAGAGCCAACAGCTGACTGACACGAATGTTAACTAGCATGCTAGCATGCAAAAAAGAAATCGATAGCTGCATTCGTCAAAAAAAAAAAAAATTTAAATCTGCATGGCACTTTACTCCAATTGGCTCATTCGCTTGCTTAAACTCAACGTTGATTCTGATTCCGCAGAACTGGGTTGGGTGTGAAAAAGTATTTTTGTTAACATTCTTTTTTCATTCGGTTTTTCCAGTTACGAGTCCTTTTTTTTTAAAGCTGATCGTTTTGTGTTCATTTTGTTTAGTTCTTTTTTCGTAACAGATTTAATGTTTAGTATAGAGCTTAGAAAAAATTTGCAGTGTGAGATAGGCAAGAAGTAAGGCATGTAGCAACATCAGCACGGCAAAGGGCACTCCTTTAAAGACAAGGAAGGGCAAAAACATTTTAAATCAAGTGATAGCGATTGCTGTATGAGTCGTACGATTTTTGAATCACGCACTGGCAAAACCGGGCCATGCTGCTAGTTATTCATATATGAATTATACACAAAATATTACAGCTCATCCTACGTAAAGAAATTATTTATGATACAGGCGAAGAAAATAGTTTTTACAGAACATGTATTAATTGTACAGGAATAAATCATTTACGATAGAAAAAAGAAATTTTTGTGAATATTTATTGATACCGGAGTCAATATCAAATGAAAACCAGATATTAAAGCAAATTTACCGATCATTTTGTTCGTAAACCAAAAAGAATTCAGTGGAACTTTATTTAACATAGTAAGTTAAGCGAATAATTTATGTTGCTACGATTTATTCCTATGTTTAATTAACAGTTATTCATTCAATATCTTAAAAGTGATATTAGCTTCACTATTGTCTACATCTTTGACGCCGTATTGATTACAACGTTTCGGCCGTTGTAAGCTCCGGCCTTCTTCAGGTGCTTGGAATGTCGAACTGAACCCTTTATTTCGCTCACTGGGGTAGAATGTTCAAGTGGCACGTTGACAGTTATCTCCTGTTAATTTAACCGGGTATTGAACTCACACTCTTTGGGTCATCTCACTGGATCTAACCAACGTCTTTATCCACTGTGCCATGTGTCCTTGAGGACATCTGTGCGCGAATTTCTGGGTATTATAAACCTAATGTCATCAGCAACCTTTTTTACCATTGCTCATATTGCAATTTTTGCTGTTATAATTGTATGTTTTTACAAGAGCTCATGTTGCAATTTTTGTTGTTATTATCGCTTTTTTCTGGCACTCATTTTCTCTGCTTCTCATATTGTATTCATTTCTATGCTTGGTCGGCTCAGATACAGATACTGTTATGAGCTTGTCTCAAAATATTTTCCAGGACACACCCCTCGTAGAAAGATTGTACGATGCTTAACTGCTACATAGAAAAGGTTTGCCTTGGCAGTCAGTTATCGAAATCCTATTTTTCCCATAGGCTCGAAAACCAACGTATGACATCGTTGGGAAATAACCTATTTCGGCCATGAAGCAAAGCACCTCTCTGTTTCGGATATATCTTTGGGATTACCTTAACTTGTCTACCAATGGACTTCACTTAATGGCGCTAGGTGACGTTCTATTTAGGATTATATAAAGAAGGAAGATAAGCATTCATTAGGATGCGGTAGGCACACGATGTTGTCCAGTCTCCCTTTCAGTGGGATGAGGCTTCTGAGAAAACTCGACTACTTAATTTCAACCCAATCACGTGGCGCACTCACACACACACACACATGCACACTACCGCTAATTTCATTAATTTTTTTGTTAACTGTGTACACATAAATATATTATTTTTATTTTTAAACCATGTTTTTTTCTTTATAATAAAAAAAAGTCTAATAATCCTCCACGTGCTGAACATTTATTTTTAAACTTCTCAACCTCATCCATTACAAGTGCTACGCTCCTTGCACTGTAGTCGCAACAGTGATCCGTCACGTGACGTAGAACGCTTTCGTTAAAGAAAACAAACCTTACAACAACAGCAACAAATAGTATGGCAATGGTTAGCGAGTTAGACTGGTTGATGTTTAGTAGTGAGTTCGATCCACACTGGGTGCCTCATACTTGTGGTCTTGTGACAGAATATAACGACTGCAAATATTTTATTATAATCTTCTTTGTCTGTCTATATTTCACACAGTGTGAGTTCAATACCCGGTTAAGGCAGTGGAGAACTTTCAGAGGGCAATTAACAGGAGATAACTGATAACTGACATCCATCAAAACATGGCACGCGGAACTAGAACAGTCTACCCCAGCGAGCGAAATAAAGGGTTCAGTTCGAAATTCCAACCACCTGAAGAAGGCCGGAGCGTACAACGGCCGAAACGTTGTAATAAATATGGCGACAAAGATGAGGACAATAGTCCGAATAATGTATAATCTTCTTTATTTTCCGTGTTCCCTCAGGTCGTAGGCTGTTATGGCTCTCCACATCTTCCTTCCTTTGTAGCTCTTAGTAAATTTTTTTCTTCGTTATCTCACATAAATTTGTTCCGCCATCCATTTACTCAAGCTCACTAAGTATGTTATGCGTTGTTTTCCGCTGTCTCCCTTGCTTTCAGTCTGTCCTGTGAGTATCAGATTTTCCAAGCCCTCTTTCCTCATTATGTGCCCTAGAAATTTCAACCGTCTCTTCCTGGTGAAAAGTATAAGTGTGCGTTTTGTTTCTATTTTCTTTCAAACCTCGTCGATGTTCGATCCATGGTATCCTCAGCACCCTTCGGTTGAATCACAGTTCTGTTATTTCAAATACAGTGTAACCCGGATATAAGAGACCCGGATATAAGAGAAACCCGGATATAAGAGATATTTTCTCTGGTCCCAAATTAGAGCCTGTGCTAATGGATATAAATTAGACCAAGCCCGGATATAAGAGAAACCCGGATATAAGAGACTTCTCCGCTCCCGCCAACTCTCTTATATCCGGGTTACACTCGTCATCCTTGTCCACCACTCACTGCCATCAAGGGGGACAGATATCACGCAAAAGTTCAGTGTTCTTTTCTTTGTTTTTACCGCTTCCATATAAGTATTTTAATTTCTAATTTACAAAGTCTACATCAAGGTACAAACTCGTAGTAGTACAAACTCGGCATTAACATTCCAAACTCGAAATTCACTAAAAGAAAAGGGTGCCTTGAATTCGTATCTGACACATCCAGATTAATATCTACTAATACGCTTGGTTGAACTAATTTACTGAAACGCTTACTGGGCTCTCTCTGAACAGGTTCACACGACTACTATATTTGTATATTAGTCATTTTATATGTTGTGACTCAGTTATCAAAAACAGCAGTAGAAAACCGGAATTGGTTTAACAAGTTTATTACTTTTTGATACAGAGAAACATAATATAGAATAGGAACTAGGGAAGAGAATTTTTAGCCGTGAATGACGAACTGTTTTAAGCAAAGGCTCCTGCTGATGAAAGAGTATTTTTATGTCTTTCGTCCGACGGCCGAGTCTAAACTTGTAAGGAAATATTGTAATTTAAACGACTGTATACCTTATTTCAGGCATTTTAACGCCACTGTCTTTAACGTGCACCCTAATTTTTCACCGAAAATCCGTGAATTATATATCTTGATTTCTGTAGCATAAGAAAACTGCAACAAATGGTTTACATTGTTCACCTGAAATAGTACGTCGTACCAAATACAAATGATAAGAGCAAAGATCATCGTAGAATTCCAGTCCAACAGCGATACTGCTTCAGTCTGTTGCGTCGTCTCAATTTTTTCAAATACTTTTTTTTTAATCATTTGAAATGATTTTCAGATGATAACGCACTGATTCTGCAATATTGATTCATGATTCTCATCTTGCAATGCAGTATGCTTACACAGAACTAGCCAAATTTATTGATAGTAACTTCTGGAGAAAGGTCGAACTAGAAAATACTGGATATAAACGATTGACTGCCTGAAAGACTAACAAAAACTCTGATGACTGCACGATTCGAAAAAACCGGATCCAAAGATTGTGCATGACATAGAATAAATAAAACCTTTTCGTTCCTCTCAATCCAATCTTGACTGAAAACCTTTCTATTTGCTTGCGAAAACATTTCAGTTAAAAATCACCTCGAATAATTTACTCAGTGCATGCTTGAAGGAACGTTATTGATATAACTTGATAAAGAAACGTTTAAACTCAGCCTCAATAATGCATGATAAAAAAAATAAATAAATGATTTCTATTTTAATTTGCGTGGGTGTTTTGCGTAGAAATTGATATTTAGAAATCACAAATGAAAACAGTTTAACAAATAAGAATAAATTTTATATAAGAATATGAATCAAATCTGTTGTTGAAGATGTTTCGAATTTTATAAAATTTATTTGAATGTTTATAAATAAAATAAATGTAATGATTTATGAGAGTCCTTATTTATTTCTTCTCCAGTATACACCTCCCCAATGAAAATGTTTAAAAAATAATAAATAATACATAAAAAATAAATTAATTGAACATTATATAAAATTAGTATAACAACGAACACTGTGGTTAGAATGTTTTGCTTTTTGGTCATAATTTTTTGTGTTTTAAATTCGCCGTGACGGATAGGCCTACAACAAAAATAAATATCTAATTTTTAAAATCTTCCAAATTAACAAAAAGATAATTAAAAGACAATTGGTTCATTTAAAGACTAATCAACTGATATCTAAAGACAGGATTAATAGCAGATGCAGACAGGTTATTACAAAAAAATCTTACAGAAAGTAGCGAATGAAGGAAAGAGAGAAGAAAGGATTAAACATCAACTGCAAGAAGACAGAATGCATGGTCGTTAGGAAAAGGACCAGCCCAACATGAAAAGTACAAATTAGAAATATTAAATTCAAACAAATTCAACAATTTAAATATCTGTGAAGTGTCTTAAGAGAACACAGAAACTGCAACACTGAAATCAGGATGAAATTGGAATAGCCAAATATGTCTTTCAAATGCTAAGCAAAATAATAAACAAAAATTTCGTTAGAAACAGGGAAAAGAGAACTGAACTGTTACGTAATATCAATTCTCTACTATGGTAGTGAATACTGGACAATTTCCTCACAGATGAAGAAGATACTCGGATGACTTGTGAGATGGAATCTAGTTGCCTGAAAACTTTTTTTTTTGTTCAGTGATGTCTCCAGGATGGATATAGAGCATCATGCAGCATCTTTGTAGTTAGTCGCTGTTTTGGTTTATTCTGGGGGATATTTCCATTGTTGGCAAAAAACTACAATTATTGGGGAAATTACTTTTTTATTTTAGAAAGAAACTCCTAATGGTCAGGTGTATTGCCTTTGTTGGGCATAAACTGCCAATTGTCGGAGATATTGTATTTGTTGGGCAGAAACTTCCAGTTGTCATGGGTATTGTCTTTGTTAATCAGAAACTCCAGATTGTAAGATATATTTTTTTCGTTATTCAGAAACTCTCTATCGTAGAACTATCCTCAGAGTCATCAGGTTATAAGCACTCTGAGGATGGCTCATATGAGACGAAAGCTTAGGACCAACTTAATAAAAAATATCCAAATGTTGGACAATTTTTGTCTTTATTTTCACTAGAAATTAAAGCATACATTTGAACATTAGAACCGCCCATGATCAGATATAATAGACATTCATTGTCTGTTATATTTAATAATATATGTTTAAGTATATATATATATGTTTAAGTATATATATATATATATATATATATATATATATATATATATATATATATATATTAAGCATGTCTGATTAAATAAATTACAAGCATTATGTTTGCTTATTTTTAGTATGATCTTTTCATATTCACGAATATTTTCAAATTATACGAATATCTTTGATCACCGAAGTTAAGCAACGTTGGTCAGTCCCTAGATGAGTGACCGCTGTGAAATACGAGGTGCTGTAAGCGTGGATGTGTGGGTGGTGTAATGGACAAAGGCACAGACAATGAAAGATATGAATCCGCCTCTCCTTCTCCCCGCTATGGGTCAAATAGTAAAGCTTTTATTAGAAAATCATCATTATATTCAGATAATTCTGACGATACAGAAATATGTTTCAGCTTTAAATAACCCCAAAAGGTTGATAAACCGTAAAAAAAAAACAGATCAATTAATCAAACATGGATGTGACTCGAAGAATCAATTAAATTACACATTGCCTGAAACTAATGAATATCGTTGCAAATCAATTCTTGATTAAAATCGACAAATGCAACAACAACGACAAAAATTAAAAGAAACAAAGAATAAAGTTAATTACCGAATGATCCTTACGGTGTTTCCTGTAATTATGGCATTGTACCCAAGCATCTACGGCGCTATGGTGTGTAGGGAAGAGGCTGGCGGTTTCAGTCCGCCAACTGAAACTAATTACGTAATATGAAGACTAAATTTGTCATCTTATTGCAGGATGGGAAAAAATAGTGTAGAAATGTGGTCCAACAGAAGGATACTGAGAATTCCATAGACGGCGCGAGTAAGTAACAAAGAAGTCTGATTGATAATGAGGAAAGAGGGCTTGGAAAACATGACCCTCAAAGAGCATACTGAGGGCAAGAGAGATAGGGGAAGGCTGCGAGCCACTTACTTGACAACCTAGTATGAATAGATGGCGGAACGAGAGGGTGGGATACTTAGCAAGGGGAGGAAACTAAGACACACTCGAGATGGGATGTTGTAGAGGTCCATGATCGACTATGCCCTGAAAGGAAGCGGCAAACAGAAGAAGAAACTCCAATCATATTTGACAACATTAGACCTACCCTATTTACATACAAGATTACAATAGCCAAATAAAATGTCTGGTCGGCTATGGTGTCTGCGACAAATGTCTATCAAATGTCGCATACAAGAGCTCCGACATGGGTACCTCGGCGTGGTAATCAGTTACGGCTGAATAGTGAGTTCGATCCCTACCCCATATGTTCGGCCTTGTCCCACATCTAAGCTACGCATAGGGAATCAATATAAGATCCGTGAAATATTATTTAAAAAAATAATTTATTAGTCTTTTTACTATAAACGTTATTTATTTAGTGGGTACACGTGTTCGAGTCGTTTGCCCTATTTTCTTTTTTATTCTCTTAAACAATGAAAGTAAAAGCAACCAGCCTTGATCGAGAAGTCCCACTAAAGAAAAATTGTAACCCAGACAGGAATCGAACATCAGGGATGTATTGTAGCGTCTTGTATTGTCAAACGTAATTTCAATGAAGAAATGAATTGAATAAATATATATATTTTTTCTTTTCTCAATAATTTTGTAGTTTTTAAACTTAATAGTGATTAAATTTGTTTTTTAAAAATTGCCAGTTTTTAATTTTAATATTAAATTTTATCATATAAATTTATAATTATTAGTTAGTATAAATTATTTTTAATATGACACGTATTTAAAGATCTGAATAGCTATTATAGCAGGATTTCGTTGTCAAGCTTTTGAATCTTTCTATACTTCGTTTTTGATTGGTTATTCTAGCTTTTGTAACAATGTTTCCCCCTAGTGTAGGATCGTTAATTAATCTGAAACTTTTAAAACCATTTATTTTCTTTTCAACATCATCACTTGATAAGACACAGAGTGTGTTGAAACAAAATGGCTATTTTTGTAGTGATTTTATAACATACTTATGTTATAATTTTTTATAAAAATAATTATATCTGCTCTACTTTGTATTGAGCACTCTTTTAAGAATAGTAATTGTTGATTATTGGAATTCATTCCGTGTATACCAATTATATACTTTGATATATATATATATATATATATATATATATATATATATATATCTGGTGTATATATATATATATATATATATATATATATATATATATATATATATTGTATTCTCGTGTGTGTATATATATATATATGTAATATATATATATATATATATATATATATATATATGTAAGCAAATATATATATATATATATATGTAAGCAAATATATATATATATATATATATATATATATATATATATATATATATATATATAAGCAAATATATGGATATAGATCCGACAGTATGAAGAAAAATATACGGAAAAACAAACAAAAATCCTAATATGCAATTATGCTGTTTTAATGTTAATATAATGTCAACGTCGGACGTTTCGGTCTAGTAGACCATCTTCAGGACATATTCATAAAACATAATTAACATTAGACTATATTCAATTCAACATGAAAAGACGATGGACATAAGAGTAAGACTAATCAAAACAGATAACTGTTATGTCCATCGTCTTTTCATTATATATATATATATATATATATATATATATATATATATGTGGGGGGGGGTCCTTCTAAAACACCCACGACATAAAATCTTTACAATATATAAAAATGTCTTTTCTTTTTCTTATAAAACTAGCTAAAAATATATGATATGAAATGAGGGAGGAAGGGGTGAAACCAATAACGAAAATAAAATACAACGAAACATTCAAACTAAAAATAAAATATGTTAGTAGGACCCGAAGATAAGAGTGGTCACTGTATCCTGCCGCTAAGCAGAAGCAAACAGCTCACTCGCTAGGAAGAGACAAAATAAATTATGGAATGGAGAAATATCAAAGGTTGATCGAGTCAAGATAAAAAAAGGGAAACAAAAAAACAAACTGCGGAGTTTGGGAATTTTGGAATGGTTCATAAAAAAAAGAGAATGCTTGGAGTAGGCCAGGAACAACAATTCCTCATATTAACTCGGTGAACAAAAGGGTCTAGCTTAACCAGGAGAGGGGTCCGACAGGAAATCGCCCCGTTGTGTCATAAGGTAACTAAAAATGATCCCGTTCACATATAACGAGCTCGCCACTTTTACCCGCCTTTTGTTGAAATCAGCCGATAACAAACGCTTTCTAACAGTTCTGATCTAAATGACTTTTTAAGCGTAGCTTAGATGTGGCACAAGGCCAAAAGTGTAAAGCATCTAGTGAGGGTCGAATTCACTTCTCAGTCGTAATTTACCTAACGAGACAAGCTTGATAACCATTACACCACGTAGAAATGGCTGCTGTTGCTATAATTACTGATCTTAACTGTATTGTTTCCATACCCAATATATGCATTTAACGAATCTAACAGATCTGGTTTTTGATATTTTTGGTGACTGTTAGTTGAAGATGGGTGTCTATTGGCCCCCCGCCTCCTGAGAGACAAAATTGAGAATAGGAAAGAAAATAAAAAAGAAGAAAAAAAAGCTAATGCTGAAGGCTGAGCTATGTGTATATATGTATGCATGTCTGTGTGTATGTGTGTGTGTGCGTGTGTGTGTGTGTTTGGTGGTACAAGGATTTAGAGAAAATGAAAACAAAAAGGAGACTTATACTTAACATCAAGAAAAGACAGTTGAAACTTCTAGTGCACATAATGAGGAAGAAGGGCTTGGAAAATCTGATACTCACAGGGCAGATTAAGGGCACGTGGGACAGAGGAAAACAGCGCATAGCATACTTGA
This sequence comes from Acanthosepion pharaonis, assembly GCA_903632075.3. NCBI lineage: Eukaryota > Metazoa > Mollusca > Cephalopoda > Sepiida > Sepiidae > Acanthosepion > Acanthosepion pharaonis. The sequence goes on along the minus strand of CAHIKZ030002855.1, from coordinate 473,612 downwards.
TGAGCTTAACTAATCGGATGGCGAAACAGGGTTTAGGAGAAATAAGAAATAAAAGAAAAGACAAAATTTATTTAGACCCACAAAGAATAAGAAATTGTGGAGAGCCATGATTACCTACGTTTTAAGTGGACAGAGCGCATAAATAAACAGTATTTTAGTGGGTACACATGTTTGAATTGCTATTCATGTTTTGTTTTTTTTCTCTGAACCATTTAAAATAATAACTAGCGGACTATAAAAGAAAAAAGCGTGCCTACGACAGGAATCGAACCTGCATCGTTCTTTTTGTTTCCATCAGGGAAGCCACTTTTTTTTTAGCTAAAACCTGCCGCTACCAATTCGGCTACGGAGAAAGCCATCATCCTACTTTTTGATATCCATGTAATTGTCTGTATGTCAAATCCTTTGTTTCTGAAATATTTGTATATTGAAATTAAATGGAAACCGCTCAGACGATCCCGAATACATGAATTTAAGCGTGCTACTTTATAAGTATCTAGATTCCACCCTTTTACTGTTGAAACAGCGATAAGCAACCACCACTTTCTTTCCTCGCACTTCCCGCATGTATAACTCCTTTCTGTTTACTTGCTTCCCCGATAACTACAAGCTACAAAAATGTAAATGCAACGTCAATCGCCATCTTCTGTCTTCTTGAATCCCGTTCATATTTTGTCCTTTACTCAATCCTCCCTAGACTCAGTCTTCTCTTTCACTTCCTGTAAATCCTCTGCGTATTCGTGGCATTACCGTCTTGTTTGGAGTGAAATGATTAAAAACGAACTAAAAAGTGTGCCTACGGCCGCTATTACTAAAATAACAGTTCTTAACTGTATTGTTTGCATACCTAATATATGCATTTAACGAATCTAACAGATCTGGTTTTAGATATTTTTCGTGACTGTCAGTTGAAGATGGGTGTCTATTAGCCCCCGCCTCCTGAGAGACAAAATTGAGAACAGGAAAGAAAATAAAAAAGAAGAAGAAAAAAAGCTAATGTTGAAGGCTGAGGTATGTGTATGTATGTATGTATGTATGTATGTATGTATGTATGTATGTATGTATGTATATGTGTGTGTATGCGTGTATGTCTGTAATTTCGAACAATCTCC
>CAHIKZ030002855.1:375000-467500 GCA_903632075.3 Acanthosepion pharaonis | reverse complement strand
TTTTTATTTCGAGCAAACAATACTTTTCTTACTCCCAAATTTCGACCATTTACTAAGTCTATGCAAAAATATTAAAATGAATGAACTTGTTTTGGATTTTGTTTTGCGCGCCAAAATGTCAATCAAAATTTCTATAAAGGTCACAAGGGTCATATGACATTAAAATATAGTTTTGAACATTTAGTAAGAAATGAAAATATGTTCATTGATAATTGTTACAAAAAGAATGAGATATTATTATCCGACTACCAGTTACTAATATATTATTATCTCCATTACGGACTTAATTGTTTCTATTTTAATACTAATGCCTGTGTCTACTTATTTGTATGCAATATAATACAGTACACAATAAAGCGTATTCTTGCTACCTTTATATTCGATCGTATATTTTAACGTCCCTATAGAAATGCCTACAGTGCTAGATGAATCTAGTAGCAGAATTAACAAATGCTACGGGACCCGCATTTTCAAGGGCTTTACATAAAATATTTTCAAGCTATCAGGTGAATTCGGCATCTTGCGAATTGGAAATTTTAACGTTTAATTGTTTTCTGCATGTGCAGTTCTTCATCGTTTCAAATCGCATTATATACGACACCATTAAATCTACTGAAACAGCTCGTTAGAATCATTCGCCTCAACCTTTTCCGGGTTTGTTTATTGCCTAGACAGTAGTTTAAATATTTACCTGTTGAAATAATTACCTGCTTATAAGCTCCAACTCTGTGTTAGTAAATAATTCGTGATTTAATATTTATGCATAAATACTAAATTCATTTCTTCTTTGGTACCTCGATTTTACGAATTTGAAAAATTGGCAGCTAAATTTCACCGTTTTACAGTTGAAATGGCTAGATGTAACTGTAAGTTCTATGCTAACAGTTCATTTTCTCGCACTTCTCGCTTGTGGAACTCTCTTGCTTCTCCGTCAATTTTGATCTTCAAAAATGTGAATGCAAATGTCAATAGTTACCTTCTGTTTCCTTATTTCTTAATCTTTTATTGTTCTCTCTCCTTAATAATGTTTTTCTTTTTCCCCATATTCATTCACACTCAATAACCCCCTTGTGTCTTAGTGCCTTTATTGCCTTACTGGGGGGATGATTAAAAAAAAAACGTTAAAATATCGTTAAATGTTAAAATAATTACGTTTTTTAATGCGAACATATGTTTTAATTTATAAATATCTTATATAAATAATACAGAAATAATTATTTATATAAAAAAACATCTTTGGAACATTCTGCATCAGAATATGTCTTTGGAGTTTAAGCCGGACGCCTGTACACAGTTGAATTCACTTTATTATAGAGTAGGTGTGTTGGTAGAGTCTAACTTTGTCAAAAAGAGGTACATTTCAAGAGTAATCATTGGGGATCCAATTCTTTCTCTCTCAATGAATTGCTTGAATTAATAAACCGATCAATATGCTTCTACATGTGTCCCAATAAACTCTACAGAAAGAAATGTACAATTTTTCTTCTATATATTCTTTAATATGCATTTTGTAACAAAGCATAGGCAGAAGTGTATACAAGCATTGGTTAGATCAACTTTTTTGCCTCAAATGCATTATTCTATGAAAATATAAAAACGAATGCAAACATTCAGCTGCTGCTGATATATATATATATATATATATATATATATATATATATATATATATATAAAAGTTGTAGTCTCTGTTTGTCTGTTTGTTATCGAAATCCTTCTAGGGTTTTGGAGATCGACCTCCATAACCATATACATTTTGAAACTAAATTACCCTAGGTACTTGGATAAGTATATTTCATTTTGATCAAAGTCGGTACCCGGGGACACAACACCCACCCCACTAAAATTTTTTTTCCCTTTGATATAAATTAAATTTAAATTTGAACAAGGGAATGACTCCTAGGGTACTTGGATAAATATATTTCATTTTGATCAATGAGGGGTACCCGGGGGCACCCCCTAAATTTTTTCCCTTTGATTTAAATTAATTTTAAATTTTAACAAGGGAATGACTCCTATCCAAAATATAGAAGGAGAAAGCCAGAAGATGGAGATCACAAAGGCAAAATCATTAAGCAATACTGAAATGCATCATTTTTCTCCACAAATTATAATAATGATTTAAAATCAATCATCATTGTCTTAAAAAATAATGTGGGACATGCAGCAAGGCGTGGGTAAGTCAGCTAGTATTAAATAAAACTAAAATAAATATGCACAGGGGTAACTTTTAATTTAGAGCCCCTTTGTAACATATACTACAGGCCCAACGAGCTTAATTTGGCCCTGTATAGCTACTAATTAACAGTGGCGGGCTGGGTCTAAAAATATTGGTTGCTAGGAGGCAAAGAGAGCCCACCCACAACTACAATGCTATCATTTAATTCTCTTAACGAAAAAATAAAATTTAGAAAAACCTATGGAAAAAGAGTACAATTAATAAAATTTTTGTGGAGAAAACGTGTATGTCTTAGTAATTGCTGTATACATATACAGTACATTTTACTGGCAGTAGACACCAAATGTAAATACAGAATATTATCATTGAATTTTTTTATCTGTTTTATTTTAGTTTTGAATAATTGTTTATATTTCTAAATAGTTTGCTGCACAATATACACATTAGCAGTTACTTCAAAAACACAATAGAGCATTTTACTATTAAAAGCAATTGCTTCTGAATCCAATTCATCTAACAATTCCTTTTCAAGGGAGGACAACATGTATGATTCCAAATTTCTTAACTTTGTATCTACGATCTTTAGCTTTGAAAATGTTATCTGAGTAACTGATAGTGTGCAGATGACTTTATAAAATACTTATTAGTTTTTATTACTAGAATAGTTATCACTCTTTGTTTCTTTATGGTATTTTTATTTGATATAGGGGAGCCACTTGCCATTTGACAAGCTGACCTGTCCGCCAATGTTAATTAGAGCAATTGATCTCTCTTAGATGTTTGTGTGTTTTCATATCGTTGGAGTAATGCTTTTTTCAAAAGGGAGATAACCATAAAACATGCAATCGGCACAAATTTTACCTAATATCTACAAGTATATAAAGTGCTTTCTGTGTGTTTAAAATAATTGCACATTATCTCATTTTTCAAAGGGAGTTTATGTAAATTTACAATATTAATATATGGTGTTTTTTTAAAATTTTATATTAAATCTTTTCCTTATTATATTTCAGGACTTATTTCTATACATTTTAAAGGGTTTACTTTTTCCCGTGTATACCATTGATATTAATGCGCATTTGCTATAACGATATACTGTACTGCGATTGTTAAAGTATAAATTATAAAAAATCAATATCTTTTATTGATATATATGGGATGCATTCACGCTTTTAATAATAAACTAACAACTTTTAAAAGGTATGCTATTTCAAATAATAAGAATCATATACAACAGTAAAATAATTTTACATTTCTTATTCGGAATATTTGTTTAGAAAAGTAATTTTGATGAGAGATTGATATTTGTTAACACAACCATGTTCTAAATTTCTTTGCGATCTGAAAATTGTTTTCCAAAATTTTCAAGACAATACATGGAAATCTTGTATGGCTTTATGAACTAAGTTTCAATTTTGAAAAAAAATATATCTAAACTTTTATGTTTTATTTTGCTACAATTTAACAGACGCACACATATTCTTGATACGAGACGAGAGAGTCGTCTTTCAATTTGTTTGAAGCGTTTTATTTGAAGGCTATATCAAGGGTTCCTAGTGTATCAAAGAGCCTTATAACGCATGGTTTTGTCATCCGAGCCTAAAAAATGTAATTAGGAATCGTTCAATCTAACCCTTCTCCCCATTTCTTGTAAAATGCTTGCGAACTGCATTTAGTAAAGTGGACTATGAATGCTTGCAACTCTTAAGTGGACTATCATTGCTAGCAACTGTTAAGCGGACTATTATTGCTTGCAACTGTTAAGTGGACTACCAATGTTTACATCCGTTAAGAGGCCCATCGATGATTGCAACTGTTAAGTGGACTATCATTGATTGCAACTGTTAAATGGACTATCAATGCTTGCAACTCTTAAATGGACTATCAATGCTTGCAACTGTTAAGTGGACTACCAATGTTTACATCTGTTAAGAGGCCTATCAATGATTGCAACTGTTAAGTGGACTATCATTGCTTGCATCTGTTAAGTGGACTATCATTGCTTGCAACTGTTAAGTGGACTACCAATATTTACATCTGTTAAGAGGCCTATCAATGATTGCAACTGTTAAGTGGACTATCAATGCTTGCAACTGTTAAGTGGACTACCAATGTTTACATCTGTTAAGAGGCCTATCAATGATTACAACTGTTAAGTGGACTATCAATGCTTGCAACTCTTAAGTGGACTATCGTTGCTTGCAACTGTGAGGTGGAATATCAATGCTTGCAACTGTTAAGTGGACTACCAATGTTTACATCTGTTAAGAGGCCTATCAATGATTGCAACTGTTAAGTGGACTATCATTGCTTGCATCTGTTAAGTGGACTATCATTGCTTGCATGTTTACCAATCATCTGTTAAGAGGCCTATCAATGATTGCAACTGTTAAGTGGACTATCAATGCTTGCAACTGTTAAGTGGACTATCATTGCTTGCAACTGTTAAGTGGACTATCAATGTTTACATCTGTTAAGAGGCCTATCAATGATTGCAATTGTTAAGTGGACTACCAATGCTTGCAACTGTTAAGTGGACTATCAATGTTTACAACTGTTAAAAGGCCTATCAATGCTCGTAATCTCTTCAAATTTAGCTAACGTTTGTCTGTTTTTTTCATTCTCTGTGAGACTTATTTAAACGTCCTATTCGGTATTATTTAATTTCAATATTATCGTTCCGGATTCAACTAGAATAGATTTCCACTAGTCTCTATTAATATCCAATCAAATCGAGGCCAAATATCTCAACTTTCTGCTACAGAGTCTCAAAGTATTTCAGTCGACATTTTTAAGTATACAAAGAATTAATATAGAATTACTCGTCCTATTAAACGCATTAATGTCAAATTACCGATTCTCAAATCGTGACCTGGCATTAGTTCAGAGTCTTTTACTATTTGCATCAACAGCATTTATATTACATTAACATTTAAAGAACAAACGTTATTAACTATCCAGAAACTTTCTGAAAAGTTAACAAAATTATCACGTTTTAAGATAAGTTAATTGGAGAACCGCTTGATAGCATTTTTTGCCAAGCATTTGAAAATATTTTATCTATATTGGAAACCTTATCAATGCCTGTTTATTTATTTAATAATGAACATATGGCAGTTGCTACAGCAGAGAGTGTTGCCAGTTTAATCGTCATCAGCAGAAAAAGTTTTATTCAGGTTCGAAAACATTTCCAATAAAAATCAAAATAATCCGTATAACAGGATTTGGGATAAGCAGAACCCTACATAATCTACACTTGTTTTTGGTTCTTTTGTTCACGATTGACCCTTAAATATGGTGTGTCAGACGCTGATAATTACTGCAAGCATTAAGGAATACCCTGATCCCCTTTAGTGTAATGAGGAGGTAGTGTACCGATTTCCAGAGTTCAAACTCTATTAGACAATTGAATTTCAGAAACATTTTATCTGAGAGTCTTGGCTCTTTGTTAAGTAATTTTATATCGCCAGCATAATACATGTATTTTATAATCAGAAGTTGAATCTGTATTTTGGATTTTATAAGAATGTCTATCTCTTGAAATAAAGACTTTGTTAACAATTTGATTTCGTTTTGTTTTTCGGAAAGAAAAACAAATGTAAATATTACATTTGGCCGTGGTGTGGTGTTTTAGTAAGTCTCATAACAATTTTATTCATGGCCTATTAAGACAATGTCCGTATTCCCCGCCCATAAATATTTTGTCAGATTTAGGATCTATTTATTGGCCCTGTATACTTCGTTGCATGATTTTTAGCAGGGTAATAAGCGACATAAAATAATCTGTCAAAGTTCTGCTTCGCTTAAACGGCGTAAAATAACGTGGTTATTTTTATCTTTAAATGTTTTAATTTTATAAATTTTATTTGCTTAAAATAATTTTTGTTTTATTCTCTGACATCGAAAAGATTATTACCGTATTTTCTTGTGTATAATACGCATTGTGTATACTACGCCTGGATTAATACAACCTCAGAGTACAACCATCCCTAAGTAACGGGATAAACTCTCATGACATCGTTATTCATCAGTAGTATTCTCTGGATCCTGATGATGACACCATACTCGAAACGTGGAAAATCTTTGGATGCGTGTCAAACGTAAATTGCGTTGACAATTTTGAACTTCTGAGATGTTTTTCACGTTGCATCTTTACGAATTCGTCAGCGTTTCAAGAACAATTTATTTGCTGTGTACTCCTCCATTACCCGTTGTAATAATGTTTAATCGTAATAAACGTTTATACCTTGGTATTATTGATTTTAAACCGTACAGGCAATAGCAGTTTATTTTACGCCGCTCAAGATTACCTTTACTAGTTTATCAACTGAATATTTGCTTTAGAATTAGTTTAAAATTGTTTCCTGTTACTAAAGCGAAATCTCAATTAACAGGCCGAGATATATTTAAAACGGTGTAATTTGTCATTTTATAAAAACTGCATTTTTTTAATCATTTCACCCTAAATAAAACAATAGTGCCACAAGTACGCAAGGGGTTACTGGAAGTGAAAGAGAATGAGAAGACTTTAGTTTAGAGAAATGAGGAGAAAGGACAATAAAAGAATCGAATTATCTACTGTTAAAAGTTTCCATTGGCCAGGATGATAGAGATTTAATATTTTTTTTTTTTACTTATTCGTTTCAGATAGCACGGCAAAATAATTACTAGTGTTATGGAAATTACAAGGAGGAACAAACAAAACAGAATTGGTGGGACAAGAAATGGTACAAATTATTTAGGTCGACTCGTAGAAAGACATCTCTATCAAAATCTGTAAGTTCACAAAATTCCTTGCATTTCTTTCTTTTTTTTTCTTTCTTTTTTTTTTTTAAAGGGCTTACCAGATTTTAGTTTTTACTTTTGCCTCATCAACAAAACATTTCATGAAAAACTTTTAAACAGCAACCTTATTCTTCCAAAGGTCATAAAAAAACCTGCAAGTTATATAGTATGATGACGAATTTTAATAACACAAAACACGGAGAAGTTAGCCGACAACAGTCACGATTCACACAATCTCTGTATACTATATAATACAAAACCTAATTATACATAAACCAGGAAGGTGTGGTTGGTCACGCGACTAGCTTACCGTAAGTTACTCCGTAGACAAGCAGATTATCTGTCTTCTACAGGCAATTTTCAAAATTGCTTCCAATTTGGATTATTAAAATTTGTGAGTAAAAAAAATAGACATCGAAAAGATTATTACCGTATTTTCTTGTGTATAATACGCATTGTGTATACTACGCCTGGATTAATACAACCTCAGAGTACAACCATCCCTAAGTAATTCTTATTAAAGTTATACAATATTATCCATTAAAATCTCAATGTCCTGCATATTTTTTAATAAAATATTTAATTTTTCACGATATTAAAGAAGAGAAATGAACCGGAAGTTTAACCACTGCGTATTTCTTCCAATTTCCGTTTCAAAACTTTATTTTCGAATTTTCAGTTAAAGGTTCAAACTAAACATACCCGGTAGTACATTTTAAGGTGTTAATTAATCATACTTTTTTGTTTGATATAATTTTATTATATTTCTATATATTAATAAACTATCAAAATAAAAAAAAATATATATATTGTCTTTCATTAAGAATGAAGAGAGAAACAAATATGGCCGACATATCAAATAACTTTTGTAAACGATTGTTATCAACATCTGCCTACTTTGTGTTTTATTCTCTATCGTGTTGAGTGTATTTGCAATCTTTCTGTTTCAAATAAGAAGGTATTTTTTAAACTGAAAATTCTGAAAAACCTGTATAATGCAACCTCATTTTTTGTCGTTGATTTTCGTTCAAATTTTCTTATATACAAGAAAATACGGTAATGCTGTCAAAGTTTGAAATATGAAGCGAGGTAAAAATATATCACCAGGATACATTTAAGAATTCGCCTTAGTCTTTACGGACAGGAAAAGAAAAAAATGTTCGTGTTTAAATATTTGTGTCTCTATGTATAAAGTTTTCTTTTTTTTGTTTGTCTGTATGGTTCTTTTTTTGTTTACTTTTATTTTAGTTAAGGATAATGAAAAAAAGCCCTGGGGTTAAATGAGTCTGATAGTTTTTTTCTCTCTCTCTCTCCCTGTTCGTCAGGGCTTAATTTCGAGCCACAAAGTGGAAAGTGTGGGGTGGGGGTTAAAGAAAAGTTTAAAACAAAATTCTTCGCTTCGTTGTCACCTCCCAATAGCTGACCCTATTACATGAGGTTTCATGCCTTTCTGCGATTGTTATTTGGTCAATGGAATTATTTTTTTTATTAATATTATTTTTATTTATAAAGTTTTTTTTTCTCTCGCTCTCTTCTCTCAGCAACGATATTCGGAATTGTTCTCTTGGCTTGTAACGTCTGCAATCATTTACTTGCATGTGCTCAGTTCAACTCGTTTCGTGCACGCGTCGCACTTCACATAGCAGCACCACACGTACTGACACCTGCACCGTTCTGATATGGTCCGAACGAAAGTGTGGTAGCCTCGACCACAACACATAGTCCTACAGCCACCACTGCCTGACTTGTTTTTGTCGCAAAATCTGAAATAAATAAGAAAAGATATATTTTAAATAAAGTCACATCATTTCATTTAAGATTCGACTACTCGAAGACATAAAATGTCATTTTATTTAAGCTTATTCACCTGCCTTGAACAGCAGACAAAAAGAGTTCACAATAACGCTTTTTTTGACGTCATTCATCAATTTATCATAAAAGACTCGTGCTTGATCTGATATTTTCCCATAAAATAACATCATATTCAGTCATGGTATTCAAGCGGTTCACGCGAACCGTTTATTAAAATTACTAACTTTTGAAAAACTGGCACTTAAATTCCCTTAGCCTCTGCGTCTTCTAGACGTAAGCGATCATGGCTCTCCACAACTTCCCTGTCGTTTTGTAGCTCTTAATAAATCTTGTCCTTTTGTTACCTCTCCTAAACCTTGCTTCGCCAGCCATTTATTCAAGCTCTCTACATAGGTTATGCGTTGATTTCCTCTCCCCCTCTTTCCTTCAATCTGTTTTGTGAGTATCAAATTTTCCAAGCCCTCTTTCCTCATTATGTGCCCCAGAAATTTTAACTGCCTCTTCCTAATGATTATGTGTCCTTTTCCTTCTATAGAACCATATTTCTGCTGCTTCAAGTCTCCTCTTCATCTGTAAGGAGACTGTCCAGCATTCATTGCTATATAGGAGGTCTGAGACTACAATTCAATACTCTTTTCTTTGTTTCTAACGATTTTTTTGTTTTTTTAATACTTTGCTTAAATCCTTAATTCTCTGAGAAAAATTGGCGATCATGTCTCTCTACAGCTTCCTTTTATCTTTCGCATCTGTGAATTCCCATGACTTCTCCTGAAAGATAAAGAAGTGGTTTCTTGCTGCTATCAACTGTTTTGAATTTAGAGTTGTCTTCCTGGACTGGCTGCCTCCCGAGGCTAGAAATCCCACTTTACCATGCTATTTAGCTGATAGGATATGAATTCTTGCCTTTTCCAGATGTAATAGTGCGAAAGTGAGCGCAACTACTTCCACTGCTCGCACCGATAATCGTTCCACTACACGCCAAGTTTTTGGGGGCAGAGAAGAATCCGTATTTAATCACCACACATCTCTATACATCACATATTGTCTCTGCCATTCTGTAATGATCGGAGCGGGTAATAATAATTGAATATTTTGTTCATCTATTATCAGCCTTGATTGATACCAGCAGTTAAAGGTACTAAGTTTTCTAGCAAATTAAGGCATCAATCACTCCTTAAAGAAAAAAAAATGATTATTAGATATTTCCTGGTAAAATGATTATTTTTTTTATTAATATTATTTTTATTTATAAAGTTTTTTTTTTCTACTTAAGACATGGTACTACCGTGAACCGAACAAATTAGCAACATAAGGCATGATACTAATGTGAACTGAATACAATATCGTAGAGGATAATGGCTCTCCACAACTTCCTGTCCTTTGTAGCTTTTAATAAACCTTGTTTTTCTGTTATTTCTTCTTAGACCTGTTCCGCCACCCATTTACCCAAGCTCACTAGGTATGTAATGCGTTGTTTTCCTCTGTACCTCTTGCCTTCTATTTGTCCCGGGAGTATCAGATTTTCCAAGCCTTCCTTTCTCATTATGTGCCCCAGAAATCAACTGTCTTTTCTTGATGTTGAATATAAGTGTCTTTTTTGTTTCCCTTTTCTCTAAGACGACGAAATTCTAAAGACAATGGCAACAAAAATGACACACACTTGATACCAGAGAATGAAAGTTGAAATGTCTAGGGCACATAATGAGGAAAGAAAGCTTGGGAAATTTGATACTCACAGGACAGATTGAATGTAAGAGAGACAGAGAAAAGCAACAGAAAACCTATCTGGCCAGCTTGAGCGAATGGATGTCGCAACAGGGTTTGGGAAAGCCAAAGGTTATTAAGTACTAGAAAGGTTAAGGAATCATGGAGTGCCATGATCGCCAACGTCATGAAGATTCATACTGTCCTGTTTGTAGTAAATATTGATATGCTATTTGGTAACGGAAGTGAATCAAAGAAAACACTGCAATCAACGAATATAATTTTTTCTTTTTTCTCTTCTTTAAAAGAAATGTTGGCATGTTACAAATGCTTTGTGCTTCTTTTTTTTTTTTAAAGTGAGACGCTTGTGCGGAGGAAAAATGTTTTTAATCAGAGCGTGAGAAATCAATGACAAGTGACTTTTCGCATAATTAACATTTAAATATTACCATTCCACCCTCCACCATTTTGTGGTAACACGCCAAAGACACATTTATACATTTTTAGAGCAGTCACATATTTGTTAGCAAAGCTGCTAACGACAATGTCTTCAAATGATACATAAATAATTTTTTTTTAACACGTTGACTGCCAGAAAACGCAAATGTCTGTCTTGTATATTGCTTTTGACGTACACTACATTTCAAAAGGTTGAAGCAACCCCTATTAATTTTTTAAATTGGCCCCAAAGGTAGTTGTTTTGTATTTTAAATAAGAGAAAATTATTACACAAGTTCAAAAAAGTGAATTTTTTTTATTAGAAATTTTATTATGACAAAAACTGAAAAAGCAGTTTATCATTAAATTTTGCTCTCGTCAAAATATCCTTCTTTAACCATGATTAATGCAGCACAAATCTTTTCTGAAAGTATAAGACTGATAATTGATTCTATTCTTTTTCCAATGATTCTAAGAGGTCTTTTTCATTTATTTTTTTCATTCTTCCGTCAAGTTTATCCTATGCTAATTCTGGGGATGGATTCAAAGTTTTGAACTGGAGTGATTTTCCAAACGTAGCTCAGATGTGGCACAAGGCCGACAGTATGTGGTACCCAGTGAGGATCGAACTCTCTACTCAGTCATAATTGTTCTAGCGAGACCAGCTATTACACCACGTCGAGATGCCCAAGTTTTGAAATGTAATGTACATGTGTGTCCATTCCACAGTAATATTAGTTTTATTTTCTAAAAAAAATCATTTCACTCCAAAGACGACAATGCCACTAGGACTCAAGGAGGTACAAAGAGTGAAAATGAATATGAAAACTTTTAAGTGAGGAGAAAGGACATTCGGATAGCGAAAGATGCTTTACAAAAGTTAAGTAAAGTATTAAGAAACAGGAAAATTTCATTAAAAACAAAGAAAATGGTACTGAAATATTATGGCGTATCAGGCCGCCTACATGGCAGTAGATGCTTGGCAGTCTCCTCAGAAATGAAGAAGAGACTGAAAAGAGAATGGATGCAACAAAAATGTGGTTCTACAGAAGGCCGAACATGTGATCAACGACGAAATTCTAAAGACAATAGCAAATTAAATTTAAGAGAAAATGGAAACAAAAAGCAAACTTATACTTAACATCAGAATGAGACAGTTGAAATTTCTAGGGCACATAATGAGGAAAGAGGGCTTGGAAAATGTGATACTCACAGAACAGATTAAAGGCAAGAGGAAGAGGGGAAAACGACGCATATCCTACCTAGCGAACTTGAATAAACGGATGGCGGAACAAAGGTTAGGAGAGATAACAAAAAGATAAAATGTATTAAGAGCTACAAAGGACAGGAAATTATAGAGAGCCATGATCGCCAACCCCCTGAAGGGATATGACACATAGAAAAAGCGGAATAATAATAAGAATATTCCGAAAAAGGTGGTGATTATTAGTATTTTGGTTTGAAGTCTAGATTTGTAGTAGCGAGACTCACCCAACTGGCACCTTGTTATTATAAATCCAGAAGGAAATATGAAAACCAGCTTCTCTTCCTGTTTCTTACAAATTTATTCGTTATTATTTTCTTCTTCATTTGATGAGTTCTAACAACTTCTCGGTCTGACCAGGGCATTAAAAAAAAAATGATGTTCTATGATATGGTCGGATTTTGCGAAATTGGTCGGGCTGAGGATTTTACCGTTGTATGTATAGAGTTACAGTTCTGTACGATGTCACAATAGCATGTCGATATTTTCTAAGATTAGTACACTAAGGACAAAAATGGGCGAGAAATAAAAAAAAAGATGATTGTGGCAGGCCAAACTTCTGAATGCTGAAATTCTGTACCTTGAAAATAGCCATTCAAAATCCTTGCTTTTAACTGGGTTCGAACACAGTAATTATGTGTAAAGAAAACGCACTTCTCTTCCATATTTTAAAGCCGGAAAGTTAGGTGTGCGTATTATAAATGAAAAGTAAATATCAACGTGTTTCCGGCCACGTACGACGCTATATTGGGGACAGTACGACCAAAAGTCTTTTCTATAATCCAAATCAATGTCTGACAAACAGTTTAAATCACTAAAAAAAAGTGCATTTGTTTTTTTTATAAATATTAATCATCGATAATAAACTCATTGTATTAGGCTTTACTGTTTTCCGTGTCAAAGCCATACTCCCCTGTGGAGTATAGGGTCAGAGCCCCCCAATGTTAGGTGCTACGGCAGTGGTTTCCCTAGCTGGTAAGTTTTTACAGGGTGGAGTCGCTAGCCCCACGCCTAATTGGTTTTCAATTCATAGCTGCTGTTCTACTAGATTGATTGTCAAACAAAGCTAGAGAGCTCAACCCGGCTTACTATTTAACCCTTAGCTAGGGACAGAAGAGATGGATTTTATACATTTTTCAAGGGTATATTTATATAATCCCGCTTCTCGTGCCAATAACCGCCACTTTGCGCAAGCACACATCCACTTATGGGACGACTTTTCCAGGTCAACAGAAACACGTGTGAATCGTAAGTAGGCAGTGTATTTTTTGAGAGGTTAATGAGGTGTGTACGTTTTATTATTTTGATATAAATAAATTTCTCACGTTGGATTACTGAGGGCGGTATACACATTCTGGCTGAGTCGGTGCGAGTAATCATTGGGTCTGTATGGTTTAAGGGAACTGGGAACTTTATGCGTTAAGATTCTCTATGGAGAAAAGACTTGTTCTCAGAATACTGAATTTCTTAATAGTACAGGTACACTCTAAAAACTGTATATTACTCTCTCTCTCTCTCTCTCTCGCTCTCGTGATTTGTAACACATTACGTATCTCACAATTATATCTCTGTCCTTGGGCAGAGTGCACTCAGGGGCTACTCCGTCAAAGAACAGAGGAAGATTATACTGAGAGGTGCCCAGCCCTCGGGAACAGACGCCTGAGGCCACGCCCTCTCATTTCAACAGAGAGTGTGATCGGTGCTCGCACCGAGGCCAGCGCAAACGAGGGTTTTGCGGGCTGCGGGTAATTTTTGTTCCTAGCCCGGGTGTATGCGCTCGTGTCCCTATCTTAAAATAGACCTTATGTCACAACTCGTCTTAGTGGGGAGACAGAGTAAATACCTAGGTACACTCCTTTCCCACGGACAAAATGCCGCAAGCCCATGACAACTCTATCGCTATTTCCATAGTAAATGTTCAGATAGGCTCTAATCTCCTGAAATGGTCGTATGGAGCAAAACGTATTCTCCACTCTGCAGCCTCTTTTAACATAGACTCAGTATCGCAAACCTATGGCTACACTATCACTATTTCCATGGCAAATAGTGAGTTCCAATCTCCTGAAATATTATCTATCCTCCATATCCTCCTTCATCTCCTAAGATTTGTTAAATCATGATTAAAAAAAAAAGATAAAAGTGTATATAACACGAAAATACTGCTAGGTACACATTATAAGACAAAATGTTGTAAATTTGCATTGTTTATTGAAAATAACACTACAACTACTACACTATCTGTCTATGTTTCTGAGATGAGGTATTATGTACACTATTTATATTATTCGGACTATTGTCCTCATCTTTGTTGTCATATTTATGACAACGCTTATATGGAGAGAAAGTGGGATCAGGTTGAAATCATAGACAAAGAACATCATTGGAAAATTCGTAAACTTAAGGAATCAGCACATATGCTAGGCTACAAAAATCTCTTGAGCCAACCAAGCATAGAAATGAATACAATATGGGAGCCAGGAATAAGGAGTGCCAGAGAAATGCAATAATAACAACGAAAATTGTAATATGAGCTCTGGTAAAAAAAAATGCAATTATAACAGTAAAAATTGCAATATGAACATTGGTAAAGAATGGTTGCTGAAGACATCTATACAACAACCTTACTTAGTAGCCCTCTACCTTGAATGGCTCTTTGAACTTATATTAGGTAAATATTAAGTAAAAAAAAAAGTCAGAATGTATTGAATTAGAAGAGGAAGCGTAACGTATATTGATAGACGTAGTGTTGGTCGACGTCATTTAAAGACTAGATTCAAATTTGTTAAATTTTCTAGATCACCAGAACTTGGCAGCAGATCTCTCCCCACTGGTGACTCAATCGGGGAAAGATTGGTTTTTAAAATTCCATTCATCCAAAAGCAAACCAGTCACGATACAGCACCACTGAGCAAACTCCGATCTTTCATCAGTCATGATGGATGGGTCTTCTCTCAAGGAAGATTCTTGCCTTGAACGTCTTCTGAGACTTGAACTCTCCCCAGATATCAAGTGGAAATATATCTGATCTATTGCTAAAGGTGCTGGAAAATTGGTTGGTTCACTGTGTGTCGCTCCAGTAAGTATCTGACTCCTTCTACTAAGTTCTATCTTTACAAGAGCCAGATCACACCAAAAATGAAATATTGCTACCGTTTCTGTGCTGGAGCTACCATTTACCTGCCTTGATAGAGTTCGAAATCATTTACACAGCCTTATGGGTGGTGAATTATTTTCCACTCTACAACCCCTTCCCGGCAGACAAAACTTCGCATGCCTCTTATTTCATCGCTATTTACATGGCGTGTGTTCGAGCGAGGTACATTCCTTGTTTCCACCAGCCGTGACCTTTGCAAATGGGAGCCGCCATGTCAAGTACACGATGGTGAATCGTTCTCATTCCTGTCGTATTCCAGTAGAATGGAGTAAGTTCCATTCTGATATTTTCCTCCCAAGATCTGCTGCTTTATGGAACAGACACCTGGCAGGATGTTTTCCCAGTCACTACAATCTTGACCTCAAAGCCATTTTTCGTTATCCTTCTTACATAACCTCATGCAATGCACTTCTTGCTTTTTCTCACGCTTATGCAACACTACGCGGTAACCCTCTATCTTGTGTGAATCTTGGGCCTTGCAGTGGTTGATCATTAGTATATAAAACATATCCCTTCTAAGATTCACACAAGAGAATCTTCGACACCTTTTTACAAGATTGATACATTTTCTACGGCTTATCAACCCTTCGCAGATTATTTAGAGCCAGAAAATATTTTTGGGCTGTAAGAATTTGTTTTTGGAAATAATAATGGTTTAGTGATACAAGTCTTACTATTTAATCCGTAGCAAGAGAGGAGAAGAAGTGGATTCATACCTTTCCCAACGGGAATTGAAACTCAGCTCTCCGATTAATAATTTTGAGCCTTTACTCACCACCCGCACATGCGAGCTTACAGCATCTGGTTTTCCCAAACAGTCACCCGATCTTGGTGCTGACCCGGTTCGACGTTTCTTAACTTCGGTGATCGTACGGGAATATAATGCAAGTGAGGATTTATGAAATTTTAAACGTCTCCATAGATTATATTTTTTAATAATAAGTATTAATCCTACAGTTTTAATTATTTTGTATTGACGGCTAGAATCTTTCCATGGTCGATTTAAAAAAAAAAGAAAAAAGAAAAAAACGCAACAAATGATAAATTGATCCAGCGCTTTCACTTATTAACAACAACTTATGTGAGTTAGCGTGGAGACTTGCGGATTTATTTGAGCAGATTTGGCGTGATATAAAGACACCCCTGCCTCCTCAGTAATAAATTACGTCTTTCTTGCTGTCATGTTTCTTTACCTGGTTGTATTATTGACTGATTGATTCGTTTTTTTACGGTTTATCAACGCTTTGCAGGTTATTTAAAGCCATGGTTGCTGAAGAGATTAGGTTTATAATACCCAGAAATTCATACACAGATGTCCTCAAGGACACATGGCACAGTGGATAAAGGCGTTAGCTCCAGTGATAGGATCCAAAGAGTGTGAGTTCAATACCTGGTGGAGAATTTGGAGAGAGGAATTAACAGGAGATAACTGACATCCATTAGACATGGCACATGGAACTAAAACAGTCTACCCCAGTGAGCGAAATAAAGGTTTCAGTTCGACATTCCAACCAACTGAAGAAGGCAGGAGCGTACAACTACCGAAACGTTGTGATAAATATGGCGACAAAGATGAGGACAATAGTCCGAATAATGTAAATAGTGTACATAATACCTCACCTCAGAAATATATACAGAAAATATATTTAGATTATAATAATTTTTGTGGGGAGATAATCAGAATGGCTCACGGGCCTTGTACATAGTGAAAGTTACTGTAAAAAAAAGAAAAGATTCTTACTAATTACCTCATAGCTCTTTGTTTAGTGGCTTATCAACACCTCTATGGGTTACTTAATGACGAAATCTAAATATTTTGTACGCAATTTTATTTTTTTATTTGTTTTGAGATAATTATTTTAATGTTACAATTCTTACTAATTAACGCATAGTTGGAGGAGAAAAGGTAGATTCGTATCTTTCCCAATGGTATTTGGGCATAAGTAAATATAACGAACCCGACTGGAATTGGAACTCGGTTCAACGATTTAAAATTCCGAATCCTTATCCATTACTTCACACGCACATCCAATCTTACAGCACCGAGTAGTCCCAAGCGGTCATCTACCTAGGTACTGACCAGGTTCGACGTTGTTTAATTTTGGTGATCATATGCGGACCGGTGTGTTGCAGTTTTTTGTGCATATACGTATATATATATATATATGTACTAGTGAGCTAGCCCAAATGACTTAACTCACTTTATAGTCCACCAAGAGAAGGGTTAACCAATCAGAAGACGTAAAATATTCAATCCGTCGTGTATAAAGGCGGCCATTTTGTTTACTCTCTCCGAATGTCCAGTGCCAACTTGTCAGGCGAAAGAACAGAAGGAAGAACTACTGAACTACGCTCTGCTACTTTACCGGGATATCCACTGCTAACCTGAACTACACTTCCCTACAGTCTTCAAAATATTCACTACTAACCTCTGGATTCTATACTCAAAGACGACCGTCATCATGAACAACACGGTGGAGTAATGGATAGAGGATCAGATTGAGGAATCGGAGAGCCGAGTTCGAAATCTAGTCGAATCCATTACATTCACTTACGTGCTGATAACTTGGAAAAGATATGAATCTTCTTCTTCTCCCCCACCTATGGGTATATAGCAGGACAGGCTGGGTTCTATAGCCTAGGATGACAACTGGTCTACTGCAGAAAGAAATGTCAAACTACTGCGGGAAAAAAATCTACTTCGTCAGTCATGTATCGAAAGATACATGATCGCCTAAGCGGGTATTATGTATGGCACATAACTGACTGATGGCGGTCGGTGTATCGACGTAATGCGGCTGTAAGCCTTCAAGTAGTTAAATCGCCATGACTTCGTCTAAAATATGTAGTCGTATAATTGAAACGGTGATGTTAATTTGAATATTTACTCACTGTAAATGAGAAGTGAGTATTTTTCAGGAAGTGAAAAAGGAAAATGAAGCTACTATTTACATTTGGGTGTCATGACACAGTACTGATAGCAGACACGTAAAAGAAATTAAAAAAATCTTCTACAGAAGGTAGCGAGGGAGAGCGAGAAGAAAGGACTAAGCATAAACTACAAGAAGAATGCATGGTCATCAGTAAAAGGATGAGTCCGAAATGCGATTTGCAGGTCGGGAACACTAGAATCAAGCAGACGCGGAAGTGTAAATATCTTGGAAGCGTCTTGACAGAGGACGGTAAGTACGATACTGAGACCCGTAGACGTATTGCGATAGCCAAGGAGACATTCCAAAATATGCGAGACAGGAGGATTTCTTTGGTAACGAAGAAAAAAATACTGAGCTGTTACATGACATCTGTCCAGCGAATGTTGGATGATTTCCTCAAAGATGAAGAAGAGACTCGAGGCGACCGAGATGTGGTTCTAGAGAAGGATGCTAAGGATATCATGGATCAAGCGTATGAGCAACGATTAGGTCTTAGAGAGGTTGCAAGCAAGGAGGAGGCTTATACGTAATATCAGGAAGAGAAAGATGAAGTTTCTAGGACACATAATGAGGAAGGAGGGCCTGGAGAATCTGATACTCACGGGTCGAATAGAGGGAAAGAGAAACAACGCGTGACATACCTGGTGGACTTAAGCAAATGGATGACAGAATGTGGTGCGGGGGAGGAAGCAGAGGGAAGGAACTTGTTGAGAACTGCAAGGGATAAAGAAAGATGGAGAGCCATGATCGCCTACGCCCTGAAAGGACACAGCGCATAAAAAGAAGAAAGAATTTTGTTTTAATTCCCGCCTATTTTGTTTTTATTAGCGAAGACACCCTGTTTGTTCTGCTGATTAATTTTTCTATTGTCTCTTTGAAAACTTTGAAGAGAGAACGACGACAGTGTCGTTTATTATTATTATTATTATTATTATTTGGGGGGGGAGATGTGGAGGGGTTTGTGTGTGACCGAATAGTGGAAAGCCATAAATATTTATTACTAATTGAGACTGCAGCAAGCAGCAGTCTGCCGAGGGAACGAACGCCGATCGTCTCCTCCCGCCGAATGACGCCTGAGTATTTTACGATTGAAACAAGCCCCCTCCCCCCCCCGAAACATCAGCGAATGCTCACCGCACCCCATTAGCTATAACAACTCTATTCTGTCTGTCAGAGAAATATCATTGCGAATATTCAAGTTGTCGGAATCTCCATTTCATGACAGACGGACATAAAAACAAAATCTATTCTGGTGGGAACAAATTAAAACAATTCTGTAACTTGCTACGCTGACAGAAATAGCTCAGTAGTTAGAAGAAAGGACTTACAGCTGAAAGATTCAGCCTGTGTTGTAAAGACACTCAAAACTAGATTATGATTATCACAACTTTGCCTAAGGAGAAGAAAAAATTTTAATAATATACAATTTTATATAATACAATATATATATATATATATATATATATATATATATATATATATATATATATGTATGTGTGTGTGTGTGTGTGTGTGTGTGTGTGTGTAAGCAAATATATGAATATAGATCCAACAGTATGAAGAAAAATATACGGAAAAAACAAACAAAAATCCTAATATGCAATTAGGCTGTTTTAATGTTAATATAAGATTAATGCTCGACAAACGTATATATAAGTTTTAGATTAAAATAAAATTCATTTCATTTTTCATTCAAAATACTCTATTTTAGGATTACGTTTTCACAACATCGCCCACGTGACGCCGACATGATCATATTGAAGCGGAACGCTGAACTTGAAAAATTTCAGTTGTCTGTTTTGATTAGTCTTACTCTTATGTCCATCGTCTTTTCATGTTGAATTAAATATAGTCTAATGTTAATTATGTTTTATGAATATGTCCTGAAGATGGTCTACTAGACCGAAACGTCCGACGTTGACATTATATTAATATTAAAACAGCATAATTGCATATTAGGTTTTTTGTTTGTTTTTTTCGTACATTTTTCTTCATATATATATATATATATATATATATATATATAGTTTCAATAAAAACGACTGACAAGGTACTATGATTGATACAAAATATTTTTCTAAATCGCTAAATTGTTTTAGAAAACGAATATAAATTTAGGTTCAAAATTGTAGGTTGGAATTTGCTGATCTGTGAAAGCCTTATAGTACGGCCTTATAACATTTATATAACTTAATGAAGCCTTTCAGATTATATATGAACAAGATGATCACCACAAACACATTATTACTAAATCATTGTGATATCAAATAAGACGTTCATTTACTTCAAATGGAAATTATACTGAATAATTTAACGATATTATAATGTAATATATTATACACTGCAGTAGTTGTAGTTTGATTTTCAATAAACAATGCAAATTTAAAACATTTTGTTTTATAATGTGTACCCAGCAGTATTTCCGTGTTATATACACTTTTATCTATTTTTTGTTTTATTAATTACTAGCAGTAGAGCCCGGGGTTGCCCGGGATGTAACAGTAAGAGATAGATCAAGTATAGACCATCATAAAGACTGAAAAATAAAATTGACAATGATTATTGTAAAAGGTTGACGGACACGCACGTCTTAATTAGTTTTTTGTTTTGTTTTTTTTTTACGAATTGGTCAAACCGAAACTCAAACAAAAACATTGTTTTCAATCGTTATGAGTCTATCGATTGAATAGAATTTTATTATGAACAATTGTCTTGTAAATGGAATTTTTTAAAGCATTCTGAATGTAAAAATAAAGAAAAATGTGTGCAAGACAATAAGAAACACTACCTGCCAAAAAAAGTGAAGTTTTGTTGAAATAGGTTGAAAAACGTAGGAAATCCGATACCATATATAAACGAACACACATACACACACACAAACAACCTGGGTTTTATAAGTATAACTCGATATGAGTTGTCCCCCTTTCATTCTGGCGACAGAATCGTGTTTTATCGTGTTTTCAAATTGATTTCGCGCAAAAACAACTGTGTTTTTCCAATTTTTGGCGCTGTCAGAACCACCGCAAGGTAATTTTACGCAGTCCTGTGAAGTCTTGTTGAAATCGGTTGAAAAATGTAGGAAATCCGATCCAATATATAAACGTACACACACACACACACCCACACACCCACAATCTGCGTTTTATAATAAATAAGATGATCTAACAAATGATCTAACACATCTTATTCATTGAGTAGACATTTTTTGTAATCTTTTACAATTTTTTTAGTTTTTACCTACCGAATACAGTAAAAGAAATTACATTTTTTGCTTGTAGTGATTAATAATTATAATTCTGGTTTGAATATATTTTCCATTCAATGTATCTCATACAAAATATATCAACTTTATTTGGGTTTATTTTTGAAATAGTAAAATTTTGAAGTCTGTAAAGAAAAAACCTGCAGAAATGAGGTATTTCTATACATTTTTCAGACGATCTTTTAAATGCCAAAAATTTAGTAAAAGCTATGAATCTCATTTTTGGTGTTAGTACTTATCACATTAAACGCCAGCTTTTCAGGGTGCAATGCTGATTTTCTAAATAACGTTAAAATTCAACCTACCATATTTACTATAAACTCGTCATTTTATTGAAGAGGTTAAAACTCTTGCATTCTCGGTGGCTATAACATCCTTGGTAGGCTTAGATTTTGACGGTACCTTTGGCTAAACATAACTGTACAGGTAAGCTTCTTTGTCCTGCCTGCCGTAACCTAGATTCTTTCTTTCGGTGGCTAAATGAAGACTAGAACGTCATTCACAATATGTGCTGCTAAAAATCTACAAATACCTTATATAAATGAAGAATTGACAATGTTTGTTTTTTTCTTTCTTCAATTTACGTTCATCTTCGTTCGTTCCTACGTATTTACATCGCTGAGGTATTGTTTTTCTAACGGCACCTCTTTTGTCTGATACGTATCTATACCATATATGGTGATTATCTAAGCGTAGTTTGATCACCCAAGGAGGATCGAACTCACTATTCTATCGTAATTGATGTACCGAAATATTTCTTTCTTAAGCCAAATTCCGACATTTTAAAGCGTTTGACATTGCAGAGCGAACTGAAAACTCGATTCTTGTATATATGAAAACTTAACGAAAATATATGCAAAAAGCAATAATGCATTTTTATTAAATAGGTATTTGTTATTTTAATCATTGAGTTGTTTTTTTTTTAAATTGTGGGAGTATTTTGTATATTTAATATATTAATGAAAATATATTGTACTAAGCTACGCACCCTAGTAAAACCAATTGTATTTTGTACCCCCTTATCTTTTTGCACTTCTCCCCAAAATATGATTTCGATCGGTCAATGTATGGCTATTTTAAAGGGTGTGACGGACGGACTAACGGATATCACAGAATTTTATATATAGATGCATCATATGATACCTTATAATTGAATTCCAATAAAATTCAGCTTTCTGCCTTGAATAAGATTTATATTTTCTTATGTTCGTGCTGTACGAAAGTTACATAATTTAATTAAGTCGCGTTCAGTTAAAAGACCTCTAAACGCGAATCTTGTATTTCTTGATAGTATTTTCTGTATGAATTTCCGGGATGAGAAGCGGTCATTATTCACATTTAGACTAATATCGTCATCGTTGTTGTTATTATCACAACGTTCCGGCCTTCTTCAGGTGACTGTCGATTCGAGTAACCATCAGAGAATTTCAAACTGAACCCTTTATTTAATCCATGGGAATAGACTGTTCTCTTTCCGCTGTCCATATCTAGGGGAGATAACTCATCTTATTCTGTCTTTTTTCTTTTCTTTTTAGTACTTTTTAGTTATTGCCCGCCCTGTTTACACTGCGAGTAAGAAATTTACACCGGATCAGAAATTGAACTCACATTTACATGATGCCAAATTCACGAACGAAAGCTTTAATACACTAGGCTATTGTGATAACAACAATAATGATGAAGATATTACTCAAAATCTAAATGTTAATAATGATAACACTTCATCCCAGAAATTCAGACCATTGTAATAAATTTAAATCTACAGTGTAACCCGGATATAAGAGAGTTGTCGGGACCGGAGAAGAAGTCTCTTATATCCGGGTTTGGTCTATTATATATACATTAACACAGGCTCTAATTTAAGACCAGAGAAAATCTCTCTTATATCCGGGTTTCTCTTATATCCGGGTTACACTGTATTTACACTATTTATATTTGCACTTATCTTTGTTGCTGTTATTATAACGTTTCGGCCGTTCCACCCCGGCCTTCCTCAAGTTTATATTGATATGGGTAATCTACAGGGAATTCTGAACTGAACCCCTTATTTAATCAAAATCTAAAGGCTATTTCATGCTGAGCTCTAAGTATTTTGAACAGAAATTTATTTTCTTTTTGGGTATAATCGTTTTAGCGATACAAGTCTTACTAATTAATCGATAGCTGGTAGTTTCATAACTTTCCCGAGGGTACTCGCACTTAAGTGACTATAACGAACCCAACTGGAATTGGAACTCGGCTCCCGATTAACAATTCTGAACATTATCCATTGCACTACCTACATATTCAAGCTAACAGCAATTGGTCTTCCCAAACGGTCACCAATCTAGGTACTGACTAGTGTTGATGTTGCTTAACTTGTGATTGTACGGGAACTCTCAACATGATGTGGCTGTAAGCTGTGTAAAATATTAAAAGGCGTGTCCTGTTCCTAATGTATATATAATGCCAAAGAGATACCTGGCGTTCTAAAGAGTTACCTGTATTTGTTTTTAAGTACAAATGTCAAGCTTGAAATGATTCCCACATCATCAAATATTACGTAAGATAGTCCCCTTTTTCACAAGTCGGGATTTCAAGAATAATTTTTGAAATTTTAAAACTATTTTTAAAACCATTTTTTCAGAGGTATTTGCACAGATATAGGCTAAAATATATTCTATATATTTCAGATATAGCTCTGAAATATACTTACATCCTAAATTTCATAAGTTTAAAAGATTTTTGAGAAACATTTCTTTGTTTTTAATATTTTCTTAAAATAATTCTTTGTTACACAAACAATTGCTTGTTTAAAATAGTTTCTTAAAATAAATCACATTATATATATATATATATATATATATATATATAATGTAAAAAGTGAATATAGAAGTCAACACTTAGAGGCGACAGTCTGTTTCATGCTAGATGCAATCGTCAGGCCCTGTTTCATGCATTTAGCATGAAACAGACTGTCGCCCTAAGTGTTGACTTCATGTTCACTTTTATATTTACGCACGATCTACCTCTGATATTGAGCACTTTATCGCATAAATATAGCACATCTTAAGACTATATTTTTTATATATATAAACGTATATATATATATATATATATATATATATATATATATATATATATATATATATATATATATATAATTGTTGCAGTATATATAATAGTATAAAGAAGTAATCATCCCAAAAATTAACCAGTAAAGTTAATGTAATTAATGGCGAAATCACTTCGCTAACAGATCAATAAAATATTAACATACATACTTTGAATGACGCGATCCTTATGTTTAAAATTATGGGATGGATTAGATGTTCTGTTGCAAGTACTTTCGAAGAACTTCGCTCCTTCGTCGTCAGGTATTAATATTGTTTTCATTTAAGGTAAATTTCAGGTAAATTTCCAAGACGAAATTAAATGTATTGCAAGCCGAAAGATGTTTTTTAAAGTGTGCTATTTATTAACAGTACAATTTCGGAACGTGCGGTGTCGCAACGCTAGAGTTGTATTTTGAATATTTCAAGTGAGAATTTCTTTTAAAAATAGTAATGTATCAAATCCACGATTTTTATATTTTGTTATAATTGTTTTTCAGTTAACATGACATAAACAAAATGGTCCAATCATTAGAGTAATGTTTTAGCAATTTTTTCCAGGAATAAGGATCGCGACATTCAGAAAGTTGTTAGTTAATGTTTTATTGATCGGTTAGCGAAGTGATTTCGCCATTAATGCCATTAACTTACTAATTAATTCTTTGGACGATTACTTGTTTATAATATATATGCCATATATTTCCGTGTATAAGGAGACCTTTAAATCTTAAATCCTTTGAAGTATCGGCACTGGAAAATAGGCTAGTATGCTTGCGCCATGGATCGCGGCATACCAACAACTGTCTTGGTATAGTGACTACCGATGTAAATATTTCTATTTGAAACAATTCCAAATTATAATGCTGTACTACAGTTATAAATGTAATAAAAATTACTTTTACTGCTTGATTTCCCATTAAAATGCGATATTCAAGACACAGACAACAATTTACAAAAGTTCCGCTGAGCAACGTACACGGGTAACAAGAAACGTAAACTAATATTTCGTTCACTATTTGTAGAGGCGTGGCTGTATTCACATCAATCATTATTTTTCATAGTAGTGTTAAACAACAACGTTTAGTTAAGATAAATCTATATTTCTAATTAAAATTTATCATTGTGGTATGAAGAACAATATCGTTTAGTATAACATGCAAACCTTATTTTTCAGTAGCATACATTATATGGCAATTTTTTGTGGTGTTAAGCAACAAAACATGCCATGAAATCTTTATTGCTCATTAAAGACTAGGCAACTTTTGTTTTCATTCGTACGGGGTGGGTGTAAGAATTAAATCCTTGTTGTTATTTTTGTAAAGATTCATGTTAATAGTTTATATTATTTTATTCCTTTTGATTTGATAACGATAAAGGCGAGCAAAACAATATTTGTAATAACATCAGCTTTATTTTATACACGTATGAATCATTATGATAGGTCTAACTGCTATTAGAGGCGAAGTCTAACCTATGTTTTCGCTCGTCTTAAACTATAGATATCCGATAAAATCACGAAAATTTACCTAGATTTTTGGTTTCATCTTGCCTTACACATGGAAACATACGGTATATACATGTTTGCTCTTTATTTAAAATAATCATACTTATTATAAAACCCAGGTTGTGTGTGTGTGTGTCTGTTTGTTTATATATGGGATCGGATTTCCTACATTTTTCAACCGATTTCAACAAAACTTCACAGAACTACGTAAAATCACCTTGCGGTGGTTCTGGCAGCACCAAAAATTGGAAAAACACAATTGTTTTTGCACGAAATCAATTTGAAAACACGATTAAGAGGCATCGCTATCGCGAAAATGAAAGGGGGACAACTCATATCGAGTTATACTTATAAAACCCAGTTTGTTTGTTTGTGTGTGTGTGTGTGTGTGTTCGTTTATATATGGGATCGGATTTTACTACATTTTTCATCCGATTTCAACAAAACTTCACTTTTTTTGGCAGGTAGTGTTTCTTATTGTCTTGCACACATTTTTTCTTTATTTTTACATTCAGAATGCTTTAAAATTCCATTTACAAGACAATTGTTTATAATAATATTCTATTCAATCGATAGACTCATAACGATTGAAAACAATGTTTTTGTTTGAGTTTGGGTTTGACCAATTCGTAAAGAAAACAAAACAAAAAAAAAAACAAAAAAAACTAATTAAGACATGCGTGTCCGTCAACCTTAAACAATAATCATTGTCAATTTTATTTTTCAGTCTTTATGATGATCGATACTTGATCTATCTCTTACTGTTACATCCCCGGGCAACGCCGGGCTCTACTGCTAGTTTGTTTTTTTTTTATAAAAATGTAAATTAAAAAAAAAATCTGTTTTAAAAAATGAGGGAAATCCCGAATTACAAAGAAGGACAACATCCGTAGCACCCAGTTATCAATGACGTGGTTAGTTTCAAACTTCACAATTGTAAATAAAAACAGTATACAAATAGCTTTTTTTAAAGTTAAAAAGTTATATTGTATTTATATTATAAAAAAAAAAAAACTTCGTTTCTAAATCAATAATTTATCGATTCTGACAAACGCCGTTCGTAGATGAAGATAAAAAATTATTTGAAAGATATTTTCTTATTTTTTTTACGAGTGGACCAGTTAATTTCAGTTGTCCCGTCGAATAGTACTTTTACTAAGTCCAATAACGTATTTTCTTGTGTATAATACGAGAAATTTTGAACGAAAATTAAAGGCAAAAAAACAAAACGTATACGTTTTCAGAAATTTTATCTTAAAAGACCCTTATTTGAAACTGCAACATTGCAAATAAACTCAGCATAAAAGATACTAAAACGGAAAGTAGGCAGGTGTTGATAACAATTGTTTACAAAAGGTATTTGATATGTCGGCCATATTTGTTTCTCTCTTCATTCTTCATATCGGCCATATTTGTTTCCCTCTTCATTAATAACGAGAAGGCCTGGATATATCGACAATATTTGTTCTTTGGGAAGTAGCGCAATTGATCTTCTTCACATATACATAGGGGTGGCTGTACTACGGGGTCGCATTTTACTCAAGGATATAATTAATTCCCTATTTTTAGCTTTAGAAAGACGGGGACGTATTATACCCAAATCGTATTATACCCAAGAAAATACGGTATATGGCTTTGTTCTTTTAAGGCATTTACTAAGATTTTATGACATTAATTCAGCAAATATACAAAAAAAGTGATGATAGCAGACACAAAAAGGAAATTACAGGAACTTCTTCGGAAGGTAGTGAAAGAAATCGAGGAGAAAGAACTAAACATCAAATTGAAGAAGACAAAATGCAGGACCCTACATGCAAATTACAAATTGTTAATACCATAATCAAGAAAGTACACAATTTTAAATATATGAAAAGTGTTTTCACAGAAAACTGAAAGTTTGACATCGAAATCCGAAGTTGCATTGAGAAAGGGAAAATACGTTCCAAAAGCTAAGTAAATCATTAAGAAACAAGAAAATTTCGTTAGAAGCAAAGAAAATAGTGAACGAATACGCAATATCAGAACGACACTAAATTCTGAACAATCACCTCGAAGATGAAGAAGAGACTTGATGCAACGGAAATGTCGCTCTACAGTAGAATACTGAGAATAACATAGATTGAACATGGAAACCACGGCGAAGTTTTAGAGAAAATTGACACTAATTCTTAACAATTTAAATTTTTAGGGCACAGAATGAGAAACGAGAGCTTGAAAAATACGACATCCACAGGATACATTCAAGGCAAGATCATGCGGAGCGCCATGATAGTCCATGACTATAAGCTTATATTAATGGATGACAGAATAGTGAGTAGGAGAGATAGCGAAAGACAAATATTGCTAAGAGCTGTGATGGATAGGAAGTTGTGGAGAGCCATGGTTGTCAATGTCCATGATTTTGTATAAATGGATGATAGAGTAGGTAGTAGGAAGAATAGCGAAAAAACAATTATTGCTAAGAGCTGCGATGAATAGGAAGTTGTGGAGCGCCATGATCGTCCATGACCATGAGTTTGTGTAAATGGATGATAGAATAGGAATTAGGAGGGATAGCGAAAAGACAGAAATTGCTAAGAGTTGCGATGGATAAGAAGTTGTGGAGAGCCATGATCGTCCAATTCCTAAAGGGATAGAAGATGGATGGACGAAAGTATCATAAAAAACGGCTTAAAGGTTATCTGTCCTACATATCCTCATAATCAGCATTTTCTTCCCCCTCTTACGTTCATACAACCTCATTCAGTAATGTTCTACTTTGAGTGTCTCTTGGAACTTGAATTTAGAAAAATGTCTTCAAAGAGTTATCTATCCTACATATATTCTTAATCTACACTTACTTCCCCCTCTTATGTCCATGCAACAATCTGCTTCAGTAACATTTTAACTTGAGTGGCTCTTGGGCCTTTC
This sequence comes from Acanthosepion pharaonis, assembly GCA_903632075.3. Lineage (NCBI taxonomy): Eukaryota > Metazoa > Mollusca > Cephalopoda > Sepiida > Sepiidae > Acanthosepion > Acanthosepion pharaonis. Next base: position 438,466 of record CAHIKZ030002855.1, on the reverse strand, counting down.
ATTTAGTAAAACTATACACATTGCCAGTGTTTCGAGCGGTGATGGGGGTTTAAGTTAAGACCGCCGCGAGTAAGAATTTGCACATCAAATTTAGTTTACATCATTTTCCCGGGGAGGGACAAGTGATTTTTATGGGGTGGGGCTGCCCCTACACAATTCCACCAGCGATATTGTATTACAGTACCACAAGAACTCATAAACATTTTCTGTGGCTGTTAAAAATAACTCTAAAACACGCTTTATTGTTCGTTGTCCTTTTCGAATAATCGGCAAACTTCGAAGTTTTACAATGATCCGGCAAATTTCACTTTAGTCGATTTTCCCGTCAATGTGAGTGATTTACAACACGTCGAGTTCTCCCATCGTCGTGGGTTTTGGTCCCAAGAGACTTTGTTTTAATCGAAACTAAGACTTTATATTTAGATAAAGACACACCAAACTAACCCTATTTCTCGGCTATATTATCTGATCAACGTTTACACCCAACCCCGCCTTGACGTTCCTGCTAGTCATTCAGCACAGAGCGAACCTTAAGACGTCCATCAATTGTCTCCATTTTGTCTGGCTCAGTTACTTATAAACTCGGAGGCCGAATGTGCAACGAAGATTTTATTGCAAAAAGAGAAACGAATGGAAAAATAAAAATTACCATGTACTGCATTGGCGCAAAACTAGCGGGCCATAGCGGATACTGGTTCAAGTATGGTAACGATAAAATAATATTTCCGATCAAATTGGTCTTTTTACGACTCCCCTGAGTCCGGTGATTCTAGTGTCGAATTAAAGATATTGAAAAGTATAGGAATTTCACCCCAAGTGTGGGTTGGTGATACGCAATATCAACTTCGCAACTCGGAGAATTAACAACCGATTTAAAAGGACAACTAAAGCAAAATAAAAGTTGATAACTTTTTAAAAAGTAATATTACTAGTCAGATCAGCGGCTGAGAGTTTTATACAGTGTAACCTGGATATAAGAGAGATTTTCTCTGGTCCTAAATTAGAGCCTGTGTTAATGTATATAAAATAGACCAAACCCGGATATAAGAGAAACCCGGATATAAGAGACTTCTTCTCCGGTCCCGACAACTCTCTTATATCCGGGTTACACTGTACTTAGCGGAGTAATTATTTGCAAACCAAGACTTGGCCGATCATGGCTCTCCACAACTTCCTTCTCTACTATTTCTTTACTAACCGTCGCTCTGCCATCCATTCACATCTTCTTTTATGCACTGTGTACCTTCAGGTCGTAAGCGACCATGACCCTCCACAACGTCCTGTCTCTTGTTGCTATAGGCAACATTTGAGTTTTCCCCTGTCCTTCCTTGTCCCCATTCTGTCACTCATTCACACATTCCTCTTTTATATGCCGTGTTCCTACAGGACCTGTGCGTTCATGACTCTTCACAACTTTCTGTATTTTATTGTTCTAAATCACATTTGACGCTTCTCCGCCCTCCTAGTTTCAGTCCTGTCACTCATTCACACCTTTCATATGCCTTGTCCCTTCAGGAATTCAGTTCATAGTTCTCCACAACTTCCCGTCGCTTGTACCTCTAAGAAAAGTTTGATTCTTTGCCATTTCTTTCTTGTCCCTGTTCTGTTATTCGTTCTCATTTTTATTTGCCGTGTTTCTTCAGGACGTGGATGATCATGGCTCTCCAATATTTCCTGATCCTTGGATCTCTCAGCAACGTTTTACTCTTTACCCTCCCTTCTTGTCTACGAAACATGCTGGATTCGTGAATTAGAAGAGAAACATTAACCAGGGACTTGGATAGATTCATAAAGTGGTTCACGTTTTCGTCCAGAAAGCGTGAACCGCGGAAGTAGATGGACCCATAAAATGGAGGAAAACCTGAACCCCAGAAGTTGGTGGATCCATGAAGACTACAGAAAACAATGAAGTCTACAAAAAAAAAAATCTCGACTGTGTCTAGAACTGAATCTGACAAAAGTACAAAAATCCCCAAAATACAGCTCAGGTGATCAAGTATGGGTTTATTAACAACAATGTTATAAGAGTGATCAAGCAAGATTCTAATCTTGAACTCTCAAAACTCTCTGGATGGAGCTCACGACTATAGGGGATGCAAGAAAACACCCCAGCATTAAAGATCGACTGAACTTCGCAAAAGAATAGGTGCCGAAATCGGTAACAGAGGAAAGGATAAAAGATTATGCAAATTTACAAAAACCTCTTGGAAGCTGGAATATCGAATAAATTTCTTTAAAATCTACGCACGGAAGCCTACTGGGATAAAAAAAAAAGTGTACGTATTGAAATCCATTCTAATCAAATGTACGCATTGTGGTTGACACTAATAAAAAAATAAGTGGCCTATAGTTATACCCCCCACCCCCACCCACAAAAAAAGAAAAAAAAAAACAACATATCAACTCGAACTTGCATACCCACTAAAAATAACGTTTTTAATCATAAGAAATAGTGATGGATAAAAAAATCCATTAAAAAATTCCTGTTGTCTATGCTTCAGATACGAAACTGAAGCTAGAAGATAAAGATTCGTAGAAAACCCAACGAGAAAAAAACGGTCTTTCGTTAATAGTTTATTTACATACACACACACACACACACACATACATATATATATATATATATATATATATATATATATATATATATATATATATATATAGTTAAATTCCCAGATCAACTCTGTGGACAAGACAGATTGGTATAAATCCCTTACTATAAAGGTAATTTACATTAAACAGAAAAAAAAAAACTAGACAGAAGCGTCTATCTTTTTAATTTGGATTTTTAATGTAACTATAACAACAAAAACATTTCGATTTCATTTTTACCTTGAAAAAGTCGGAACACGAAACGCGTCGGCAAAATCTAAAATGTTTCAAATTATCATTTTATACCACACACACACACATATAATTTCTTCGAGAATTCTAACATAAATCACTACAAAAATAGCCATTTTGTTTCAACATTTCTGGTGTCTTATCAAGTGGTGTTGAATGTAGAATAAAGAGTTTTCCTTTACTCTGTATTGAGAACTCTTTTATGAATAGTATTTTTGGTTATTGAAATTTATTCCGTATACACCAATCCTATACTTATATATATATATATATATATATATATATATATATATATTAGGTACCTCCAAATATTTTCTAAAAGGGAGAGTACCATGATGAAAAAAGGTCCCAAACTTGATAAAAACAAAGTTTTATCCTCAAAAATGTTTATGTTATTATTAAGAGGAAAGAACAAAGGATATTTTGATTATCCTATTAATGGTTTTAATTCTTTCTAACACGTTCAACATATTGGCTAAAAATCTTGTTTTGCTTCCGTCAGCAGGTGGGGAGATCAAAGAATTATTAAAGGAATTTTTAGCGTTTTTTTTCCGTTAAAAACACATTGATTTGAAAATTCTTGCAAAAATCAAATATTGTTGTATTTTAATGAAATTTACAGGACTTATTCATAAACCAATGAAATTATCTTCAAATTTTTATTTTTAGGAAAATCTTAAAAAAAAAAAAAATTACATCTGGCACACCCACTTAATTTTATGAAAATTTGATAAATTGAAATTTCATGGTTTTTGTATATATATTAGTTAAAAGCGGGGAGAATTTAAATCATCATTTTTTTTTTTTTGTCAAACAGTAACACCATTTAACAAAAATCTGCTCTGAATCATGAAATAAAATATGAAATATAACTATGACTTTATTTAATTAGAAAATTTTTTAATTACTTTTCTAAATAGGAGATGTTAAAATAATTGTTTTGAGTAAAAAAATAATATTTTTCGATGAATAATGAATTTTTACAAGAATTATTTTTATTTTTTTAATTATAATAATTTATAAAGTTTTAAATCTTTTAAAATTCTGTATAAATTTCAGCCTTTTTGATAATATTATTATTAAGTGAAACTATATTTACTAATCATAAATGGAAAAGCATAATACAAATCATCAAACATTAATATTTCAAAAAGAATTTTGAATTTTTTGTGTCTATAAACGTGGTGAATTTTGTACGAGCCACCATCAGAAAATAAGAGCGATAACTATAGTAAATTTAAAGCCAAAATTTCTAAGATTCAATAAACATTAGATTACAGAGAATATCTTCTTAAATTTTTAAGATAACCGAGTACTTAGAAATAATATATAAAATTGTGCTCATATCATTTTTTTCAATTATGTTTTATAGATTGTCTCTGTAGGACAATATTCGATCTGTCATCACGCTGTCATCACGTCAATACAGCTACAGTCGAGTTAAAAAGTAAATAATATTTGTTTCAAATCAGGTTAATTATACTTTAAATTGGCTCATAAGTACGGGTGACACTACATAGTAATTTTAGAGTCAACATTTCTAAAATTCAATAAAATATTAGATTACGGAGGATATTTTCGTAAATTCTTATGATTACTGAGTACTTAAAAATTATATAAAAATGGCGATCGCGTCATATTCTTCAGTTATGTTTTACAGATAAAGTCTATGTAGAACAACATTAAACATGTCATCAGGCTGTCAACACATCAAAACAGTTACTATCGGGTTAAAAAATTGCATTTCTGTCTTCGGTCTGGAAAAGCAATCTGATACAGATGTACAGCCTCGTTTTCATTACCATTCGCGCAGCCATATGTAAAAATCATATCTGCATGAATAGCCTGCCATTGGGAAATGGAAATCTCACTTAATTCATTACGATAAACGTTGAAAACAGACTAGCCACAAATGTACACGAATGACAAATGTAAACTCATCTACATGGCAACACAGCGCCATCTACCGTAAACTTTCTTTAAACTTAATAACTCAAAACGAATGACCTACGGACATATGTTTATATGGACTTCTGTCCTTGTTTTGGTGGGAGGAACCCGCCCTCAAAGTTTGTAAAAATATTTTTGATACACCTTATATATATATATATATATATATATATATATATATATATATATATTATATAATTTAAATATTCAATATATATAATAATATATATATATATATATATATATATATATATATATATATATAATTTAATTTAATTCAAATATATATAATATATATATATATATATATATATATATATATATATATATATATGTATGTATGTATATATATATATATATACATTCAATTTAATTCAAATAATTATATTGAAGTTTTTTGGCTCTTGTTTTGTCTTGTTTTGAAACATGAGAACTCTTATGTACCGATGGAATCATATTTTTTAAATAAATAATTATATATATATATATATATATATATATATATATATATATATATATATATACCCATTGAAAAAATCCTTAGTTTGATGATGAAAAATGATTTAAAATACACAATAAATACTTATTTTTTAATATAATATCCTTACAATGCTTCTTTAATCATAAATTACATTGTACAGTAAGAATTTCATAGTTTGTCTATATTTCTGAGACGAGGTATTATGTACAGTATTTACATTAGTCGGACTATTGTCCTCATCTTTGTCGCCATATTTGTCACAACGTTTCGGCCGTTGTACGCTCCGGCCTTCTTCAGGTGGTTGGAATTTCGAACTGAACCCTTTATTTCGATCGCTGGGGTAGACTGTTCTAATTCCACGTGCCATGTTTGATGGATGTCAGTTATCAGTTATCTCCTGCTAATTTTCCCTCTGAAAGTTCTCCACTGCCTTAACCAGGAAATGAACTCACCTTCTTTGGGTCTGTCACTGGATCTAACCAACGCCTTTATCCACTGTGCCATATGTAAGAATTTCATATCAATTGTGTAACTGTACAGACTTATTGTTTAACCTTCGTATTAAAGAAAAGTGTTAAAGTGTTGTACTTACCTTCCTACTGTTCCCATTGAACCCATTTCAGGATCTCTTGAACAGTAATCCGGGGATTTTGTATAATAGATAAATTGATCCGAACTGATTGATTTTATATTTGGTCTAATTGGTACGAACACTCTTTTTTTCTTTATCCGTTTTGTCTTGACTTCAATTGCCAGTGCATGGCGAGTCTTTAGTGTCACTCCAATAATATGGAAATCAGGCAGAGATTTCCAACAAGTCTTTATATTGCAAGATCCGGATACACCATGGCATTTGCAGGCCACCGAGAGACTTTTGCTGACCACCTGAAAAAAAAAAAAAATGAAAAAAAATTTCCGAGATTAGATAAAAGCATTTTTTTTGTTTTGTGAAAAGTTGTCTAGGGTTTTATAAGAAACGTCATCTTAATGGCTGTTATATCTGGTCTGGTGCTTCTGCTATATATTTAGAGATTCTTGGTAAAATTCAAAGAAGAATTTGCAATGTTATTGGCCCTGACCTGGCATCCCGTCTTCAGCTATTTTCCAACCGTCGTAATGTAGCTTCCCTCTACCTTTTCTATAAATACTTTCATGGTCATTTTTCGGATGAACTCTCGTCTAAGGTACCTAGACTTTATGAATTTAAGTGTGTTGTAACAGAAAAAAGTTTACTGAATAAGGAATAACCAAAACGGAGGTTAGAAATGAAATGGTAATCTTTATAACATCAACAAACTACAATACTCGCCAGCGGCGTGAAGTAGGTAAACCACTACTAGTGGTGGACTACTTAGACACCATATTACGATATTTATTTCTATAAATAAAAAATGTGGCACAAGGCCAAAAGGGGGAATGGGAAAAGGGACAGATTTCATTTGTCTTAACTTACCTAGCCACAAACACTGGCCCAAGCAGACCACAGTATTCCTTACGCCAAAACAACACATTCTTTTTTACTTTTCTTACTACATTCACCATAATACCTCATTGTCTCTATGAAAGTCCTAACTAGACACCATATGTACAATTTATTGTCTGTGGGGAAAGTGGAATAAAACAACAAATTTAATATTTTGACCCAATGATTATTTACAATGATGTACAAAACTATTTACAAGAAACTAAACAAAAATAATGTTAGTAATAAAAAAAAAAACCGCACAGTCCCATAAATGTGGGAGAAATATCAGTTAACTGGACGAAATCAACTTAGATGGTATCTAGCAACTGCCCCACGCAATCACATGTGGCACAAGGCCGAATTTAATGTGGTGCTCCCGAGCCCGTAGGCTTGGCCAAAAATCCCTGTAGACCCCGCATAAACGGGGACTCTGCCCTTCGGCATAGCCTCTTCCGGATTCCTCTCTGCCCGAAAGCAGAGAGTTCAACCGTATAGCTGAAAGGATTTCAGCTAGACAGTATTTACTAGCCCCCCCACGCCCAGGGTAGATCCCAGGGTAGATGTGGCACAAGGCCGAATTTAATGTGGTGCTCCCGAGCCCGTAGGCTTGGCCAAAAAATCCCTGTAGACCCCGCATAAACGGGATGGGGTCTGTCTACCCCACCCCCACCCCGGACGAGACTCTGCCCTTCGGCATAGCCTCGTCCGGGTTCCTCTCTGCCCGAAAGCAGAGAGTTCGACCATATAAAAAAAAAGGATTTCAGCTAGACAGTATTTACTTGAACCAAACGCCCAGGGTAGATGTGGCACAAGGCCGAATTTAACGTGTGACAACCGAGCCCTTAGGCTCGGCCAAAAAATCCCCGTAGAACCCGCATAAACGGGATCGGGTTGGTCTACCTCCCCGAACGAGACTCTGCTCTTCGGCATAGCCTCGTCTGAAGGCAGAGAGTCAAGCGGTTTTATTGCTTGAGGTGAAATGATTTAAAGAAAAAAGAAAGAAGGTTTACGTGTTGGCAATGTTTCTGTGTAGCTAGAGAAAATCAAATGAGAGTCAGGTATGTATTGGGAAAATATTTCCTGGGGTTGTGCATTACTACCTTGAGTCACGTATTGCCAGCTTTGTTACCGTTACAGCTTGTAACGTGCATGTTTAACTCTTCGCTAATCTACGAGGGTGGGGTCAAACTCTTAGTACAGTTGGTTTTTCATTTAAAATATTACAGATATATCATTTAGTTCTTAATTTTCTTGTTAGTATATTGTCTGGGGGTGTTCTTTTGGCTTTTATAGGTTAAATGAAAAAGAAAACATTTTTATTTGGAAAAACTAAATTAAATTGGCTAGTATTCAAAATGAATTTTTTCAGTTTCAAAAATTCAAATGTACAGATATAGGTTTTTATTTTATATTCTGTATGATCTTTCAAAACAATTTGTGATCAATCTGACTCGTCTTCAACTGCTTTTCCACACCACAAGCAATGAACAAGAACGTTACTATAGTTTTTGCATACGTTTTTATCACAATTATTATAGAAAGCATACCTTTATGGACATGTGCTTGTAATTCACAGAAATATGACAAAAAATAGAAACTCCTTGTGGTTACTTGATAGAGGAATTCAAAATGGTAATTGACTAATCATGAAAATTTAACTTGCCATTTGCTAAGTATTAAAGAAAGAAATATATTTAGTTCTTAATTTTCTTGTTATATATTGCCTTGAGAGTTCTTTTCTGTTTCTTTTTTTTTTTTAAGATAAAGAAAATATTTTGAAACATTGAATTAAAAGGCCAACATAAAAAAAATGAATTTATAAATTTCCCAAAATCAAATCTAAATTTCATTTTATTTTCCATAAACAAATAAAACTGCTTGTAATTCCCACAAATATTCTGAAACTCCTAATGGTTAGTTCAGAGGGAAATTCAGAAAACTACATGACTAATCATAAAAAATTGATTTGCCATTTGCTACATTTAGGTGGCTGCAAAAGTAGGTATATAGTAATGATATTGTATTGAATATACTAACATATCAATAATAAATATATCGATCTATCAAATGATCAGACTGTTTGTCCTGCCATTCACACACCCTTTTGTACTTGTAAAATATTTATTATTATTATTATTATTATTATTATTATCTATTAAAAATAATAAAAATTATAATAAATGTATTATAATAAAAATTATGAAAGTAAAAATATTAAATATAATTTTAATTAAATATAATTTTAATGGCTCAAATCAATTAAATATAATTTTAATGGCTCAAATCAATTAAATATAATTTTAATGGCTCAAATCAATTCTAGCATTAAATGAATTCTAGAACCACTATTATAATATTGGTATAATACTTACTGTATACCTTCTTTTGGGAAAGGTATGTGTTGCAATGTGGGGTCTGGAAAGATAACACATAACTCAACAGAATCAGTCGTGATAGCAGCATTCAATACTCAGCTAGACAAATCACTACAATAGTATTATCTTTCCACTAGAAGTTTACCCAGGACTCTTCATCATGAATGGTTCAGCCCATTATGATAGCAAGGAGGTAACTAGCTCTTACAACAACAGTATGAAGATCCATCTTCTCTAGCCAGCTATGAGATTATCAGAAAGAATTGTATCATTAAAATAATTATTATCTCAAAAAGCAAAAAATGAATAAATAAAATTGCGTAACAAATATTTAGATTTCGGTATTAAATAACCCATATAGGTTGATATGGCGACTTTCTAAGCGTAGCTTAGATGTGGCACAAGGCCGTACGTATTGAATACCCAATAAGAATCGAACTCACTCGTCAGTCGTAATTGATCTTAGCGATACAAGGCTGCTAAACATTACAGCATATGGAAGTGCTCAAACCCCTACAGGTTGATATGTCAAGAAATTAAAACAACCAGCATCGTCAATTGGATGCTTAGCGGCACAAAATCTTCCTCTGTTCTTTCCCTAGGCCTTGCAACTATTTGCATCATTTGGACTGTTGTCCTCATCTTTATTGAATATGAACTTCTTCAGATGACATACGTTAGAATTTCGAACCGAACACTTTATTTAGTCCACGGAGGTAGATTGTTCTGATTCCACGTGCCATGCCATCATAGCTTCAGTTAATTCCTTTTAGTAACTCAACTCTGCAAGTTTTTGTTCCGTGGCTAGGTATTGAACTCACAACTCTTTGGGTCAAGTCACTTTTTGGATTACTTCAACCAACGCTTTTATCCACTTGGCCATAAAGTGTTCTCTTCGAAATTCCAACGTATGCCATCTTGAAGAAGGCCGTAGCGTACAACAGCCAAAGCGTCGTGAATAGGGCAATAAAGACGAAGACAACAATCAGAATGGTGTAAAGAATAAATATCCATTTATAAAACGCATAAAACATGTAGCATTGAAGTAATTTGTATTTAAGATCGGTTTTCAGTTGCTTCGGGGCATCGTTTTATCTTCAAAACACACACACAAACGCACATACACACACAATCTACGTTCAACATATCGTTAAATGAAAACTGATTTATGCAAAGCGCTTATCAAACTGGAAGTCTTGTCAACGCCTCCGTTGACACGCATTTCTCATCCGTCTGGTTTATTTTGAATCGTAGCCCTTAAGTGAGGGGCCAAAGTGCGATTATATAATTTCACTTAACGTACCATCTTTGCCGAATGCTTTAAACATAGAAAAAAACTTAATTTCTTTCTCCGTGACTCTTTGATCTTCTCCATGTAGTTTAGTCTTCAATGGACAAAATCTACAGAAATTATGCCTGTATGGTATAAAGTTTAAATAACTCAAAAGATACTATTAACCTTAAGATTTGTATATTGCAAAAACACTTATCTGATGCCTATGCTCATGCGCAGTGGGACATATGCAAATTCTTACAAATATGGAAAGCGGGAGGGAGAAAAAGTTAAAAGATTAAGTAAGCGTTTATTTTCACAATATGTGTAATCCTTTCATTTTTTTTTCTTTCTTTCTTTTACTCTCTTTCTTTTTCAACCGTTTTTTTTCATTCTCCGTCCTTCCATACCCTTAACTCTTTTCACGAGCGCTCATAATGAACCCATTTTCCCCACCCACTGTTTAATTTTAGTTTTATTCTTTTTAAAATAATCCATTCATTGCTTTCCTGTTTCCCTGCTGGAAACCGGTCGTTTGAATCTCCCTTTTTAGATGCTAGGTAATTAAAAGCGTGGGTAGTAGAGGAAATACTGTCGCGGAAAGTGGGGCCGGCGTGTCGAGTTCGAATTCAGCGCTAGTCTGTTGCGTTCACTTTCGCACAAATGCTTTTCGGAAACAAAATACCTTTTATTGCGTTGCAGTTTACATTCGAACTGTATTATCGTATTTCTCACTAATGAGATATTACATGCCTATCATACTGTTTCTCTACTTCCACGGAAAGTGCTCAGACGAGCTAAATTCCTTAGCTTCATCAGTTATAACATTTACGGCTAGAACCCACCATGCTACACGCATTGTACCGAACCACCCTCATTCCCTCCGAATTCTGTTAGTGAGGAGTTCCATTCCAGCTTCTTTCCGCGAAACCCCGCTCTGTGGAACTGACTCCCAGGAGGATGCTTCTCCGATCGCTATAATTAAAACTGTTCAAGTCTAGGGTTAACCGTTACCTTCCACACATATCCGCCTAAACTGTGTCTTTTACTCTGTAACACTCTACCTCGAATGGCTCAGGGGCCTTAACCTCACTGTAAAAAATAATTACTTTAATAAATCAATCAATCCACTGTGTGTGAGTGGGCCAAAAGTAAGCTTACAGTTGTTTCACGATTTGTTTCACGTTTTTGATCTAATTTATCCAAATGGAGCACCTCCCCATAATGCTTTGGCAGTAAGGGGCTACCTTAACCAAACATTTCCACAGAGTTGGTTCAGAAGAAGGGGCAGTATCGAATGGCCACCAGGTTTACCTGATCTACCATCAAGGGATTTCTTTTTTTTCTTTTTTTTTGGAGGGGTGTAGTAAAGAACAATTTTTATGAGAGAAATCTCCACACAGTAGACGAATTAAAAAAAGTGCATCTCAGAAGTATTTATTGAAATTGATGCAGATCGGGATCGTTGTGTCGTGCTGTGTGTCCTAATGTTCTGGCAGAGGTTCGAGGAATTTTGCAATGTTGAAGGAGGACATTTTTAAGAGATTAAACTGTGTTAAAACAATGTAAGTAATGTATTAAACGAATCTACGTAAACAGTTTTGAATAAATATGATTGTAACAAATAAATATAGAATGTAATAAAATATTTAAAAAAATGTAAAGTGCATACCTACTAAGTGATAGCCTAATTTTGGCCCAATATCGACTACCAAATGCAATAGCAGCTTAGTCTTCTTATGGGACTACTAAGTGATAGCCTAATTTTGGCCCAATATCGACTACCAAATCCAATGGCAGCTTAGTCTTCTTATGGGACTACTAAGTGATAGCCTAATTTTGCCCAATATCGACTACCAAATGCAATGGCAGCTAGTCTTCTTATGGGACTACTAAGTGATAGCCTAATTTTGGCCCAATATCGACTACCAAATGCAATGGCAGCTTAGTCTTCTTATGGGACTACTAAGTGATAGCCTAATTTTTTGCCCAATATCGACTACCAAATGCAATGGCAGCTTAGTCTTCTTATGGGACTACTAAATGCAATGGCATAGCCTAATTTTGGCCCAATATCGACTACCAAATGCAATGGCAGCTTAGTCTTCTTATGGGACTACTAAGTGATAGCCTAATTTTTGCCCAATATCGACTACCAAAATGGGACAATGGCTAATTTTTGGCCTAATATCGACTTGCAATGGCTGGTAGTCTTCTTATGGTACTACTAAGGATAGCCTAATTTTTTAGCCGCAATATCGACTACCAAATGCAATGGCAGCTTAGTCTTCTTATGGGACTACTAAGTGATAGCCTAATTTTAGCCCAATATCGACTACCAAATCCAATGGCAGCTTAGTCTTCTTATACTAAGGACTACTAATTTTGGCCCAATATCGACTACCATAGCCAGCTAATTTTGGGGACTAATATCGCCTAATTTTTGGCCAAATGCAAAGGCTGCTTAGTCTTCTTATGGGACTACTAAGTGATAGCCTAATTTTGGCCCAATATCGACTACCAAATGCAATGGCAGCTTAATCTTATGGGACTACTAGTGATAGCCTAATTTTGGCCCAATATCGACTACTAATGATAGCCTTCTTAACTTTTAGCCTAATTTTGGCCCAATATCGACTATCAAGTGCAATGGCAGCTTAGTCTTCTTATGGGACCTTCCACATTTCTCCTATCGTTTTACCACATTTCAAAGTCATCTTTCGGGATTGCCATCAGCTGTCTCATTGCGTTTTCCTTAATTTTTAATCTCGCGTGCAGTTTGTAATATTCTTCCTTTTCAACGGCAATTTTAGTATTGGTTAAAGCTAAAAATCGAAGAGAGCTAAATCTAGATAAATTACTAACAGACCGGATGCTTTGCAAAAAGGAAAATATGGTAAGAAAATACGGTGCTACTTCAGCGTATGGTCTACATGCATGAGTCTTCTTCAGTGCGTGACCTACATTTAAGAATACAATCTACAAGCGCAATACTACTGAAGTATGTGATCTACACTTTAAAAGTAATCACGAAAACGACATAAAAATATTAAGATACACATGGCCGGAAATCAGTATCCAGTTAAATTGATATTAACTAAAAATAGCCTATTGAAGAGCATTAACACCAGAGTCTCCTTCAAATAAAACCCGTTTCAAAACTGTCTGCGGGATTGTCGTCAGCTGCCTCGTCGCATTCTACTTAAGCGTTAATCTCGTCCATAGTTTAAAATCTGCCCCTTTTTATCCTTTTCTTTAAGGAAAAAGCCAGAAAAAAAAAAGAAAAAAATCAAAGGAGAGACAAATCAAGACCACAGAAGGTACTGATGTACGTGGGCGCTACGATGTTTTTGTTTTTTTTTTTAAAAAAAAAGAAGACAAAACTGCATGAGATATCATTCAGAATATGACGGTCTCTCTCTGTTTTTTTCTCTCACCTTTTTCCTCTTTCCCGTTCTCTCTCTCTTTCACACACACACACATATGTATATATTAGTTTTAAACAGGTATTAAAATGCTCCTTTCTAAAAGTCTTAGAATCTAGCTCATTTCAAAATATATTACCCCAAAATATTGAATACTTTCTCAATATAGATGATGCTTTAATAATATATCTACACAATATAAATAATTCTAATTTTTTAATCCATCTCACTCTCTATGGATTAAATAATTTAAAAACGAATATTCTCAAAAACTGTTGATGCTTATACTCCCCCCGCACCCCCACCAAAAAAAAGCAACAACAATTATTCTTACAATTATAAAATTTTGTATTATGTTTCGAACGTCTCTGCCTAAAGTCTGAAATTTTATTTCCTGTTTATTTAATTTTTTTTCATCAACAGGAGTAGATAGGTTCGCCAAATGTCAGGTTCACACTATCCCCGGTCTTTTGAACAGGAGTAGAGGTTTATCCCCTGTTCCCAGTTTAGGATTGGGTTTCCGCTTCCTTCTAAAGTCTACTTCAACTCTATACTTCTAACGTCTCCTCCCCTGTCTTTTGAACAGGAGTACAGGTTTATCCCTTGTTCCCTGTTTAGGATTGGCTTTCCGCTTCCTTCTAAAGTCTACTTCAACTCTATACTTCTAACGTCTCCTCCCCGCTCTTTTGAACAGGAGTAGAAGGTTTATCCCTTGTCCCCTGTTTAGGATTGGGTTTCCGCTTCCTTCTAAAGTCTACTTCAACTTTATACTTCTAACGTAACCTTTCCGGTCTTTTAAACAGGAGTAGAGGTTTATCCCTTATTTGTTTGTTTAGAAATGGGTTTCCTATTCTACTTCATCTCTAGTTTTAGAACTTCGGCGCTTATACTCTGAATAAGTCTATAATGGGTTTTTAATTTCCTCCTAAAGTATTTTCCTTCTCTTTCACTTCCAGTAGCCCCTTTGTGTCTTAGTGGCATTATCGCCTTGCTTGGGTGAATTAATTAAAAAAAAAAAGACATAACGCATCTTACTCTTACTCTCCTCAACAATCTTTTAAAAAAATTGGAATTTTATTAGAATAACCTGTATTTAGCCACAGACAAATATTCTCTTTTGACACGACAAGACATTGCAAGATTTGAGGTGTGCAAAATACAAAATAATTTTTTTTCAAGGTACAAAACTTTTTTCATGTAGCGT
This sequence comes from Acanthosepion pharaonis, assembly GCA_903632075.3. Classification (NCBI taxonomy): domain Eukaryota; kingdom Metazoa; phylum Mollusca; class Cephalopoda; order Sepiida; family Sepiidae; genus Acanthosepion; species Acanthosepion pharaonis. The sequence goes on along the minus strand of CAHIKZ030002855.1, from coordinate 423,449 downwards.
ATATATAGATTTATAGGTGGATAAAGTTTCTTAACTGTAAATGATATTTTTTCTTCGTATTTGTAAAATATAGCAATTACATTTCTTATAAGCCATGGATTTCCCACATGTCTTGAGAGTTTATATAAATATTATATTAGTAATGCAAATATTATATTAGTAATGCAAATGTCAACTCTATTGTAATAAGAATATACCAACAGGTTTAAGTTTTCACACAAATTAAAAGCGTAAGATAATAAGTTGGGCTTAAGGTGAAAGAAAATTAATTCTATAAAAGATTAAAACATACCCAATTTATATAATTCATTGTTACATTATCCCTGGATTTAATTATAGATAGTGTCTGACAGGTTCAAAACAGCGAAATTAGTGTAATTTTACTGAGGTGATTTCTGTTAAAGACTTTGGTGGTTACACAAGTCAGCTCAAGGCACGTCTGGTGCAAAACGATACTCAACAGGCGAATTTCGCAAAGCGTTGTTCGTGTTGCAAATTCGAGCCTTTTTCAATGTCTCATAATTGTGACGATCGTACATTTAAAGTACGGAAGCCTGAAAAGAAAGAAAGTCCAGTTGCACTTTCTTTTTCTCTCCGAAAAAAAAAAAAAAGAAAAAAAGGAACTTAATGATGTGCAGGTGGTCTAATAGTTAGAGTAAGTACCTCCACGAAAACGGTAAAAAATCAGCATACCGTGATGAAAACATGCTCCAACCGTAATGAAAACATAGTTTTATCGTCAAAATCTTAATGTTACTATTAAGAGGAAGGATCAAAGTATTTTTTGATTATTTAATTAAATTTTTTACTCCTTTTTAGAACATTCAAAATCTTTATTAAAAATATTGTTTTTCGTACGTCAACGGTTGTACTAACTTTCAACATAGCAAATTTTAGCCTCTTTTTTTGCAGCGACAGACACATTAATTTAGAAATTCTTGCAAAAATCAAATAAGTGTCGGATTTTAATGAAATTTTCTGGAATTAAATTAATTTTGATTTTCTTTTATTAGAAAATCTTGGTATATATATATATATATATATATATATATATATATATATATATATATATATATATATATATATATATATATATATATATATATATATATATATATATATTTATATATGTGTTTCAGTCCCTTACTTAATTTTAGGAAAACTTGAGAAATTCATCGAGATAATTTTTAGTGTCTATTTAATTATAAGAAGAATTCTTTGTAGAATTGAAATCACTGAATTTTTTTGCAAAATCGGACCCGGTTTTACCAAAAATCTGTTCTGAATAGAAAAAAAACGCAATAAAACTAAGATATTATTTAATTAGAGAAGCTTTTAATTGGTTTTATGATTAATATATATTAAAGACAATATTGTCTGAAGAAAAAAGTTTTCGACGAAAAATGTATGTTTACAAAATTTTATTTCATTTGTTTTAACAATTTTAAATTTTAACTTTAAATTTTAATTTTCAATTTTAAATTGAAAATGAATTTTAAAAGATTTAAAAACTTCATAAAAAGTTTTAAAATCTTTTAAAATTCATTTTCAATGAGATAATTTTTAGGAAATATTGTTATTAAGTAAAACTATATTTACTAATCATAAAGTTTATTAAAATCTGATGACCCCGAATATTTTTTTAAAAGAATTTCGAATTTATTTTTGTATGAGTGATTCGGTTCAAATACAGTGTTGTTTTGATTTTGTCCTTGTCCTTTCGAAAAGGGTAACCCCTTATATTTTCCCGAATACTGAATTCACTGAATAAGACGACTTGAGATGGAAACCTTGATTCTTGCATTCTTGATGCATCTGACCATCGAAGACAGTGTTTCATGGTCGGCGATTCGATGCTTTCACTCTTGACTCTTTCCAGGACTTGGTCAAATATTATTCCCATTTGATATTCAAGATTGAAAGAAGCGTTTTCTGGTGAAAGCGTTCTAATTTTTTTTTCTGTTTCGACGATGCAGTGTCCAGGTTTGATGTGACAACAGAATTATAGACAAGAATTTTTGTTAAGATCTTTGTTGTTGAAGACGCGTTTGATTAGATTTCCAAATATTCCACGTGAAATTCCAATTCTGTGTTCCACATCCTTTTCTGAGGTACACTTGAGTATATAAAACAGAATTGCCAATTAAAACGCAGTAAATAGTTTAAAACGTTTAAACTGTTTTACCTCACTTTAATTTTTCTGTTGTCTCACAGAAAAGAACAACAGATAATGTCTAATTTAAACTGTTTTGCTTTGTTTTTGTTAGTGATTCTGTTTTATGGTTTCATATCATAAAAACTATCATCGATCCACTTAGATTAGGGTTGATCGAAAAGCTAGCAACTTAAAAGGACTGGTTTATTTTTGTCAGTTAATTTCAACATTTCTCCGCTTTTTCTAGTGATATATCTATTTTTAAACAGACTCATTCACTGAAAATGAATCTGTCTAAAATAAAATCTATAATGTTGCCAATTTCAGAACAGTTACAAATTGAAAACCTAACAATGTTTAAAATTTGTACATCTTCAAAATAAATCAGAATCTTTTACCCTAGTAAAATAAACAGTAAAAAACAAAACAAAAAACAAACAAAACAAAAAAAATATGACGAAAAAAAACCAACAATGAAAAAAAAATCAAAATGATAAATATTTTTACAATAGCGTGACGGTAACACGAAAAACCCGGCAGCATTCTACCTGAAATCATTCATGCGTTACAAAATCAACGGGTCTCATGTTATAATGGTGACAGCAAGACTTCAAATGAAGAGGAAACTAGGTGCGGACAGACAACATAAATTTCACACACATTTGAAGACAAAAATCCGCCTCAAAAACATGATATGTGTGAGCAAAACCTGATACGACAATAGTATCTTGTACTTTTCTTACATATTAATATTCAACTAGTCTTCTGGTTTTTATTATTATTATTATTATTATTATTATTATTATTTAAACAATCTTTCAGATTTGCATTTGTTTCATAATCACATGACCTAAGACAAGCGAAAGAAATTTTTTTATTGTCTTCACTTAATTAAACAAAACACAGCTATTTAAAAAAACAAAAAACAAACAAACAAACTTAAATGAACAAACCGCAGAACATGGGCTGTGTTTGTTAGAATTATTTTTGGGGATTTCTTGGAGATATGGTGCACCAGTCATTTCAACTGATTTGTTCCTGGGTTTCTTTTTTTATCAGACCCAAAGGTTCAACTACAACAAGAATAATTTTAGTTTTTAAGAGCCATATTTTTTTCCTATTTCGATCCAGAGGTCTTTGTATTTACTTAGTTTTCAAAATCGCAGGGATGTTTTTAGAGCAACTAAAGTAATGCGAAGTTTTCGAGTTTCCTTTTAAGGAAACAAAAGACAGTTATGTCACTTAGAGAATGCATTTTTGTTGGTAGTGATTAATTCCAATATTTTCTCTATTAAATTTTATATCACTGTCTGTATAAATAATAAAGTTCCAAAGAATAGTGACTTCATGGCTTTCTATGACTGGTTCAGGGTGATGTTCTTATCATTTATTCAGCATGTACTTCACTATAATATTGTCAAAACTTCCAGTGAATATAGTACCCAAATTTACAATATTGGACAGTTTTTTTTTTTGAGCAATTCACCCCAAGCAAGGCAGGAATGCCACTAACACGTCAGGGTTTACGGTAGATTGAGAACAAGAGTAAAGAGGCGTGTTTGAGGAAAATATATAGAGAAGGACGGGGAACAATATAAAGATATCAGAAGATGTCTATTGACATTACACTTGAATATTTGAAGATTATAGTTGTCAGGGAAGCAAGTAAGCGGAAAGGAGTTCCACAGACAGGAAGTGCGAGGGAAGAAGTTGTTTGAGTAGAAGAAACGGTTTCGACAGTGAAAGGGTGGGACCGAGATGCCAGTCTAGTAGCTCGTTAGATACTAAATGCTCAATAAACACAACTTGTTCACATAATCTATACATTGTATTTACACTATTCTATCTTATGCTTGCTTGGTAATTCTTGGTGAATAGGTTTTGGTTTTTTTTGCAGCCATTATAAGCGCCTGCTTTTAGCCCGGCTCTATTCAGTGACTGCATTTTTACTTCTGAGTCCGTATTGGCCATGTAAGTTTTTTTTTTTTTTATTTGTTTCTATGTGTGTTTTAAAAATTGTTTAACACATGTACCCATTTTTTATCTGCATTTGTTGGATGCCTATTTTTATTTTGTCCCTTCACAATGATGTTGAGCTGAGTTCTTTTTTAAATTTACTGTTTTCATTATAATTGGAATATTTTTCTTACATTTCTCATAACAGTTAACTGGTTGAAGCAGCTAGTCATATGTTGTTTATAAACAGTTTTTTTTTTTAAAAAAAAGTTATTACTATTCAGTGATAGAACAGCACACCAAAAAATGCTGGGATACAAATATACGAATCCCATTATACCTATCGTGTTACCCAGTCTGTTAAGACACGTACGTCTTAATGCGTGCACAACATTATGAAAAGTTTTGATTAAAGGAGCCCACAAATTTGCAGAAAAGGCCCTGATAGAAATACATTCAGGTCAGGTAACTCAGTCCGCTTTGATTACCTCCAGTTGAGAGTGTTCCTAAGTATCTAGATGCGACTTCCAAATCGCCTTAGCTCCCTGATCTTAAAAAAAAAGGACCTCTTTTAACATCCGGTAACATAATGCTATCTCACTACACCCACTCAAAAACAGAGATGCTCAAAGAAGCAATCCCTGGGGGACATGCCCAACTAGTTAAGTTCCAGCTACTGACAAGCACATCTATGGTACTGAACTGGATATTTCATCAAAACATGTGCAGGTTAACATCTGCAATTAATAAGAATCAAAAGTCATGAACGCCATACCTGATATAGAATTAGGGTATTTATTATTATTAGCAGTATTTAAGAGAGTAGAACACCAACATTGTAATGCTGGGGTACCAATAGGGATTTTCTAAGCACATCTTAGATGTGGCACAGAGCCGAGAGTATGGGGCACCCAGTGAGGATCGAACTCACTAATCAGTCGTAACTGATCTAGCAAGACAAGCTTTTTAACCATTACACCACGTCGAGGTGCCCTCCAGGGGTACCAATATACAAAACCCAATATACCAATCATGACACCCAGTTTGATAAGGGTACACCAGGCACATACCTCGCAGCCATATGTTCGAGATATTGTGACAGATTTAGATAAAAGCAGGTGGGGCCCAGTTAGAAATGCTTCCAAGTCGGGTGACTTTTCACTCGTGGCTACTCAGGCCGTTAGTCTATGGCCATAAGTTAACCGCACAGATCGGAAATAATGAAGAATGACAAGAAATCCCCCTTATTTTTTTGTCTCAAGAAATCTGTTTTTTCCATAATGGCTGCTCTCTTTAAAAAAAATTCCAAATTGCTTAGATATCTCTACCATCTTTAAGCAATAGAAAATCCGGCCGGAAAAAAAATATCTTTCAAACGAGCTTCGATTATCAGAAGACACTATATGTAGAAAATGACATTCGTTTTAAAATTTCTACATGAGAGAATGAAAAACGAAAATGAGGAAGATTCAACTCTGTGGTTGTGGCATGGTGTGTCCCAACTATGAGGGTCTGAACTGGCGGAACTAAGGGAGTTCAATTGATTATTTGCCATGGAGATAGCGACCGAATAGTAGTATTGTATCTGTGGAAAAGAAGCTTCAAAGTGGACAAAATATATTCCCCGACAATTCCAAAATAATTTTTAAATGTTTTCTTCAATAAGAGTAGATAGTTTCGCATATAGTCCGGTTCACACTCCACCCCAGTCTTTTAAATATGAGCAGAGGTTTATCCCGTGTTTCCTGTCTAGGATTGGGTTTCCGGTTCCTCCTAAAGTCCACTTCAACTCTACACTCCTACCGCTGGTCCTTTCTTACGTTGATATAACTCCAAACAGTAATTTTCTACATTGAGTGGCTCTCGGGCCCTGTATTAAGTGAACATTAGCAAAAAAAAAAAAAATTAACAGACACCAATAATAACTCTGTTTTGACCCCCAAACACTAGAATCATGTTAAAGTGAAAATTTATAACCTTTCAGTATTTTAGAGTTACATTTAGAAAAGAAGTTCTTGTGCCAATTTCTAATGAAAAAGGAGAAGTTACTGAGTCAGAATTAATTAAGTTTCCGTAACTTTTAGTTTTTAATTTATTTAATATGTTAATCACAAAGAAAAGCAGTTTTTAAATATTTTAGTATGATACGCTATATTATATTATCTCATTGAGTTAAACGCCTGAAAATGGGATCACTCTCTCTATGTTCGATTCTTTTTTTCCTTTTTTCTTTTCTCTCTCTCTCTTTTATTCCGACCTGAATTTTCTCGCCCTTAATTCGTGTTCTAATCTCTCAAAAATATTTGGTATTCAATAAATTAGTTTTTTATTGCCCTACTGGGAAATAATTGAATCAGGGGATAGGAAATAAAAAAAAAATAGCAACATTTCTGAACCTCCTCGCTCTCCCCCACTAATGCGTGTTGTATGTGTTGTTGTGCTCAAATTCAAATGACCTACAAGTTTATATTAATACACTCTTGGAATGTCGTAACGTTCCCCCATTCCTGCCTTTTCACCGTTTACAATGAAACTGTAAGTATTTAAACAAGCGAAAACACTGGCTTCATTCAGTCAAACCCCGTGGAGCGGGTCTAATTGACGAGGAATAAACTTGAACAGTCATAATCGCTTTTGTCAACTGACCATGTCAGCAACGAGTGTCACTCACGCGTGGCAAGTTGAGCAGGTGTAGGATTCGTTTTTCTTTCTCCTTGAAAGACCATGACGAACAAAAAGATGACAGAAGAGAAATTCTACTGGACGCCACTTCTTTCTTTATATTAATATTTGTCATAAGAAGTCTGGTTATGAAGAGTTTAACAATATAAACAACAAGAAACAGTAGAGAGCAAAGTCAATAGAATGTTCGGTATCTTTCTATGTGCAGGTGGTGCAATGGTCAGCGAGAAAAAGAGCGAACCAAGTTCGAATTTCACCTGGTCTTCAATACATTCAATTTTGCGCAAATAAAGCGTATGAATCTACCTCTTTCTCCGGTCATATCCTGTCTACACCCAAACATTTTTTTTTAAATACAGCCAGAAGAAACTTCATATTTCAGGACCAGCAACTATTATAAAACTAATTCAGCATATAAAAAGGACTCAAAAAATGAGATAAACAACAAATCTTAACGAAGATGCCTAGGAACAAAGTTTAATTAGGTGGTGCAGAAGACGCTTGAATGGTACGAGAAGGCCACAGGAGGCAAGATTAACCGTAACAAGTCTTTCAGCTTGCGGTTAGGTGATTGGAAGAGCGTTGCTCTTCCGGGACTCTTTAGTTGGACTGACGGTCCTGTTCGCATTATTGGAGTGTAGTTCGGACCGGATCTTCAGCTGGGGAAGAATTGGTCAGAGTTCCTGGCAAAGGTAGAAGCGTCGGTCCGGACTTGGCTACGATGACACTTAGGAGAAAGCAAATCGAAAATTTAGCTTCAAGTAAAAGGGAAAACTTTTATTCACTACAGTGGTGCTCTTGTAAAATTTGAAGTAGAAAGAATAACAAAAGGATTCTTTTCCATGTTCAAGACAACTTTTCTTTCTTTTCTCAATCAGTCTCTCTATTTTATAATATTATTAATAATAATTTTCCTCGTTCAGGATATGAGTGTCTTTTTCTCTCTTTAATTCTCCGTTGAGGAGGTAGTAACTACCGCAATTACTATTATTTAATTTATATTTAACCACTATTTTTACTGTATATACATCTGTCATTGTAGATGTTGTGGAGGTGCATGTCTATAACATGTTTGTCTTCGTTCTTTTTTCTCTTTTGGGATTAATTTTCTCGTTGATTGTGCAATAACAGTTATATTTTGCTGGTGTTGTCTTTTTTGCTATTATCATTAATTTTAATTATCATATTAATAAACATTATTAGAAAACAAGTACTGGTCCCTATTCCTACTGTTACAATTTAATTATACTATTACCAAAGTCCTGTATTCAAATTCTCCAGATATATTAAAATTAGACAGAAATAAAAATAAAAAAAAAATATGGATACAACTATTGCAATATTATGTATATTTACAAAAATGATATTTTAGTCGTACAAAAAACACACAGTTCCTAAATTCTGATAAAAACGTACGAATCGGTATTTTCACAATTATATTAATCCCCTTTTAAATAACACAATCTCTGATCGTCTTAAGCCCTATATTTAAGGATAATTGCTTCGTATGTAGTTATTTAGTCCGCATTATTGGAGTATGATTCGGACCGGATCTTCATTTGGAGAAGAATTGGTCGGAGATATTAGCAAAGGTAGGAACATCGATCCGGACTTGGCTACGAAGACGGTTGTCTTTGAAGGGTAGGGGCTGAGGTGTACTGCATGTACAAATTTCCTCTCATCTTTTACCGAATTACGGAACTGACTCTATGCAAGGACCATTGGAAGGTGATCGAGTGTTTGCTCTTCTCCTTCTTGTAGATGGGGGGAGGCAATGTAATTTAATGGCAATTGCTTCGTATGTAGAGTTATTTAGAAGTTTAATCTTAATTAATGGATTTGTCGTATCCTGTCGGCACTCCTACATTTTTAAAAAAATAACCAGAAGAAGAAACTTCACCTTCCAGTACCAGCGACTGTTATAAAACTGATTCAGCATATAAAAAGCTCTCAAACATCGAATAACAACAGTCCGCGACCATGTATATCCGTTGGTAAGAAGGAGGAATCGGTGCTCGCACCGAGGCCAGCGCAACGGACGGTTGCGGCGGTTGAGGGGAATTTTTGTCCCTGCCTGAGTGTACGCGCTCGGGTCCCCACATTAATCTGACCTTGTGTCACATCTCATTAATGAGGGAATGAGTAAACACTGTATTTCCGTTGGTCCCTTTTATTTTTGTCCCACTTTCTTTACATTAATCCCCTATTCTCTCCCATGGAAATGTCAGTTCTTTGGAGTCCGTTGAGTCAGTCGTTCAAGTCCTGACCGACTGTTCGGTTGAACTCGCTGCCTTCGGGCGGGAGGAACCTGAAGGAAGCTACGCCGAAGGGCGGATTCTCTTTCAGGGAGGTAAACCGTCCCTGAACCCGTTTATCATAATTCTATTTAAAGTACAATAAATATACAGTCTGAAACTAAGGTATTTTTCAGTACGCCCGCGTTGCTACCGAATTTGACACAAGGTCAGATTAAAGTGCGTTTAACGGCAATATCGTGGAAAATTGTCCTAGTCCCCTCGACACTTCTCTTTTTGGGGACGTTAAGGTACTTTTGAGGTACTGTCTGGGGCTTGGGCCTAATATTTTTTTTATCTTCTCTGCGTAAGCATCTGCATCATATCAGAGTGTAGTATCTGTTCCAGCAACAGGTAGCCGGCCCACAGATCCAGCCAAAAGCGGCAGCAGTTCCAGCTAGCTATCATCATCATCGGCCGCTGTTCCAGCCAGTCTCCCATCTCCAGTAGGCTTCCATCTTCAGCCAGTCATCCTCGCCAGCAGCAACGCTTTTCAACGACTACAACTCTCCACGGCAATTCTCCACGACTACAAACCTGTCCTTTTCAGGACAACGCTTTTCAACGGCTACAAACCTGTCCTTTTCAGGACCACACTTTACAACGACTACAAACCTGTCCTTTTCAGGACCACACATTACAACGGCTACAAACCTGTCCTTTTCAGGACCACACTTTACAACAGCTACAAACCTGTCCTTTTCAGAACCACACTTTACAACGGCTACAAACCTGTCCTTTTCAGGACCACACATTACAACGGCTACAAACCTGTCCTTTTCAGGACCACACATTACAACGGCTACAAACTTGTCCTTTTCAGGACCACACTTTTCAACGGCTACAAACCTGTCCTTTTCAGGACAACGCTTTTCAACGGCTACAAACCTATCCTTTTCAGGACCACACTTTACAACAGCTACAAACCTGTCCTTTTCAGGACCACACTTTTCAACGGCTACAAACCTGTCCTTTTCAGGACAACGCTTTTCAACGGCTACAAACCTGTCCTTTTCAGGACCACACTTTACAACGACTACAAACCTGTCCTTTTCAGGACCACACATTACAACGGCTACAAACCTGTCCTTTTCAGGACCACACTTTACAACAGCTACAAACCTGTCCTTTTCAGGACCACACATTACAACGGCTACAAACCTGTCCTTTTCAGGACCACACATTACAACGGCTACAAACCTGTCCTTTTCAGGACCACACATTACAACAGCTACAAACTTGTCCTTTTCAGGACCACACTTTTCAACGGCTACAAACCTGTCCTTTTCAGGACAACGCTTTTCAACGGCTACAAACCTATCCTTTTCAGGACCACACTTTACAACAGCTACAAACCTGTCCTTTTCAGGACCACACTTTTCAACGGCTACAAACCTGTCCTTTTCAGGACAACGCTTTTCAACGGCTACAAACCTGTCCTTTTCAGGACCACACTTTACAACGACTACAAACCTGTCCTTTTCAGGACCACACATTACAACGGCTACAAATCTGTCCTTTTCAGGACCACACTTTACAACGGCTACAAACCTGTCCTTTTCAGGACCACACGTTACAACGGCTACAAACCTGTCCTTTTCAGGACCACACTTTTCAACGGCTACAAACCTGTCCTTTTCAGGACCACACTTTAAGAAATTTTTTGCCTAGCGCACCGTAACCTTATTTTTGCCAATGTATTTTCTTTTACAAAAATAAACTTAGCAATATAATTTTTTTACTCACATCGTTTTGTTTGTAGTTGTCTTCCGTCATTCGATATCTGTCTGCAAGCCAATATACCACCCGCAGCACTGCTAAGCTATTGGTTAAATAGTATAGCAGACTGGAATCTTTATCCCTGGTTGGCCTCCAGTGTAGGAGAACAATTCTGAAGTCAAAACTGTCTATAGCTTTGGTTTTAGCACATACTAAATAGTCATAGATAAGTTCCTTAAGTTCGCAACGACTCTATGATTCTGACTGGGTCGAATGTTTTTATATATCTGTTGTTAAATGGAACAAGTAATGGCTTGTTAATTTTAATGCCCCCAAACAAAACTGCTTGTTATATTAATCATCTGAGAGAACTCTTTCTGTCGTTCATCAACATGGCTGATGCTAACGTCCAAGAGGGTGACTCGTTGTACCTTCTCGGGCTAACGTTCTGTGTTGACATGAAGTAGAAAGATTACAATGAATCAATTGCTAGTTCTTCTGCTAGGAAAGTTGGTTCATTGTGTCGTGCTAGACAGTTTTACTCTCCAGAATCTACTTTACATATTTATAACTCTGCCATTTGTCCATGCTTTGAAAATTGTTGCCACATATGGTCTGGTGCTCTTGCTATATATTCAGAGATTCTGGATAAAATTAAAAAATTTTGCAACATTATTGGTCCTAATCTGGCATCTCGGCTTCAGTCACTTTAATACCGCTGTAACGTAGCTTCCCTGTGCCTTTTCTATAAATACTTTCATGGGAATTGTTTTGACGAACTTTCCACTATAAGTTATATTTATTGTAAATATTCATTTTGAGTTCTCATTTTTAAATGTTGTTATTTCCCCCCACCACCACCACCGCACACACACAGCCAAATTGTACATATGGGAACGAGTTAGCACTATATAGAGACTTGAGGTATTATGGTGTCTGTCGTAAGAATGGTAAGTAAGAACGTATTATTTTGATGTAAGGGATATTGTTGTTTGTTTGGCTCAGTAATCGTGGCTATGTAAGTTTAAGTTAATACAGATTGAAGACCAGTCTTCCCCTATCCCCCCTTTTGGCCTTGTGCCACATTTCTGTATTATTCAAAATAAATATTATTTTCCTCTATGATACCTAGACATTATGAATTTAAGTGCAGTACTAGATTGGCAACAAAGTCTCATAAATTTACAGCTGAATTGGCTAGATGTAACAGTAAGTTTTTTGCTAATACTTTCTTTTCCCGCCTGTGGAAGTCTCTAACGGCTTTTTGCTTTCCATCCAACTTCAATATACAAAAATTTAAATGCAATGTCAATCGGTATCTACTGTCTTCTTGATTCCTCTTTGTTGAAACTTGACTAATGCATGGAATAATAATACAACACAAAATGTACTTAGAACAAAATGTATTGAAACAAGAAAGTGTACACAATATTTACATATAGTCTTTTGTATATTCTTAGGAATGTGTTGACTTAGTCGCAGTCGGGCAGAGTCTCTGGATTGAATCTCTTGATTCTCGTCTTCCCGGTACCAACTATATTTATATGGTCGGTACTCCACTATGCAAATTAGGTGGATCCTATCACAACACTCTTCTTTAATGCTTTCGCTCCTTAATAATATAGTTTTTTCTTATTCTTTCACATTCAGTAATCTCTTGTATCTTAGTGGCTTTATTGCCTTGCTTTGGGATGAAGTGATTAAAAAACCGTATGCATCTACACTCTCAACACGCTTGGAGTTGCTACTGTGATTTTCATTGTATGTAAGTTTTTCTCTTAGACTGGTTGCCAACCAACCAACCAAAGCTAAAGAACACAGTCTGTCCTACTCTTTAGCCCATATTTGGGAGAAACGAGACGAATTCATACCTTCCCGAAGGGAAAAGGGAATTACTGCATTCGCCTGTAATTCGAACGTGGCTCGACGATTTCTCGTCACGTGCCGCTAACCAATACGCCATCAGTATATCCAGTATCCAACAGACAGAGACTGATTAATCTAACAGTTGATTGCGGGATATCTGGGACTGATTTGAAACACAGATTTTCTTGAGTTTGAACCATGTATTTATTTTTTCTGATGCGACGACATTTTAATTGCTTGTCGAATGGTAAAAAAAAGCCTATTCTGGGCGGAACAAGTGAATACATATCTTTGTATCGTATTACATTAAAACGTACGAAGCATTTTATTCTTTTTATATGAGGTGGAATTAAGCGCCGAAAAGGTGCCAAATAGTTTGCAAACGATAACACTTAAAATGCAGCTCGGATTACCTGTCTGCGTATATGTAAGATACTGTTGTTTCGATTAAAAAAACAATGAGGAAAAAAGCTCGAAAAATACATAAAATCTATACATATAAAAGTCAGTGTCCGTTATTTTGTTACGCACAAAACATACCACGCTGTCGTTTGTTCATATCTAAAAGCCTATACTAGAGACATTTCATATTTTGCCTACTTAACCCTTAAATCATCATCATCATCATCATCAACATCATCACCATCACTTCCAGTCAAGTCAGTATCGATTGCGTTACAGATCCTCCTTTGGATTTTGTCAAGAACCTCAAGATGAATAGCAGGAGCCCCAGACCAGATATGGCAGCAATATTCAATACACGGACAAATGATAGATTTGTAAATGTGCAAGATGGGCTCGAAAAATTTTATGGCACGACCCAGTGACCCAACTTTCCTTGCAGTAGATGCAGCTATTGATTCGATCTAGTCGCTCCACTTCAAGTAAGTTGAAAACGTGAGGCCAAGAAGACGCACTGTGTTGCTATCCCAGAGAATAGCGTTTAGCCATGCTGATGGAAGGCATGATAGTTTCTGTGTTGTGGTTAAATGAGAGTAGTTTTGTTTTGGAGGGGTTAAAATTTACAACCCATTTCCTGCCCCAGTTAACAATTGATTGGAGGTACTTTTCAAGTTATGAATAACGGTGGTGGTAATATTTTGAATGAATCATGATACTGTTGTTGTCTTGAGTACCAGGGGAGGTACTGCCTGTCAAGTCGCAAACAAGGACCTCAGACACACAGTACTTTTCAAAGTTTGCTTGCTGTACCCAATAAGATTTTACTTCTTTTGCTTACTCAAAGTATATTTTAGATTGTTTTAATGTTGATTTTTATCATGCAAAATTAACTTCCGTTGCGTTATGATTGATGTCTACCGAGAGAAAAATTTAACCTCTAGTCTTCCAGAAAAATGTCATTAAAAAAAAAGATATAATAAAAATGAGTTAATTTCATGATTACGTAACTGGATTTGTTAACTGTCAGCTGAGTTCAAAGGTCAAGTGGATATTGAGTCAGCTTTCCTTATCTATATGTTATGAAAACCAGCTTAAATTTAAGAGTCTCTCATGTAACGGTTGAAGTATGGAAAACCAAAAAGGATAAAACCTGATATTATCTACAATGGCAAAAGTATATTCGCAACATTAAAGCATTGACTCATTACTGCACACCATAAAATTTATGTCCTTAGTATGACGATAAACTACATCCGTGTCCTGGGTAAGACGATAAACTACCTCCAACAGCAAGACCTCTTATCAGGAGGTTTTGAGGAGCCTGGAACCACCTCTTAACTGCTGGTGTTCCCAGGTCCACCCTGATCCGGAGTGGTAGCACCTGTTCGGATCCCAGCTATGGGAAAATAGTTAACTCCCCAAACTGGGGTCAAAACACTATGAAAATACGTCCGCATACCAGAAATACTTTGTAAAAAATTATTACCAGCAATACATTATTACCAGCAATACATTTTTGAAAAAAATATTACCAGCCATACATTTTATGAAAAAAATATATTACTAGCTATATATTTTTTGAAAAAAAAATATTACCAGAAGTAGATTTTTTGAAGGAAAATATTACTAGCAATACATGTTTGAAAAAAATATATTGCCAGAAATAAAGATTTTGTCGGCATTAAATAACCCATTGAGATGTTGATATGCCGTAAAACAAACCAAACATACAATTCAATATTGATGGATCAAGGTGGAAATGGGAACACCAGCAATTAAGAGGTGGTTCCATGCTGCTCAAAACCTCCTGCTGTTGGATGTAGTTTATCGTCTTACCCAGGACGCGGATGTAGTTTTTCGTCATACCAAAGACGTAAATTTTATGGTGTGCAGTAATGAGTCAATGTTTTAATGTTGCTAATTAAGATTAAAAAAATTATTATTAATTATAGTCTTATATAAAATCAGCTATTATAGGTTTATAAAAAAACTGTTATTAGTAATAAGCTTATAAATATCCGCTATTGTAGGTCTATAAATATCTTTTATTAATTATAAGTTTATAAAAACCTGCTATTATAGGTTTATAAAAATCTGTTATTATTTATAGTTTTTAAGAAATCCGCTATGATAGGTTTTTAAAAATCTGTTAATAATTATAGGTTAATAAAATTCCGCCATTATAGGTTTATAAAATCTGTTATTAATTATAAATTTAAACAAAACCGCCATTATAGGTTTGTAAAAATTAGCAATTATAGTTTTATATATTACATATATAGTTTTATAAGAAATCTGTTTTAATTATAAGTTAATAAAAATCGCTCTTATAAATTTATAAAAATGTGTTATTAATTATAGGTTTCTACCTATTTAACCCATTAATACCCAGAGGCACAAAATTGGACAGTTGTCATTAATTAGTTAACATATGGTTAAAATTTGACGGAAATAAAATACAAACAAAGGTGATAATTGACACTGAAAATACGTTTTCGCTAAGTTAACGTAATCCATTTTAATAGTGAAGTATTTTTCACGTGTTTTTTCATTCCTTCAATCTCCGATTCTGGAGTAAAATTTACACATTACATTCACCTAAGACATAATTTTGTGCGAAAAACAATATTTCTATGTTTTTAAACGTAATTCTCTGGGTACATTAATTTGGTGCTTTAAGTAATTTGTTTTTATTGCGACGAGAAGTGATCATATTATAATTCGACAAGTTCCTCTGTTAGTTAGCAAGTTATTTAGTACGTGAATTAAGGCCCTGACATTGCCCCTGATAAATAATGGACCGTTCCGTTTTGATTGCGACGAACGAGGGAAGGGAAAGATAGAAAAGACACGCTGTTTGATTTTAGTTAGAAAACGAAAACATATACAATAAGAAAGAAAGAAACAGAAGATAGATAAGATGATAATTTTCTCATACTTTTAACAACTGTTTCAGTGAAATAGAAAACCTTGTTAAAACCGGCTTATTATTATTATTATTATTATTATTTAATTAATAATATTATTATTATTTCATTTGATTTCCGTTGCATACACATTTCCTTCTGGGTCCCAACCAGAGATGTAAGGCCAGAAATGGCTTCATGACATTTTCCACTTTTTTCTACAAAAAAAGCAACAAATCAAACAAAAAAAACGACCTAAGATTACGTACATTTTACATAGATAAAAGTCTATAACGTGTGAGCTGTACTAGCGAGTACATTTTTTTTTAAATTTCTTTAAGGCCTGGGCTACCAGTAATCCCTTCAATGACTCTATCGGAACCTTTTCCAATCAATCTGAGGGCCCAAACTAGAACTATAATTATTGTTGTCCCCATGTGTCACATTTTTTAGATTTCCACTCTAAGATACTTGCATTTTGGATTATTATTATTATTATCATTTGTGTATTTTATGTTTCCTGCTTTGTAAGAAACCCAGGCGATCTTCTGGGCAACTTGTGTGCTGATGTTACCAGAGAAACTGTGAGTAAAATTGTCCATTCCTTTACTTAAGAGGCCCAGAGCTCCGATCACTATTGGTACAGTCTAAGTTTTAATTCCCCACATCCTGTTAATCTCGATCTCCAGGTCCTTGTATTTGGACAATTTCCGATAATAAAAGGTGTTTCTCTCAGATGGTACTGCTTTGCCTTATTGGCATACACTTCCTGAATTTCTTGTCTTTTATAATAATATCAAGTCTGTTTCCCTGTCAGTTTGAAGTAGCATGCCTCAGAGGATAGTTACATCGTTATTTTGGGTAACTGTGTCTGGTGTCATACCATCTCTAAGTGGTTTCGATTTTGTGCTTCTTGCATATCTTCCAGTGCACATATGTCGATACCTTGTTATGCCTGTGGTATATTCATTTTTTGTTAGTTCCGGATATCCTGAGATAATATGGTCGACAGTTTCATTCTATTTTCCGTAGATCCTGCATTTGGAGTTAGTTTCATCGTTAATTATGTGACCGTGATAGGATCTGGTTTCGAGCATTTGGACCTAAACTGCAATAATTAGACCTTCTGTTTCAGCTTTCAATCCGTTGCTCCTCAGCTACTGACATATTTTCTGTTGGTCCACACATCTGCTTCTTTCTTTCTTTTTAGGTATTTGCCTTGCAATGCCTCGGTCTGCAAGTTTTTTTTTTTAATTTCATTTGGCCAAGTTGTTTTGCTTTCTGTTTTACTCGTTTGGCGTAGATGAAATTCCCTTTGTCTGTTGTTTGTAGGATTTCAGTTATATTAAACTGTTTCTTGAAGAGTGCTGCTTCTTTGATGTTGGAGTAGATTTGGTGTTTTATTATTTGTAGGAAAGGTTGATTGGTTTTTGTGAGGTATGCTCCAATTCGATTGTTGTAGTTTTTATAGTTCAAATTGGATTAGACCTCGGCCTCCTAAAGTTCTTGGTACGTACAGCCTATCAGCATCTGATTTCGGGTGTTGCATACTCACTTGGGTAAGCATTTTTTTGGTCTTGGCGCCCAATATTTTAATCTCATTCAACTTCAATAATGTTGAAGCTGTATGTTACTAGGAGTATAGCTAAAGTGTTGATAGCTTTCATTTTATTGGCCTCATAAAGTTATTATTATCCTTATTATTATTATTAGTAGTAGTAGTATCATTAACATTATTATTATTAGTAGTAGCAGTAGTAGTAATATCATCTTTATTATTATTATCATTATAGTTGTTATTTTTATCATTATCAGTATTATCATCATCATTATTATCATCACTATTATTTTTATTGGTGAAGAGAAAAACGGCAAAATTTCACATCTGGTAGATTTTGCAAAGACCTAATGTCAAAAGATAAATTCGTCACGAAAAATATTTCCATGTTTAATGGAGTCAATTTTTTTACCATAATTCTTTTCATTGACACGAACAGAAAAAAAAAAACTTGCTCCTCATGCATGGGCGCTTGGCAAAGATGACAGTCAATTCATCTGTCAGTAACGAGAGAAAGAAAGAAAGAAAAAGATAGTGATAGAAAGTAAGTAAAAAGAAAGAACCGGGGAAAATAAAGCGTATGCTTTTTAGCTAAGTAAGTCATTCGAGTAGATACACTGTCTGTCTTTTTTTCTCTCTCTTTAATCAGGGCAGAATCATTCATTTGTACTAACAAGCAATTCTTTGTCATCCACTCAACATGAATAAGAGAAGGAATTTTTTTTGTTGTCAAAAAATATTTAACGTTGTGGAAAAATACACTTCAATAAAATGGGAGGTTGAGAAATGCAAACAAATGTTAAATAGTTTCCTACCGATAAACCCCACTCCTCAAAAGAAAAAACAAACAAAATTATTCAAATAAGTTTGAAATGACTGCGCAGGGGACACTTTAAACGTGAAAAAAAATCCGACAAAAGCAATGATTAAGGAGAACAATATTTTGGGTTAATGGAGCAAACCATTCAAGATGACTCAGAAGAAAATGTTTGTTGTTCAAAAAATATCTAGCGTTGACAAAAAAAAAAAAAAAAAAAAGAAGAAATCATGGAGGTTCACAAACCCGAAAAACGTAAATCCTATACTTCCTGATGGTAATTGTAACTTCCCTCACCCCCCCCCCAAAAAAAAACAAACCCAGCAACAACAAAAGATTCAAATAGACGAGAAATGACTGCGCAGGGGATACTTTAAACGTAAAACTATATAAGCGATAATAACAAGCCATAATTTACGCAATGGGAGTAGTGATTTACGAGGATTAAAGCCAGCAATTTAGATTCGAGCTCAGAAACAAATGAATCCACATTAGAAGATTCTTTTCAGGGATTTTGAAATGCAAATACACCATTGCCTCCAGACTAGTAGATAAAATAGTTAATCCGACACAAAGAAAGGAAAAATCAGCTCAGCGGTTGCACAAGTGGACCATAGGTCGAGTTTAAAAGAGGATGAACATATTAAAGATCTTCGAGAAGTTGGTCCAACGATCATTTCAAACGGATAGGATTGATTGATTTTTTACAGCTTATCAAACTTTTGTAGCTTATTTAAAGCCAGAAAATATTTTATGTTGTAAGGAGTTTTTGGAGAAGATAATGATTTACTGACGCAAATCCTAAAATTATTCTATAGCTGGGGGTGACAGAAGATCTGGATTCATACCTTTCCCAAATGGTATCTGCGCGTAAGTGAATATAACGAACCCGACTGGAATTGGAACTCGACTCTCCGATTTCCGATTGCCAGCCGTTATCTATTACACCACACGCACATCCAAGCTTACAGTACCTGATATTTATAAACAGTCACCCATCTAGGTATTGACTAGGCTCGACTTTGCTTAACTTCGGTGATCGCACGAGAACCAGTGTTTCAACGTGATACGGCCGAAAGCCTCAATATTGTGGGAGAGGGCAAGAGTCATTTTTATTGACTTTTTTTTATGTATGATTTTTTTAAAATCGTTTCATCCGAGCCAGGTAAGAATGCCACTAGGACGCAGAGGGTTACAGGGATTAAAAGAGAATGAGAAGATTTTATTGGGTAGGAGTGAGGAAAAGACAATAAAAGAACAGATATCAACCATTCGCCCTTGCATAGAATATTGCTGTCACCCTCTGTTCGTGTTAGGGTCCTCGACAAAATACAGAGACGAATATGCAATGTGATTGGCTTTGATCTAGCATCTCTTTTACAGTCTCTCTCTCACAGACGTGCCGTCGCCTCTCTCTATGACTTTTCTACAAATATTTTCACAGTAACTGCTCCGACGAGCTATTTTCGCTAGTTCCCAAACTGCGTGAATTGTAACGTGCCACTAAGTCGGCATCTCGGTCCTACCATTTCACTGTGGAAACGGTTAAATATAACCATCTCTTCTACTCGAATATCTTCATGTCTCGCACTTCCCGTCTGTGAAACTCCCTTCCTCTTACTCGGTTCCCTGATAGCTATAATCTCCAACTATTCAAATGCAATGTCAATCTCCAGATTCCTTGGACTATTCCCCGTCCTTCTCTTTATCCTTTCCTCTCTCACGTCTCTTTACCCTTGCCCCCGCTTTCTGTAACTCCAGCCTTGCTTGGGATGAATAGTTTTTTTTGTTTTGTTTTGTTTTTTTTAAATGGCTTCAGGTAGACAGAGGATGGCGATTGATGTTACATTTAAGGTTTTGAAGATTGTAGGTTGCAGGGAAGTAAGAAATCGGAAATGAATTGCACAGGTGAAAAGTGCGAGAAAATAATCTGTTAGAATAGAAGAGGCGGTTGCATCTAGCTAGTTCGGCAGATGTGTAATAACAACGGTTATTTAATAACAAATCCTCCTCTACGACAGCGGAGTCTCAGCAATTTCCGAACCCGACTGGAATTGGAACTCGGCTCTCCATTTTCTAAGCCGTTTTCCGTTAACCCCATATCCAAACTAACAGCACCTTGGTATTCCAAAGCGGTCACCCATCTGCTTACTGACCAGGGTCACGGGACGAATGTTTGGCTTAATCCAATTGTTCCTAACAAATCGTGTAATTTTGAACGGACACACGCTTCTAGATCATTTCATACTAATGCGGGGTTTCACCTCATATCTCTATCCTAGGACCTACGCTGCTTCTGATCTTCAACAACGGCCTTCCCGATTTAAGCAGTTCGCAGTTAGGCATTTATGCAGATGACACAACTATTTACTCCTGTTTTAGTAGCAAGTGCAACAGAACCGACACAGCAAACCTGGCAACTGCTCTGGAAAGGACCCCCAATCAGTGGTTAAATCAAGCAAGTAACGGTTTGTAAATATCAACGATTCCAAAAACAAAACTATTATAACCGCAGAGCACCTTTTATACCTCCCTAATGATGATGCTAATAACCAGGAGAGAAATTCATTATTGCCTTCATGTTTTTTTACAGACACGATCTATTATCTATCAGAATGGGGTTAGTGTTGTAGTGTTTTCCTTCTAATGAGTCTATTATGGACTCTTCTACTTACTATAAAGTAGTAGGAAAATTAAGCCTCGCGGGGAACGGTGATATCGACCGTTCATTACTGGCGAACTCTCCGCCTCGGCGGAGAGGAACCCGGATAAGGCTTTGCCGAAGGGCAAGATTTTGTCCATTTAGACAGGCCCTGAACCCGTTTACACGGGTTCGAAGGGAATATTTTTGGCCAAGCCTACAGGTTCAGAAATCCTACGCTAAACCGGCCTTGTGCTACATACGAACCACGTGGGGGGGGGGCGTTAAATATAACGGTGATATAGACTGTTCTTCCGAGGCTGTGTCTGTTCGCAACTTTTCTCGAACTCTCTGCCTTAGGCTGTGCCGAAGGGCAGAGTTTCGTCAGGGGAGGTAGACAGACCCAAACCCGTTTATGTGCGTTCTACGGAGATTTTTTGCCGAGCCTACGGGCTCGGATGACCAACGTTAAACTCATCCTTTTGCCACATATATCTCTCGTTGGGAGTGGGGGCTGTTATATATTAATGGCGGTATAGACTGAACACTGGTCAACCGACAGACACTCCCAAGTCGTGTAACACATTTCTGTTGTATTTATTGTTCAATACACTATTTATCTGCAACCTCTTGTTTTGTTATTCCTTAACCAATTACTTGGTCACAACAGGTAGACAGAGATCCATAGCTATGTATGCAACCAGTGTGATGATTGGCGTCAGTGATGGAGAGTGCTTCCTAATCAGAAGTCAACGGCCAGGGTAGGGGTTTCTCCCGATGAAATCAACGGTCTTTTGTCCATGGCCAAGTTGAGACTGTGGTTTGAACTAGAGAAGAATGGTCACCGCTGGGTCTTTTTGCCCAGGATACGTTAGGTATGAACCCATATATGTGAAGAGAATAGATTAGGGACTGAGCTACGCAAGAGCCGATGATTGCACGCGGTTGTGGCAACTAATTATGATGACGACGGCGACTGTGTGCCACTTACATATTTGACTTGACCTTTCAAATCGAACTCTATCGCCACTCAACTGTTGACCAATCAGACACCTCCAGAACTATAGTGGTTATCTGTCAGAGTAAACTTCGTTCATCAATTCGGCTTGGAATGAGAAATCGGAGACTCGTGTTCGAATTCCAGTCGGGTTTTTCATATTTCCTTACGCGCAAATACCCTTAGGAAAGGTATGAATCTTTCAACAAATAACATCGAATTCATTTTCTGATATACCAACAAAATCAACTCGACTTATACAGGGACGTATATAACCTTGAGAAAGCTATGAATCTATATCTTCTCTCCCAGTTAAGGGTTAAATAGTAGGATGTGTACCTGGAAAAATCATTGTTATCAACAAAAAAAAAATATTAATGCAAAATCGCTTGAAAAAAAAGTATTATTCTTACAATCCAAAATATGCTTCAGCTTTAAATAACCTGCAAAGGGTTGATAAGCCGTAACAAATCCGTCAGTGTATCGATCCTATTCAACATAATTACAATCTCACTAAGATAAAATAAAAAATCAGACTTGCGATCGCATCACGTTGAAACACCTGTTTCCATACAATCACCGAAGTTAAGCAACATCAAGCCTGGTCAGTACTTAGATGGGTAGCCGCTTGGGAATACCAGCATCATACCAGCGGGCAACGAAACATAAGTGCAGAAAGTGTAATCGTCGATACGGGTTCTAATTCCGGGATCGATTTACTTTCGCGCAAATGGCCCCGAGAAAAGCATGAACCTATTTTTTCCCTTCTCAACTATGGGTTAAATAACAGGGTTCTCTAGCTAATTATATCTTGGATGTGCGAGTGGTGTAGTGGATAATGGCTCGGAATTGCTAATCGGAGAGCAGAGTTCCAATTCCAGTTGGGTTCGTTATATTCACTTACGAGCAAATACCCTTTGGGAAAGTATGAATCCAACTCTTATCCCCAAGCTATGGGTTAATTAGTAATATTTGCATGACTAAATCATTATTATCTAAAAGAAATATTTTTACAGTTATAATCTTTTCTGGTTTTAAATAGCCTGCAGTAGGTGGATATACAGTGTAACCCGGATGTAAGAGAGTTGTCGAGACCAGAGAAGTCTCTTATATCCGGGTTTCTCTTATATCCGGGTTTGGTCTATTTTGTTTAGGTAAGTATGGGCTCTAATTTGGGACCAGAGAAAATCTCTCTTATATCCGGGTTTCTCTTATATCCGGGTCTCTTATAACCGAGTTACATTGTACCGTAAAAAAAGAATCGATCAATAAAAAAAAATCCAGATTTGTCGCTTGTTATTGAACAAAAATATAAATAAAATAAAAATCGGAGTTCAGGTTAATCCCCTTTTCTTTGCAGTCAGTCTAGCATCAGTAAAAATTGCGGGTGTAAGTAAGTACGTCCAAAAACAAAATGTAATCAACATTATAAAAAGTCAAAGTTGTTTTGTTAAGTGTCAAGTTATGTATGTTTTACGGGGCAAAAAATAACATGTCAGGTTAATTTCAAACCCTAAAGACGGTTCATGGTTTCTTCTTGGTCTTCTTTTTATTTTTTTTAAAAGAAGCCTTTATCCGGCGCTTGTTATCTGGTAAGTGGAGGATGCGGGAGGCGGTGGCGTTTTGACAAGTGGCGGAAATTCATGACCAGGTATAATCCGAATCAAAGGCTTTCATTGTCATATCCGGCCCATTACATTAGCGCAGTAAATAAGAGAAATGTGAAATTTTCAATAAAAAGAAAAAAAAGAGAAATACTTCAATGAACAAGACTGTTCATAAACTTGTTCTTGTTTTATGAATTTCCAGGTTTTAAATTAGTTTAAATTAAACCCTTAATGGATTATCACGAGTAAAGACGTTCTTTTTTTCTCTCTTTTCGTTTCTTTTTAAATGTCCTATTCTTTTCAGATGTAACCCGGATATAAGAGAGTTGGAGATTTGTCGGGACCGGAGAAGAAGTCTCTTATATCCGGGTTTCTCTTATATCCGGGTTTGGTCTATTTTATATACATTAACACAGGCTCTAATTTGGGGACAGAGAAAATCTCTCTTATATCCGGGTTTCTCTTATATCCGGGTTTCTCTTATATCCGGGTCTCTTATATCCGGGTTACACTGTATCGGTCGTCCTATAAATGCTGGAGCATCACGTCACAGATGGAGAAACAGCTTGAGACAACAGATATTTTGGTTCTACAGAACGATGCTGAGAATACCATGAACTGAACATGGAAATAAAAAGGACGCTTAATACTTAATTTAAAAAAGAATCAGTTGAAATTTCTAGGGCACGTAATGAGGAAAGAGGGCTTGGAAAATCGGACACACACAGGACATATATTGAAAGCAAGGGGGATGGAACTTGTGCAAAATGGGTGGCAGAACAGGGATTAGGAGAGACAGCACAAAGACAAAGTTTGCTAAGAGCTGCAAAGGACAGGAAGGTATGGAGAGCCATGATCGCTCACGCCCGGAAGTGGCGCAACACAAAGAAGAAGAATTCTTTTCAAATTAGACATGCGGGCAACGAAACATAGGTGCAGAAAGTGTAATCGTCGATACGGGTTCTAATTCCGGGATCGATTTACTTTCGCGCAAATGGCCCCGAGAAAA
The DNA here is from genome assembly GCA_903632075.3 of Acanthosepion pharaonis. Classification (NCBI taxonomy): domain Eukaryota; kingdom Metazoa; phylum Mollusca; class Cephalopoda; order Sepiida; family Sepiidae; genus Acanthosepion; species Acanthosepion pharaonis. Next base: position 398,840 of record CAHIKZ030002855.1, on the reverse strand, counting down.
GCATGAACCTATCTTTTCCCTTCTCAACTATGGGTTAAATAACAGGGTTCTCTAGCTATGGGTGTTACTCAGTCTAAGAGAAAGAAAAGAGTTCCAAAAATCATTCCATTATCTTCAATATATGTCAATAAGTTATGGGAATCCAAAAATATTAAAGGAAGCTGTGGGGAGCCATGATCATATATGTCCAGAAGAGACATGCTATTAAAATAATAATTTTGAGAATATTTAAACACAAATTAAATCGTTTATAAAATAACTTTTCATTGTGTACTTAACCAAAAAATGTTTAATTTCTGGAGTGAGGAGTTATCATTATTTACACGCAGACTGTTTTCCTTATCTTTGTTGTTGTTATCATAACGTTTCGATTGTTGCGCACTGTGGCCTTCATCAGGTGTATATCGATCCGGGTAACCTACAGGAAATTCTGAACCTTTTATTTAATCTACCACTGCTCATGTCTAGGGAAATCCAGTTTAGCTTTTATTTTTAATACTGCTCAGTTATTGCTCACCCTATTTCCACTGAGTCCAAGTACACACTACTCGATCCAGGGATTGAACTCACAATTATTATGTCGTCATATTCACGAACCAACGCTTTAACCCACTATATAGCAAGCAAGGTAGAAAAGCCACCAAGACACTAGGAGTTATTGAATGTGAAAGAATTAGAAAACAGAAAACTTTATGAAGTAGCGAGAACAATAGAAGAGTAATTACAAAGCGATTAGATAACGATTGACATTGCATTTAAATTTTTGAAGATCAAAGTTGGCCAGAAAACATGGAGCTGGAAGAGAGTTCCACAAGCGAGGAGTGTGAGAAAGTGCGCTTAAATTCAGAAAGTCCTGGGACCATATTGAAGAGAGTTCATCTGAACAATTATCATGAAATTATTTATAGAAAGGCATAGCGGAGCAACTTTACCGTGGTGGGAAAGTGACTGAACCTAAGATGCCAGGTCAGGACCGATAACATTGCTGATACTCCTTTGGATTTTATCAAGAATCTCTAAACAGCAGGAGCACCGGACCACATGTGGCAGCAATATTAGTCACCCTTATGGATGTTAGGCCAAGAACGAGGCTAGCTTTAATTTTTTTTTTCATCCGACAGCACCAATATTCGCGAGATCAGTACTTTGAAAATGCATAGCTAACACTTGTTTTATCCAATGGTGCTATGGTGTGGCCTTTATCTGTGCAATTAAATAGGAGGTGTAAGGACAGGTCGTTCCTCATGCATGTGTATGTAGAAGTGGTATGTAATCCCATTTTAAAAATGGTCGATTGGAATCTCACACACACAAACACGCAGACATATTTATTTGCATGAAGAATGTCAATTCCATACGCATTTGGCTACGGTTGTTTGTCTTCTGACTTTTTCAAGGTCTATGACTGAAATGCAACCAATTTCATTGATTTTCCTTCCTAACGAGTTCATTGTTTTAGTTACTTCCATTTTTATTTTTTAAAAATTCTTTTAAGCTTTCAATGTTGGTTAATATTTTTTCATTTAATTATGAATCAGGCCCGTTTCCATCCAGTCATCCCCCAAAACTCGTTATATCTCGTTATGCATATACTTAACAGTATTAACCAGGTTGAACCATCTATCTATCTATCTATCCCCCCCTCTCTCTCTCTCTCTATATATATATATATATATATATATATATATATATATATATTATTGAGATCGTAATCACAATCCAATTAATCAGACCTACAAATTCAAAAAGAATATTAGTGTTTGAGTCTGTTATATTATATTCTTGCTCTGTCCTGGATATTGAGCTCTACCTGGATTCTGTCCTTTGGAAATATATATATATATATATATATATATATATATATATATATATATATATATATATATATATATTGACCTCTAATATTATCTATCTATAGCATCATCACTTAGTAAGACTACGGAGGTGTTGAAACGAAATGGTTATTTTTAGTAGTGTTTTTTATAACATATTTATGTTATAATTTTTAACTAAATAATTATATATATATATATATATATATATATATATATATATATATATATATATATTCAAACATGTTTCATTGAATAATATAGACATATTGTGTCTACTTATTTTTATACTGATCTTTTCCAGTTGTCTAATCAGTTTCTTGATGTTTAGATGAAATCCATCAAGGAAGGAGACGTCGTCTTTGTTAACCCAAGTACTTTCGATCTTTTCCGAGATTATTTTCAGTGGTAAATTACAAAAACAAACTCATACCATATAATCTGCATTCCGTTGTGATTTTGATTTTTAAAAACCGGTGCTCAGTAATTTAAAAAATAATTTCAAATGTTTCCGTTCTAGTTATGGAATTTTTTGCAAAACAAACATTTCAATATAAGGGAGATGACCGGAAATTGCTAGAAATGTAAACTGGTATCATATATTATATGTGTTTTAATAAATTTTTTTGTTATATTTGTGACAAATTTTGTTGAGTGTTGTTGGTTGATTTTGATATAAATGTTCTCGAGATATTGAAATTTTTGTTTATTACTTTCGTAGTGTAGTACATTGGTGTTATCAACAAGTATTTTCCTGTATTGTGGACAGCGATGTGTTTTAGATGTTGCGCAATAGAACTTATATCTGACAAATGAAGTGTAAGACGTCGTGATAATGTTGTGGTTGTGAAACCAATATACGTACTTACTTTTTTCTCATTTTTTTATATATGTATATTCCAAGTCTAACTAAAATCTTTAAAGCATAATATGAATATAAACAAAAGGGAAACTTATCTTATACGCCGCGTTTAGTCCCCTAATGGACTTCATCAAGGCAAATGTAATGATTTTATTTTGCAACAAGTATTTATAAACAAAAGTAAAAATGTCGTTAGTTATACAAAATTTTTAAATTTAAAAACGCACATAAATATTTATCAGGCTAACTGAAAATTACCACTTTCGTTTATTAGATATTAAATTACGTCACTTAGAGCCCCCATAATTTACTTAGACTTTTCAGTTAACCTGATGAATATTTATGAGCGTCTCTTAAATTTAAAAAATTTGGAAAAGAACTAACAAGATTTCATTTTTACATTTGTTTATGAATGTTTGTTGCAAAATAAACTCCTTACATTTGGCGTGATAATGTCCATCAGAGGGCCAAACGCGTCAGCTAAGATAAGTTTTCTTTTTTGTTTTTGTTTATATATATATATATATATATATATATATATATATATATATATATAGAAAAAAATGAAAAGTTATTTCAACATGGGAATAGTCTATTTCAAGCTGGTCTGCAAGCAGCTATTGATAGTTTGAAATAGACTATCCCATGTTGAGTTGATTTTTTGTTTTTGCTGTAAAAAAAATACATATGCTCCGTTATAAGAAATACATCATGCTTTTTTGTGTATCAATTTTAATAATATTACTAGGATCAACACGGATTATATATCAACGGATCAATTACTTGTACTATATATATATATATATATATATATATATATATATATATATATATATATATATATATATATAACAAAGTGGGCATTGAGGTCACTATCCAGCGGTGATGACCTGATGATTGCGTTTAAGCATGAAACAGACTGTGCTGGGTGTTGACCGTAATGTCCTCTTTTATCTTTACATACGCTCTATTGAGGGCTTGTGGCACCTGTTAGGGGTCCCCAGCTATGGGTAAATAGTGTTTTAATTTTTGTTATGTGGTTCACATATATAAAAATAGATTATGGTAAAAATACCAAAAATATATTTCTAAAAAAAAGAATAATAAAAAAAATGACCCGTTGTAATACATCTTCATAGCAAAATGACAATCCACAATAGCACTAAAGTATAAAAATACATTTTTACAGTAAAATTATTAGCAACAGATTTATCTTTAAACTATATATTTAAACATAGGTTTGCCCTGAAAGTATAGAATTATGTACAAAATATTTTGATTTCGGCATTAAATGACCCATAAAGCTGTTGACATGCCGCTAAACAAAATAACCAAGCAACAACCTACCTGATATTGAGCACTTTAAACCATAAATATAGCATACCGTAAAATATATATGTTTATCATATGTGTGTGCGTGTGTGTGTTTTGCGTATGAGTGTGTGTATGTGCGTGTGGATGCTTTTTTTTTTTTTTTTTTTTGAATGGCTTTACTTGGAAAACCTATTTTCTTGAAGAAATTGTTTAAAAAGAAAGATTTTATTAAATTCAGCCGGTAATGACACTGGCTGCTCGGTCAATCAATGCCCAATGTTTCCTTATAAGGAAAAATTTAATATTACCATTACCATTTTTTTACAATCAATTGATCTCATTTTTGTGACATTACTTATTTTATTAAATTTTGAATGATATCACCACGTTAAATGCCTTTTCAAGACGTCTACTTGAGGTTTACGACTGAAAACGTTAAGCAACAAGCAAAAAAATTCCGAAATTACGCTATTCGTGATACTGTTCGTAGTATAACCTGAATAAATGCCGAAAAACATATAATATTAACCACACGTGATTGTGAGGTTATATATATATATATATATATATATATATATATATATATATATATATATATATTACGATAAACGTGCAATCAATTTATAAATTCATGAATTATTCACACAAAAACAAATGCAAAGGTTAATGATTTAATTGGCGAGAAATCCATCGTCGCAAACAATTCAAATAATATACAAAAACTCCGAATCCGTTATGAATGAAAAAGATCCTTGTTTCTATAAATTTCTACCGTATTAGTTCTTATTTTTACTACAAGCTTTCGTCTGTTCCTACAGACATCTTCAGGTATAGAATAGATGTTGTTCTTGTTTTTTCTCTTAGTAATAAGAGGACAACGAAAATATATGTATTGTTGTATCCGAAAATGCTATTGGAAATGAGTTATTGTTTTTGGAGCGCGCAGTAGCAAGCTGAGTTTGATTTTAAATTTTTTTAAAGTTGTGCGTTCATGTACAACTATGGTGATGAACGAATTTTTTACTGGTAAATTTTCTGTCAAATATATTTATGTTTTGAACAATGACAAATATTAAAAGATTAAAATTTTCAGACTCATTAGGTTGTATATTATCTTTTTATTTTATTATTTCAATTATATTTCTCGAATAGTTTCGGCTAGCATGGCCATCATCAGGAGAAAAAAACACACCTGCTTGTTAGTAGCAGTGAACTAGAGGAGTGAATGAGGGTCTCTGAATAATGTGTATTTTATCTTTAGTTTTCATTTGTTTGTTTGTTTTTTTTTTTCATTAATTTTGCTCAGTTCTTGTGTTGGTCAAACGGTCTCTTTAAAGTTGTTTTTAAGATAGAGGATGGGGGATTCCTGACTTGGACATTGTGAGAGTTTTATTTGTTGCTGGGAAAGGGATGTGTGATTTAAGTGTATGTTACCTTTTAGTTCTTTGGGAGTGTATATGATGTGTGTATGTGCATATATTAGTATGAGTGTATATATAAGTGTGAGACCTCAACACCTCTGCAAGCATGTCTATCTGGTGTGGCTGAAAAATGTTCGTAGGGGTTGATTTATGGGGTTATATATTAATTCTCTCTCTCTCAGGTTGTCATTCTGTTTGTCTGTCTGTCTGTCTGTCTGTCTCTCTCTCTCTCTCTCTCTCTCTATATATATATATATATATATATATATATATATATATACATACAAATATAGATAACTATACTCGTTTCGAAAAACCCTCGAATTTTTGACTTGCCAATAATCAAATCAATCTCGAGGGAAAAAAAGGTTTTTAAAAAGAAAGAGCTACAAACATGAAAGTCTGTCGAAAAAATCGCACAGATACAGGTTTGAAGCCCAAAGAAAAAACCTGACACGAGTAAACAACTAACAACAAAAGAGCTCAATACAACCTAGATAAACCTAGTGAGAAGACAAACCTACCTGGGTTTCACCTAAACGGATCGTCAGGAAATATGGCCAAATTTCCCTGACGATCCGTTTAGGTGAAACCTAGGTAGGTTTGTTTGGCCTCACTATATATATATATATATATATATATATATATATATATATATATATATATACAGTAAGGCTCACCCTGTGCAAGGCCCGAAGGCGTCTCGTGGTAGAGGGTTACGTTAAGAGGCAGTTTGTACGAACAGGAAGGGAAGATAACGGTTGACCCTAACCTTGAACAAGTTAGAAACATCCTCTTGGGAGTCGGTTCCACATAGTAGTGGTTCACGGGAAGAAACTGTTCGAGTGGAACTGACTTCCCGCCAATGAAATACGGAGGAAATCTGAGTGGTTCGCTACAATATAAGTGTCATGGCGGGTCCTAGCCGTGGAGGTTTGACCTGGCAGAAACAAGGAATGTAGTTCGTCCGACCACTTTCGATGGTAGTAGCGATAGAACAGCAAGAGTCTTGCCACATCCCACCTGTGAAAGAGAGGTTGGAGGGTGGGAAATAATTCATCACCCAAAAGGACTCTATTGAGGCTGTTAATGTTATATGTAACAATCAGGACCTGTGTGTGCTACCTTCAAATGCCCTCGACTGGAGAGGTGGGGGACTTGATTGTGGACCACAGCCTGTGCTTTCTAACCTTCGCTACCTTTTATCAATATTTGCCTTTTTTTCTACCTACGTTTATATACGTTACAAATTAAACTAAGCAAAACTGATTATTAAAGGATGAAATATTTTTGTGGATTTTGATTATTATGGGTTCTTTTTTGTCCAAATCTGTGAAATTGTTTTGCTCTCAAAATAAAAAAAAAAAAACTATATAAAATTAACTATTTTTTATATTGAATGTATTATGTTGGTGCAAAAATAATGACGTAATAATGTCGTTTTTATTTATTTTTAATGTCAAAAACGAAATTATTACGTCATTATTTTTGCACCAACCTAATATTAAAATTATTTATGTTGAATGTGTTAAAATTCTTTCAATTTTTATCAAGAAAAATCTCCAGTTGATGTTAAAAATAGCCATAAAATATTGTTCATTTATTTAAGATGAAATAACCTATTCTGACATCTCAGTCAGTCAGTTATGTGACATCTCACTAATTTGTATTTAGATTATATTTGAATTTTTCTAGTTAGGTTGTTCATTAACGTACATACAGTATATACTCGCGTATCATGCGACATTTGAAGACCTAATTTTGAAGCTAATTTTAAGAGGGTCGCATCATACATGAGATATAAAATTAGCATATCTACTGCTGGCCCTGGCTACGCCGTTGACCAGACTATATATCCATTTACTGTAGTTTTAAAATTAGGTCTTCAAAGGTCGCATGATATGGGAGTATATACGGTAACTAGCAGTATAACCCGTCCTCGACCGGGTGTTTCTTTACTGGGAATTTTTGCCGTTCAATTGGCGCAGTTTAAGTTTAAAGTCAGCCCACCCGAGAATCAATATTAGTAACAACAATTGGGTGCAACTGAGGCACATCTCTAAATGGGGTGGGGCTAACGATTTGAATGGGAGGTTGGCCCTGAAAAGGGCCGTTTTTGCGTTCTCAATCTTGCAAGGAAGGAAGCTCTTCCATGGACCGTCATGATAATAATATACGATAATTTTTATTTATAATATAATTTTTTTTATAATTTAAATAATCTTTTGCTTTAGATTTCAACTCTCTAAATTGATTTTTGCGCAAAGTGTAAAAAAATCAGTTTTCACCTTCAAGGTTGCAACTTTTTTGCAGCCAATTTGAACTCAAAATCGGCACTGAATAATTATCTATCAAACAAAAGAAAATTCATCGAAATCAGATGAAAACTGTGGAAACGCATAAACATCTGATCGCAAACACACACATACATACAGACACACATTTTGAGAATTATAGAGATAGATAGATAGATAGATAGATAGATAGATAGATAGATAATGAACAGTGTGAGATAGATAGATAGATAGATAGATAGATAGATAGATAGATAGATAGATAGATAGATAGATAGATAGATAGATAATAAACAGTGTGAGATAGATAGATAGATAGATAGATAGGATTAGATTACATTAAAATTTGTATTTTATATGAATACTACTTTATGAAAATTGATATGTAGTAGAGTGGGGGCATCCCCCATAGATTCGGAGGTGGGGATCTGTATCATAGAAACCTTTGCACCAGCCTTGGTAATAGTGACTGCTTTCAAATGTGTTATTTTTATTTTATTACAACAAAATTAACAAGAAAAAAAAAAAAATTAAAAATAACTGAACAAAGCAAAAAAAAAAAAAATAATTACAATACCAACAAGGATAACGGTATTACCGCTGATACGACGACAACTAATCATAATAATTATCGTGGTTAGAATTTATTCGGTTCACTGATTGGTAAATTCTACGATTTTTGTCAGTGATGCGACTCAGTGATGTCAATCGTTACTGGCCACTGTTCGATGATCGCATTTGCCTTCAATCATGCATTGTCGACTACTACCATGACTGCAACCACCACCACCATCATTATCATTAACACTGTTGCCGCCGCTACCAGCTTGCAATTACCCCCGCCCCCGCGCCGCCTTCTCATTCTCTCGCCCTCATCACCTAACCATGTCGTCTGGCGCGTTCATCGCGGATCGCAACACATATTTCCGACAAAATTTACGACCAGTTTCAATTTCAGACGCTCCACAAAATGGTCGGATATAAGCCGCGTTCTAAGACTTCGAAAATGTGATTAATGCGATGGTAGGGCAGAAAAGGGACTAGTTTTGTTTATGGGACAGGCAATCGTTTCGGGTCGACCTGGGGGTCGGGGACGAAGCGTTGAGAGTTTTTTGAGATTTTTCGGAAGAAAATTTTGTCTGTGGATAACAGAGTGGACAAAGACTTTAATCTGCATTAATTAGGCATAGGCTGATTTACGACGTATTCTCTCTTTCTCCCTCCCTCCCCCCCCTCTCTCTCTCTCTCTCTCTCAAAACGAGTCGGTGGATGTGACGAAGAACGGCGAGTAATTAGCTCCTATCTACGCAGATTACTTCCACGGATTATCATGGCAAATAAACGCAAACAAAATGGTCAGTTTCCTTTCTACCCCCCGCCCACTCATTTTAGATTATATTTTTCCAGTATACACGCATTTCATTTGGGAACCAGAATTTAAAAAAAAAACAAAAAAAAACTTTCATGATACCCTAAAACTATATTGCCCTTAACTAACTAAATCCATTTCAAAGCTGCGTACATCTTTCTTTCTTTCTTTCTTTTACCAATTTATCCCTCCTTTTCTTTTTCTTTCCTCTTTTCTTTATTTCTTTTACAAATTTATCTTCCCTTTTCTCTTTCTTTCTTTCTTTTTTCTTTCTTTCTTTCTGTTACCAATTTATCTTTTTCCGTTTCTCCCCCTTTTTCTTTCTTTCTTTCTTTCTTTTTACTAATTATCTTCCTTTGTCTTTTTCTTCCCTCATTTCATTCATTCACCCATTCATTCTTTCTATTACCAATTTATCCCGCCTTTCTTTCTTTCTTTCTTTCTTTCTTTCTTTCTTTCCTTCCTTCCTTCCTTCCTTCCTTCTTTCTTTCTTTCTTTCTTTCCTTCCTTCTTTCTTTCCTTCCTTCCTTCCTTCTTTCTTTCTTTCTTTCTTTCTTTCCTTCTTTCTTTCTTTCTTTCTTTCTGCCCTGCTTCCTTTCTTTGAATTCCAATGTATCACTCTCCTTTCTTTTTTCTCTCCGCTTTGTTTGTTTGTTTCTTTCTTTCTTTTACCAATTCATATGCCCTTTTATTTGTTTGTTTGTTGGAATACCGGCTCTCGTCCGATCACCGAAGTTAAGCAACGTCGAACACGGTCAATACCAAGATGGATGACCGTTTCTGTAGTGATATGTATATGACTGTCTAATTCGCATCGCTAAGCGAACTATGCATATTTACATATCACTAAATGCACATTTATACACCCAGCAGCTGGAATGCACAGTCGAATTTCACCATGTGCTCGTCAGTAGGAAACATGTCATTCTCTTCCGTGACAACGCAAGGCCGCATAAAGCAAAAATAGCACAGGAACAATTTTGAAATTCCCTTGGTCTGTTCTACTCCAGCTACGATATTCATATGGCCTTGCGCCAATATAATATTACCACCTATTATTTTCATATCAAATCTTGCAGAATTTTACCCTAAAGGTATCGAGGACCTGCCGGATAAGTGGTAAATATATCAGTGCAAATTATGGTGAATATTTTAATTGGATAAAATGTATATTGTATATTTAATTGAATAAAATATAAATTGTACTTTTCTTTTTTTGACAATAAAGTTGATGGTAATTCTTTATGATTCGCAGTAAAATCTTTCCAAATTTATTTTTATAGTAAAAATCATTTCTAATGCATTTTTATAATAAAAATCATTTCCAACGCATTTTTATAATAAAAATCATTTCCAACGCATTTTTATAATAAAAATTATTTCCAATTCATTTTTTATCGGAAAAATCATTTTTAAATGAATAAAGTGGATAAACAAAAAAGGAAATTATTTATTGCTAATGATTTATGACTATGCCTGATAAATTAAATCGATTGAATATTTACATACATACAAAATGTAAAATCATTTTGATGTCCTCCGCTACGCATTACATTTCTTTTATGTATCATAACATTATAATCGTGACAAAATATTTGCATTAATAAAAGTGTTTTCCCCAAAGCTCTATCGTTGGATCTACGTTGTTCATAATTATCAGAAATGAACTCCTTTCTGCCACCAGTTCGATATCTATGATGATGGCACAGATATTTACTCCTGTCTTCATAAAGTCCGATTGGTTCGATAAGGTCAAATTGGCAGCTGATCTAAAAAAAGACGAACAATTTATTGTTGTATGGGGCAAAGAATGGATTGTTAATTTTAACACCTCCAAAATGAAATTGCTTTCTTTTAATCGTCTGAAACAATACATTTTACCTTTCATCAGCATGGCTGACGCTAACCTCCAGGAGAGTGAATCATTCTAGGATAAACGTTTTCTTCTGACATGAAGTGGAAAGATTGCATTGAACCAATTTCTAGGTTTGCAGTTAACAAAATTGGTTCACTGTGTCGTGTTAGATAATTTTTATTGCCCGTATCTATCTTACATATTTATATGTCTACCATTCGTATTTGCTTTGCATATTGTTGCCACATTTAGTTTGGTATACCTGCTACATATTTAGAGATACTTGATAAAATCCAAAGAAGAATCTGCAATGTTATTCAGTATCTGTCTATATATCTGAGATGAGATATTATGGACACTATTTATATTATTCGCACTACTGTCCTCATCTTTTTCGGTATATTTATGACGACGTTTCGGCCGTTGTACGCTCCGGCCTTCTTCAGGTGGTTGGAATGTCGAACTGAACCCTTTATTTCGCTCACTGGGGTACACTGTTCTAGTTCCACGTGCCATGTCTAATGGATGTCAGTTATCAAGGACACATGGCACAGTGAATAAAGGCGTTGGTTAGATCCAGTAATAGGACACAAAGAGTGTGAGAGAACGTTTTAAGTGAGAATTTTATTTAAATATTTAATAAATATTTAAATAAAATTCTCACTTAAAATTTTGAAAATGTTAGCGTTGCGTCTTTGCACGTTCCGAGATCTAACACAACCGTCAATAATAGCAGATATTCAAAAAACATCTTTCGGTCGACATACAGGTATATCGTCTTCAAGTTTTTGATTTTATAAGGAAAAAAACACATGCCTGATGATGAATAGAAGACTATTCGTAAGTACTAGCATTTTAACATCAAATAAACTGAAAACTACAGACAAGTTTATCGATGAGGATCAACTCGCACTATGGATGAACAGTATTTTAATGCATATATTATGTTTTCTAGCGATGGATGTCGCCAATAATCGCATTAATACTTCTGATTGATTCTATGTGTGATTATTTCTTCGTATATATATATATATATATATATATATATATATATATATATATATATAACGGCAACAGACATTATGTGTCGATTAATTTTACAACTTTTTAAAATTACGAATAATCTTTCTCACGCAAGGAGGCAATCCCGTCAGAAATTGTCTTAAGTTCATTAGTTCTGAAGAAAAGTACTAAAATATGAACCAAGCTTTCGACATAATGAAGTCACCATAAAGGTTGGTAGAAACACTTGGTGAGTTTCGTAGAACTAGTGGGTGTTGTGACGTAGGCAAAGAGTTTTGTCTCATAAACAATGTGTGACGTGTGTTTGCTTTTATGTTTTTTTTAAATATACATTTGATGATGTGGGCTCTTAAGTTATGATTGTTGTAATATATAGATGTCTATTCCTGCTGTGTAAGTATTACTTCAAGTCTGTTTTTACTATTAAAGTTTGCTAATGTTTTCGTATTGTTTATTAGTAACTGTCTAATATTCCTATGAGCCTTATGCTGTTTACTAATGTTGTCTAATGGCATTCTGGCCCGAGATATGTGACAGGTTAGTGTGGTTGTAGTATATCCTATGTAAGATGTTTTGTGTTTTTTGTTTACAGAGAAACATTCTCTGAGTGGGAAAGTATAGTTCTACGCAACATTGGTCTTATTCTTGTCAGATTATTCTAATGTCGCTGTTGGAAGTGTTCAAGTGATGTCGTTTTTGTTCGCTTTTTACATTATTTTATTTACATTATTCGGACTATTGTCCTCATCTTTGTCGCTGTTTATCACAACGTTCCGGCCGCTGTATGCTCCGGCCTTCTTCAGGTGGTTGGAATGTCAAACTGAACCCTTTATTTCGCTCACTGGGGTAGACTCTTCTAGTTCCACGTACCATGTCTAACGGATGTTAGTTATCTCCTGTTAATTTCACTCTCCAAGTTATCCACCGCCTTAACCAGCTATTGAACTCACACACTTTGGGTCCTGTCACTAGATCTAACTAACGCCAGTCTATAGGGTCTGATGAAGGAATATCTTCTTTAAAACCGATGATTTAGCATTTCGTAGGGTCATTCTTACCTTTTTACTCTTAGGCAGTCAACATCTTGATGGTAATTTAGTACAACTGAAAGAGCATTTGCCTTTTGTAGAATGTCATTCGTCTTTTCGCTCAATGGAGTTTATTACCAGTGAAAACGTAGCTCGTTTCTTTCATTCAAATTTATTTAAGAACATGACTCAAGATCTAAGGTGAATATTTTAGGTACACTTAGCGTAACCTATTCTGTGTTCAGTCTCCTTATCTGCTATACTAAATTTCTTATAACTGATCCATATTTTAAGGTATATGAAATGTTTAGAATTTGTTAATTCCACTTTCTCAATGTTTATTATACATTCAGGATATTTGACGTCAGCACTTTCATTTCGATTCCAGTTTCTGTTTTGGAAATGTTTATCTAATGACCGACATCTTGAAACACTTGCTCAAAGCATGAAAAAATTTCGCGGCTTTTGACGTAATTCTGAGGTCATTTTTTTGTCCAAATACGCAAATTGGTTTTGCTCAAGCTAAGTCTCGATAAAACACTATATAAAATTCATTATTTTTTATCAAGAAAGGTTTAATGTGTTAAAATTATTTAACTTTTTAACAAGAAAGATATCAAGTTGATGTTAAAAAATTGTCGCAATGGATTTAGATGTTAATTTTTCTAGATGAATTGTTCGCCTATATTGCGTATGATTCATTAGAATTAGGTTACAATATAATTCGTATTTTAGATGAATACTACCTTAAGAAAATTGAGGTGTAGTAGAGTGGAGGCCATATAATAGATTCTAGGGGTCTTTATCATATATTCGAATGGAGGTGGGGTACACCAGACCCTTGCACCGGCCCTAGGGTCGAGTGATATTTTCAATAATCGATAATATTACAAAATGAATTATAGACTCATTAATTATAATTCCGCCACTCCAACGTTTTTTCCATGTGTGAAAAATGATAAAATTATCAACACTTAGATTTTTCTAATTTTCATGACGACCTCTTAGATCTCATATTTTATTCATTGATTAGTGGATTCATTTTCTACGGTTTAACAACCTTTTGTAGGTTATTTAAAGGCAGAAAATATTTTTAGATTGTAAGAATTTTTCTGAGATAATAATAGCTTCGTGATACAAGCCTTACTAATTAACCCATAGCTGGAGGGAGAAGAGGTGGATTCATTACTTTTCCAAAGCGGATTTGCGCGTAAGTGAATATAACAAACTCAACCGGAATTGGAACTCGGCTCTCCGATTCACAATTCAGAGCCATTATCCATTACAACTTCCGCACACCCAAGCTTACAGCCCCTAGTATTCCAAAGCGGTCACCCATCTAGGTCTTTTCCAAGCTGGATGTTGCTTAACTTCGGTGATCGTACAGGAACCGGTGCTTCAACATGATATGGCCGTAAGCCGTATTTTTTTTTAAGAAACTGACAAATTTATTAAAACTGGTGTTAAATGAATAATCACGCGCGAAATTCCGATTTAATTTTTCTTGTTTTATGTCTTGTCTCTCTACGAGTGCTGCTGGATACAATGAAAGCCAGTACTATCTTCTACTTGATCAGGTCACCAGTGACTAAAACGGCTGATGAGTAGGGAGATGCGACAACCGCCAGGATCAAAAAGAAGACCTGTCGAACAATTTTATAACGTCAACAACCATCTAAGCACAATAGATTAGACAGAGCTCCATAGCTATGTATACAGGCAGTGTGGTAATGATATGATATCTAAACTAAATCAACGGCCAACACGTAGAGTACCCCTTTCTCCAAGGCGAGGTTGTAGCTTGATCTGGAGAGGGATGGGATCTGCCAGCTCTATTTGATCACAGATCTCTACCTCTCAGACTTTCAATCCAGATATATAAAGGGAACTGATCAGGTGCTCGACTACCCGTTCATGGAATTGATAATGATGATCATGTTAATGATAACAATACCCGAATATTATTAACATATATCAACTAATTTTAGAAACATTTTTCCTATATTAGTTTTTAGTTACGAGGATATTTGTATATTTCCGAACACTCTACGTGTGCAACTAGTAGCATGTAACCAAATATTACTTGCTGCATGGTCCAGTCACCGGCGACTAAAACGGTCTACTCACCTTATCAGGTGGGGATGGTGGCTAGACACTCAGCAGGATTAAAAACAAGACCTGTAAAAGTGCAGATGAAGATTTTTGCTGGGTCAAAGGCTACCAAGCAAAATGTGGTAACCTGGGCATCATAGCTATGGATGTAGCCACTGTGGTAATGGCACAGCTTTTCTGGTAAGGAGGGTGGTTACACACTGAGGAGGTTTAAAAACAAATGGCGGATGGACTTTCGTGTAGGCTCAAAGGCTATCACGTAAGATGTGGTAAAATGGGCACCATAGCTATGGAGGTATCACTGAAGAGATTATCTAGCATACACTACCATATTACAGTTCAGTACACTTTTCTTTGTTTTTCACGAAATTTTTCTGTTTCTTTCAGATCGGAAATGAGACAAGAACAGTGCGGCTTGGTTAAAGACATGGGAACTAGGAACGCGATATTTATGCTGTGAATCATATTCGAAAAAACAATGAAGAAGGATACAAACCGCCTGTATACGAATAGAAAGTGAGCTCAGTAAATATACAAAAATAGAAAGGCGTGTAAGACAAGGCTGTGTCTTCTCACCGGACTTATTCAACATATACAGGAAGGCGATTCTGAGAGAATTGAAAGTCCTACTATGATTTATTATTGGCACACACAATCTTAACAGCATAAGATAAGCAGATGATACCACTTGAATGAAAAAAATCTTCCAAATTAAAACAAAATATCCATTTAGTCGTTAAAAAGTTTTAAGTAAATAATTTAAAAAAAATGTTTTTAAGTTTTATTGTTACTCCCAAAGAAAGTGTATTTTAATGAAACGTTAGTGACATAGCAACTCGTAACTTTAATAATAATATTTCATTATTTATTAGTTAGTCGCAAAGAGAAAATCAAATTTAAAAATTGAACGGAAAGGTTTTTTTTTGAGTGATTTGTTATTTTTACGGCTTATCAACCTTTTGTAGGTTATTTAAAGCCAAGACATTTTTGGATTGGAAAAATAATTCTTTTTTTTGCGACTGAATATTAACAATATTTTAAAGATAACAATGATTTTCAAATACATGCCTTAATATTTAAGGGGTGGGTAGGTAGGAAAGGGCAAAATCATTATATTTGATTAAGTTTACGTGTACTTAGCGTAGTAAATTACTATGGCCGTTGTGTTCACTTTCGCACAAATACATTTGGAAAAAGCATCTCCCCACACAGCTACTGATTAAAAAAAAAAAAACAAAGACAAAAAACACTGCGCTGACTGGCCCTTCTAGCCTTGGTTGGCAACCATCCTAGAAGACTAACTGTGAATTCCAAAAAAGGTTGGGTGTGGGCTGAAAACTCCACCGTGTTAAAAAAAGCCTACTTTCTACGGAAACATCAGTAGCCTTAGCGTAGCATAGGAGAAGGGCGCATCTCTTTCTTTTCATATGTAATTAAAGCAATGACTGAAGCATATACAAGTCGTCTTTTTAACAGCATGCTTTTTCAATACGGGTACTCTAACTAATTTTGATAAAATTACATCAAGAGGAAATAAAACTGTTTCTTCTTTAATTAATGATTTTGCAACAATCGGCTATTCTACAAGCATACTGGAATCAGACATTTTATATCTAGCTTACCTTGACAGAGTAAAGTATATAGAGGAAACCCTCAATTTACGACCGAGTTCCGTTCCTACGATGCATCTTAACTCGATTTTCCCTGTAAGCCAAAACGTAGCCACGATTTTCCGCCAATAAGTACCTCATTATCATCAACATCCTTCGATCTCCCTATGTTTGATCGGAACTCTACTGACAATCACTTGTCATACTGTTCGGTCCTGTATTGCTGTCCCCAGATCCCCAATCTCCAACCCTGAGTCCCGAGTTATGGTGTCTGGGAAAGTCAATTTTCGTTAGAAGGCACTTCCAGAATGATGCCATAGGAATAAGGATGAGACGATTTCCCTGTCCGCTCGATGGCAGTGGCCGGCAAACTGTAGTCGTTTTCGTTTGAATTTAAGAGAGATTGATTTCAGTTCGCGTTGCCTGGGATCTCCAACTGATGTTCTGAAGTTTTCTAAGTAGATTTATATATGTTCCATCCAGCCGTTTTTCAAGACGAGCAGGTAATGTCCAAGTTTCTGATCCATACAACAAGACTGGTTCAATTAATGTTCAAAAGGTTTCGACTTTTAAAGAGAATGGAAGGTTCGAACGCCAAATCTTGTAAAGTTTGTTACACGCATCCCATAATGCAATAATAAAGTAATAATCTAGGACATAACAATAAATTTTTATGGCATATGCTAAAATAATTACAGCTATAAAACACATCAAGGACATAAAGATAATAGATATAATGAAATGAAATTGTTTTAAGCTGCTTGTATATTTATTGCCAGTGATATCATTGGCTCTTGATCTTTGAGATGAAGAGTAAGATCACTACTCGGAGGCAGCAGCAAATCTAGGGAAGAAAAAAAAACCTATTCTTCCGTCGCGCCGTTTCCGTCGTATGTATGAGTTAAACGGCCTAAGTCGAAACAAAATTAATGAAGATTGCGTGTTAACCACGAATTGTCGTATTTCGGGACTGTCGTAACCCGAGGAGTTACTGTATTTAAGAAAGGGTTAGAAAATTTAATAATTCTAATTATGTTCGCCTATCATCCGGTTTACACTACCCCACTGTTTTTTGAACAGGAGTAGATGTTTATCACGGGTTTCCTCTTAAGGATTTGGTTTCCGGTTCCTTCTAAAGTCTTCTCATTCTCTTTCACTTCCAGTAGCCACTTGCATCGTAGTGGTACTATCGTGGTGGGGAATTGGTTTTAAAAAAAAACAACAACAACAAAAACGGACATAAACCACAGGAAAGAAGAAAAAAATTACATTACCGTAAAGTGATAATATCGAATAAGCAAATAAACTGACATCAGGGCTCATTCACGGACGAGAAATGTGCACAGTGACTAAAATCAGCAGCACTAGATCCGGATGCTACATAATAAATATGTAAATATCAAAATCTAATACCACTTGAAGCAACTGGCCACTCATCAGCTTATAGGGGGATGGCTGAAAGGACTTAATAATAATTAAATCGGATGAGAGAAGAACGACAAAGAACACGTAGTTAATAAATAAGAAGAATTTCAAGGTAGCTAAGGCTCAAAGTTTTTCTTTCTAAACAGATGTTTTTCATATAATACGCACGCTAATTTTCTGTTAGTTCAGAAACAAGTGCATCTTTCGATGTATTGTAAATTTTGAGTAGAATAAAGCGTCTTGTTTAGATATGTTTCTTGAGACAACCAAACCAGAGGATATTTTAAAGGTTTTTATACATTAACCAAAGATAAAAAGCTAAGTTGACAGTTTAAATGTTGAATCATTGGTGTACACTGACAACAAGCGTAAGATAAACATTGTCAGTCAAGGATTGAGCTTTGAAATTTTTTTTTTCTTTTTGCTTGCAGAGACGAAATTGAAAGGTTCGCCATGATTACAACTGTCGCTGTAAATAAGGCTCACGAAGTGAAGCGTTTGTGTTTGTACCGCGAAACGAAGATACAAAGGTGATACAGTGTCACCTCTTATTCAATTGACAGATCTGGAAGATAGAAGTGAAAGTGTCCCCCCCCCCACACGACACTCATTTTTAATGGATGCTAACTCCTTTATCTTTTGTGTAAATACAAGACACAGGAACAGAGGCGCCGACACATGCGCAGTTAAGCACCGATAAAGTAATATTTTCTTTTCGCCCGGCGACCGATTTTGTTAACAAACGACTTGAATGGACAAGGCAGAACCTGGTCGGAAGTACATTATCAAGGGAGACGTCAAAAATATACAGAAGAGAAAATCGCCTGTAGACTAAACATGGAGTTAAATATTTGCTATACACGATATTAAAAGATTAAAAATGTTTAAAGAGTTCTTGTTAGTCACGCCACATTACGAGTTTCTTAACTCAATAGGGTCCTAAGGACACTACATATATTGCATCTATATGATATGTCCAGGGTATGATAGTTAGAAGGAATTCCCCCTTCTTTGAATTGGATTTGAATTTATAGTTTTAGTTCTCCTAGACTGGCTTCCAAGCACGGCTAGAGATTCCAGCTTGTCGGACTATTTAACTCATTACTGGGACAAGCAGTAGATTCATAGCTTTCCCAGGTGTAATTGTGTGAAAGCGAATGTAACGTAACGAATTCGAATTCGAACTCTGTTCTCCGACTTCTCTTTCCGAATCGCTAACCACGACTGAGCTAAAGTACGCAGAATGAAGCCGTTTGGCACAGATTGACCTTTGAACTCTGTTGAGCATAAACACTAAATTATAACCTTCACGCCCACTTCCGTTGTTTATAGCGGTGCTTGGAAGGTAAGTTGGTAGTGTATGGTCGTCTCAACACACCACTCAGGTTCCATCAGTGACCATGGCTTGTGCAGCAGTTTTTTTTAATATGAACAACATTCCCCAGGTTCGATAGCCATCATATTTGCCATAATCCCACTTGCGACATTTTCTTCTTCAAAATCAAATATCACTTGAAAGGAACAAAGTTTCAAGACGTCGAGGTAATCCAAAAAGAAAGAAAGCTGTGGAAAGCTCTGATCGTCTACAACAAAGTGTTTGTTGTACAACAGCAAAAGATTCAAATAGAGGAGAAATGATTGCGCAGGGGATACGTTAAATGTGAAACAATATAATTGATAATGGCAATCCAAAATTTGCACAATTGGAATATCGAATCGCGAGGATTAATGCCACCAATTTCGATTCGAGCTCATAAACAAATGAACGTACATTAGAAGCTTCCTTTCAGGGATTTTGAAATACAGACGGATCTTTCCCTCCAGACGAGGAGATAAAATAGTTACTGAGATACAAAGGAAGGAAAAATAAGTTCAGTGATTGCATAAGTGGACCATAGGGCGAGCTTAAAAAAGGATAATCATATTCAAGATCTTGTTCGAGAAATTGTTCCAACGATCATTTCAAAGGGATATGATTTTTTTTTTACAGCTTTTCAACCCTTTGCAGGTTATTTAAAGCCAGAAATATTGTAAGATATTTTAGGGAAAATAATGATTTACTGATGCAAATCCTACTAATTAACCCACAGCTGGAGTGGGAGAAGATATGAATTCACACCTTCTCCAAAGGGTATTTGCACGTAAGTGAATATAACAAACCCGAATGGAATTGGAACTCCGCTCTCCGATTTCCAATTGCCAGACATTATCCATTACACCACCCGCGCATCCAAGCTTACATTACTTGTTATTCACAAGCGGTCACACATCTAGGTATTGACTAGGCTCGACCTAGTTTAACTTCGGTGATCGTATTGTTTCAACGTGATACGGCTGTAAGCCTCAAAACTCTGGAAGAGTGTAAAGTCATTTTTATTGACTTTTTTTTTTATGAAGTATGTTTTTTTAAAAATCGTTTCACACCGAGACAGGTGAAAATGCCACTAAGACGCAGAGGGTTACAGGGATTAAAAGGGAATGAGATTTTAGTGGGTAGGAGTGAGGAAAGGACAATAAAAGAACAGGATTCAAGAAGACAGAGGATGGCGATTGACTTTACATTTAAGGTTTTGAAGATTGTAGGCGGCAGGGAAGCAAGAAATCGGAAGAGAGTTGCACAGGTGAGAAGTGCGAGAAAAGAAACTTTTAGAATTTTCTATGTAGCGATTCAACAGTAAAACGGCATGATAATTATAATAGTTCATTTACTCAGCGGTTATGTAATATTAATCCTCTTATGTGACAGCGAACACGAGATTTGGGGAAATAGGGATATAGTTCACCAGAAGATTACCAAAATGCCATGGACAGACCGTGTAAGCACTGACGGAGATTTAAAGCCAATGGAAACGAAAAGAACACGTATACATAAAATCCGTGCTTACTGTCTTTGGGCGGAGTGCGCTACTGAGAAAATAATACTGAGAGGTGCCCAGCCCTGGGGAACAGCTGCTCGAGGCCTTGCCCTCCCGTTGCACAAGAGGGAGGGATCGGTGCTCGCGCTGAGGCCAGCGCAAGCGACGGTTGCGAGAGGTGTGGGGAACTTTGTCCCTTGCACGGGTGTACACGCTCGGGTCCCCACTTTAAAAAGACTTTGTGTCACATCTCGTTCTGGTGGGGGAACGAGTAAACACCGTATACATAAAATCCGAAAGATACAGTTGAAATTTTCTAGGGAATATAATGAGGAAAGAGAGCTTGGAGAATTTGATACTCACAAGGAAGCCGGGAAACACTTGGTAACATACTTAACGTGTTTGTGTAACTGGATGACAGAACAGGCAACAAACGGAATAATAAAGGGACAAAAATTGCTTAGAGCTACAGAAAGTAGGAAATTGTGGAGAGCCATGTTCGCCCACGTCCTGAAGGTACACGATATATAAAAGAAGAGAGTAATTGTTCTTAAATCAAGATGGTTGGTTGATGGCTGATTGATTTGGTTAATAGCATATCAACTCCTTGTGGTTCATTTAATGCTGAAATTTAATTTTTCTTTGAAGTAATAAAAATATGATATATGTTATTCTGCTTTCACAATTGAAGACATGGTAGTTGATACTCAGCTTTTGTGCATATCGTGTGGACGTAATTACTACAGGTAGTGATATATCTGTTTTATGTTGTAGTTTCGTTGAACATTCATCTTGGAATGCAGCTTGATTTCGTTAAGAAGAAAAATGTGGGTTATATGGATTAATGTCATGTCTTTCATGTTGGTTGCTTTGTTGATTGATTTTGTTTAACGGCATATCAATCTCTAGGGATTATTTAATGCCGAAATCTAAAAAAAAAAATTGTACGTAATTTTATGGTTCAACTAAATACATTTTGAACGCAATTGTATGCCTTCAACTACAAATAAGATGAATCCGAAGTCGAATTGTGATAGAGAAAGATGCCTTGCAAAAGCTAAGCAAAGTATTAACAAACAAAAAATTTTCATTAGAAACAAAGAAAAGACTAGTGAACTGTTGCGTCATATCAGTCATCTTATATGGCTGTGAATGTTGGGCAATCTCCCCACAGATGAAGAATAAACTTGACGCTACAGAAGGATGCTGAGAATACCATTGACTGAACATGTGAACAACGACGAAGTTTTAGAGAAAATGGAAAGAAAAAAGACATTTATACTTAACATTAGGAAGATAGAGTTGAAGTTTCTGGGACACACATAGAGGAAAGAGGGATTGGAAAATTTGATACTCACAGGAAAGATTGAAAGAAGGAGGGAGAGAAGAGATTTTGAATAACTGGATGGCGTAACAAGGTTTAGGAGAGATAATAAGATCTACAATGAACGGGAAATTGTGGAGAGCGATGATCACTAACGCCCTGAAGGGACAAGGTATGTAGAAGAAGAAGAAGAAGAAGAAGAAGAAGAAGAAGAAGAAGAAGAATTTAAGTTAGTTTCGAAATTTTCAGACATTTTCAGGGTCTTGACTTTGTCATCTGAGGTGAATAAGAAAAATTAATATCGCTGAATTAAGGGTTCATTTGGAAGAAAATGTCGACTGGAATGCTAAAATATATGAAAGTCTACGAGAAAAAAGAATCAGAAATTTCTAGGTCATAATGAAGAAAGAGGGCTTGGAAAATTTGATACTTACAGGACAGATTGAAGGCAAGAGGGACAGAAGAAAACAACGCCTAACCTGCCTAGTAAATAGATGGCAGAGAAAGGTTTAGGAGAGATAACAAATACATAATTTGGTAAGAGCTACAAAGGACAGGAAATTGTGGAGAGTCATGATCGCCAACGTCCTGAAGGGATCGGCACATAGATGAAGAAATTATAGGACTGAATCATAAAAAAAAACTTCATTGGAAATTGTTGAAATTTAGTTAAGTTCAAGCTAATCAAAGATGATACGGACGTACAACAAGCGAAGTCTGTCTAATTCACAAGAAACTTCGGCTATAAAATGAGAAAAGACCATTAATTGATGCTGTTGATAACGACAGACACAACAAAAAAGCTAGTTATTTTAATATGACTGGTACCAATTGATAATCAGCGTTCCTCAGATAACTGAACTGGCCAATAATTTCCATCTGTATTATTTGGTTATTGTGTCAGACTAAGCAACATTACTATAGCGTCACTATTGGACAGGAGAGTTTCTCCCAAGGGAGGTAATAAAGACTTAGACTGGTTTATGGCGTCGTAAATCTGAACAAACAAATAGATAACAAGGCAAGATAATCAATAGACACGAAAAACAAGAGCGTTATAAATGCCCACATCTACTTAAGATTGGAAGGGAATTAACGACTGTTTGACAACTGCAGTGTACTGATGGGCAGGGCAAGATAGGGAAGGGAAACAAAAACGGTAAAAGAAAAACAAAGACCAAAACAATTAAATTTTTTTTTTAAAGAAAACAGAAAAATGGAAACAGACTGACAGAAACAATAACAAAGATAGAAAGAGATTGATGTATTGTGAAAGAGAGACGGAGAGAGAAAATACGATAAAAAAGACAAATAGAGTAGGAGAGAAAGAGAGAAAAAAAACGGAGAGATGGAGGAACGAGAAAAAGGGAAGATAAGAAGACAGCAAAGAAATAGTGATCAATATATGCAAATTTATTTTCCCTTAAATGATATGATTGATTCAGATCTAGCCAAATTAAATTGGTTGAATAATAAAAATTCAGACTCGGGTACCTCGGTGTTGGAGTAATGGTTA
>CAHIKZ030002855.1:282500-370000 GCA_903632075.3 Acanthosepion pharaonis | reverse complement strand
ATATATATATATATATATATATATATATATAAAGATAAATATATGGAAATTTCAATGACTTATCTTTAGACTGATACAAGTTCATTTTTCAGGATTTTCCCCAGTCCTCACTTGTCAGCCATGACAGAGTTCAAAAGCGTCTACGTAGTTATGCGGATCATGAATTAATTTCCACCCTTCAGCCTCTTTCCCACAAGTGAAATTTTGCTAGTCTCTCAGTTATGCCATTTATCTATATTAATTGATTTATCTTAACCTTGAAGGGTTGACGAATTGCATCTGCGAAACTCGGAAACGAAGGATAAGGTTTTGAACTTGCCACTTTTATTCATCATCAATGCGCCATTGATCACTTTACAGAATCTACTTGACTTGGAAACGTTGTTCTAGAGTGAGTGATGTATTGGTCGGAATTGTTTTATATTTGAACATTATTTTATCTATCTATCTATCGTTTATATATATATATATATATATATATATATATATATATATATATATATATATATATATATATATATATATATATAATAGGAGTAGACGCATTAGCCTAGTGTCTGGTTGAACCTCCTCCTTGGTCATTTGAACATGAGTAGAGGTTTGTCTTTTGTTTTCTGTTTAGGATTGGGTTTCCGGTTCCTTCAAAGAGCTTATTATTCTATTTTAGTACCAGTAGTCCTTTGCATTATCGTCTTGCTTCGTGTAAATTGATTATATATATATATATATATATATATATATAGCATGCGGCAGAAATACATCCTACATATACTACCCAGAAATATTTCCCACATAATGGTATGAAATTAGTGACAATGTCTTTATTGAGCTAAATTCTCAATATTATAGGGGAGAGATTTCTAGTAGGAATATATGGGAATTATTTCTGATGCACCCTGCATTAGCTCTATCTCTGATATTGAGCGCTTTCTAATAAGTACCGCGCATATAATATATGAATAATTATACATATATATATTTATTTATATTTATATACACTTTTCATATATATATATATATATATATATATATATATATGGATCTTCAGTTTTGTGTTATCTCTCTCTTTATCTCTCTCTCTCTCTCTCTCTCTCTATATATATATATATATATATATATGTTGTGTGTATGTATATATTTATATATATTAATACGCTTGCACCTATATAAGTCGTGTGTCACGCTTACTATCACATACACTGTCAGGGAAATAGAAAGAAGGAGGGACATGGTGAAGAAAACAGAAAAAGAAAGAGAGAGAGAGAGAGAGAGAGAGAGGGGCGTAGAGAGGCAAAGAGGCGTTGAAATTGATTGGAGTGGGGTCATCTTAGATAAAAGGAGTTGTTTGTAGTGACGGGTGAAATCATGTTTCGTGACCTAACGATGTGTTGAGGACAAATTCGCTTCTGAACTGCAAATGACCTTTTGAAATTAAAATATTTTTTTAATCTTATCTTCGCGAATTATTTACTGATTGAAGGAACCCCTCATTCATAAAATCTCACTGCGGCGAGATTTCGAAGTTCTCGTCCGACCCTGCAGCTCTACATAACTGTGAATGTATTTTTTCTCAGGAGGGACATGTTTAAGAAACCATTATTTCCAAGGTCCACGTAAAGTGTTGGAACGACATGAAAAATATTTTACATTTCAAAAAATAAAAAAGAGAAAAATAAAAAGTATCAATTGATCGTTTGCTTACAATGAACAAAAAAAAAATTTACACAAATACATGAAACAAACCAAACCAAACCAACAGGCAACATGCCCTCCTCTAAAATTTCAATACGTCCAACAACAACTAAAAGTGGTCGCACTGTACATTGGCCGTGAAATTTAGATGACATATATTACAAATCATATTTTGTAAGAGAATTTTCTTCAACCTAAGGGGAGTATTGTTGGATTACCGCCACCTGATTAATAAAATCCCACTGCGTCGAGATTTTGGAGTTGCCGCCCCCTGACAATGTACAGGCGGATCGAAATTTGAAAGACTCGATCCCTTTCTCAATGACTTTTCATAGCGAAAAGAATAAGTTTTTCGCTCCTGCCAAATGCATGGGATCATCTACAGACATTTAAAGATGCTTTTAACTTTTCACATTTCATTTCTTTTGTAAAATATCCTGAAAATATATCTATTAATATTTCTTTGTTCAAATTCTATGTCTTGTATATATATTGTATATATATTGTAAAATATCCTGACAATATATCTATTAATATTTCTTTGTTCAAATTTTATGTCTTGTATATATATTGTATATATATTGTATATATATTGTAAAATATCCTGACAATATATCTATTAATATTTCTTTGTTCAAATTCTATGTCTTGTATATATATTGTATATATATTGTAAAATATCCCGACAATATATCTATTAATATTTCTTTGTTCAAATTCTATGTCTTGTATTTATATTGTATATATATTGTATATATCCTGACAATATATCTATTAATATTTCTTTGTTCAAATTCTATGTCTTGTTACTCCTTTAGACTTATACTTGTTAGCGGGTCAAATGGACCAGGAAAATATATAATTTCTCATCCAAAGAATATATACCCGATACATATTTCAGTATTTCTAAGGGAGGCTACGTTACTTTTCTAATAAGTATCAGGGGATGGTCATAGTACAGAGTCCTGTATTAAAAAATATTAGTAAATCCGTGTAATTTACACGAGTCCTGCTAGTATATATATTTTTTTATCAGAAATAAGTTCCCGATATTTATCGGTGATCGACTCAGTGTTTCGCGATTCCTTGCTAAGGACCCGCATAAGGATGTCTGTCTTAATTGTTACAGAATTATTATAATAACAAACCATAACCTAACTGGGTCCTGAGGAGCGAGTAACTGCAAAACTCTGACTCGACCACCGATAAGTATCGTCAACTTTTATTATTTTTGATACAATAATTATTGCTTTAGATACCTGTTGTGCATTTTATTGGCAAAAATTCTATTTTCTTTGTATATGTTGAATTATATAATTTTACGTATATTAGTATCATTATTTTATTTTATTTGATTTCTGGTATATACTCATTTCATTCCGGGTCCCCACCAAAGACCTAATGTCAGAGATGGCATCATTTTCCATAGAGCATTTTTGAAGAAAAAACAAAAAAACCCTAAGATCACATATAGTTTCGTAAGGTGTGGGCTGTATTTCTGAGTGCCTTTTTTTGTATTTTTTAAAATTTGGTCTACAAGGAATCTCTTCAATGAGTCTATCAGAATATTTCACAATCAATCCGAGGGCTCCAACTACAACTGGAATCGTTAATGACCTCATGCCGTACATTTTTGAGATTTCAATTTCAAGGTCCTTGTATTTTGAAATTTTTTGATTATCTTTAAAGATTATTCGGTATATTGTCCTCATCTTTGTCGCCATATTTATTACAACGTTTTGGCCGTTGTACGCCCCGGCCTTCTTCAGGTGGTTGGAATGTCGAACTAAACCTTTTATTTCGCTCACTGGGGTAGACTGTTCTAGTTCCACGTGCCATGTCTAATGGATGTCAGTTATCAGTTATCTCCTGTTAATTCCCCTCTCCAAGTTCTATTGAACTCACACTCTTTGGGTCCTGTCACTGGATCTAACTAACGTCTTTATCCACTGCGCCATGTGTCCTTGAGGATATTTGTGCATAAATTTCTGGGTATTATAAACTTAATGTCTTCCTCAACCATTTTTTACCAGTGCTCATATTGCAAATTTTGCTGTTATCATTGCAATATGAGCACAGTGGATAAAGGCGTTAGTTAGATCCAGTGACAAAACCCAAAGAGTCTGAGTTCAATACCTGGTTATGGCGGTGGAGAAATTTGGAGAGGGGAATTAACAGGAGATAACTGATAACTGACATCCATTAGACATGGCACGTGGAACTAGTGAGCGAAATAAAGGGTTCAGTTTGACATTCCAACCATCAGAAGAAGGCCGGAGCGTACAAATATGGCGACAAAGATGAAGACAATAGTCTCAATAACGTAAACCTCATCTCAGAAATATACACAGATACTGAAAGGCCGAAACGTTGTAATAAATATGGCGACAAAGATAAGAACAATAGTCCTAATAATAATAAACAGTGTACATAATACCTCATCTCAGAAATATAGACAGATACTGAAAGGCCGAAACGTTGTAATAAATATGGCGACAAAGATAAGAACAATAGTCCTAATAATAATAAACAGTGTACATAATACCTCATCTCAGAAATATACACAGATACTGAAAGGCCGAAACGTTGTCATAAATATGGCGACAAAGATAAGAACAATAGTCCAATAATAATAAACAGTGTACATAATACCTCATCTCAGAAATATACAGATACTGAAAGGCCGAAACGTTGTAATAAATATGGCGACAAAGATAAGAACAATAGTCCTAATAATAATAAACAGTGTACATAATACCTCATCTCAGAAATATACACAGATACTGAAAGGCCGAAACGTTGTAATAAATATGGCGACAAAGATAAGAACAATAGTCCTAATAATAATAAACAGTGTACATAATACCTCATCTCAGAAATATAGACAGATACTGAAAGGCCGAAACGTTGTAACAAATATGGCGACAAATTTAAGGACAATAGTCCCGATAATGTAAATAATGTACATAATACCTTATCTCAGAAATATAGACAGACCTTCAAAGATACATTACAGCCTTCAGGGGCTGTCATGTCAATAAGAAGGTACATTTTGTTTTTGCGTTTTCTGGGCGATTAGCTTTGATTTTTCTGTCTCTGTGTATTGTAAAGTCCCATAAAATTGTTACAGATCCGTAACCGGGTCTGAGGTGGGGGTGTTCATACCAATTTGCTGCAGTTATTATTATTATTATTATTATTATTATTATTATTATTATTATTCATATATCTAAAACACGAACAACAATTGGTTTCAATTAATTTCGTTTGGAGCATTTAGGCAAAATTAAAAAAATAAATAAATAAAACGTTTGGAACTCAGACTGGAAAGAAGACGACGAGCAATCATTTTAAACAAGTAAATTAGTTACACGTTTCCGATAATAAAAAAGGGAGAAGGAATAAATAAAAGAAAGAATGACTAGGAAAAGAGAGAAAAGAAAGCAAAACCGGATGCTGAAATATTATTAGTAATTAATTTGCAAATAAATCAGCAGCGGGTAGCACATAAAACTAGAGAAGGTCTTTTAAGTAAGCTCTCTGGATAATCGTTAGGCGTACAGACATAAGCTACATAGATATTTTAGTAGTAGTAGTAGTAGTAGTAGTATATATATATATATATATATATATATATATATATATATATATATATATATATATATAAAGCCGCTCGCTGCTATATCGTTCCTTTCACGTGTTCGGGCGAACTACACTCCTTGGTTCCGCTAGGTCTAACCTTCACGGCAAGGCCTTGCTATGCCACTTACATTATAGCAAACCATCCACATTCCCTCCGTAGTCCATCGGTGGAGAAATAAGTTCCACTCGAACCGATTCTTCCCACGCGCCACTTCTCTGTACAACCGACTCCAGAGAGGATGTTTTCCCCGATCACTACAATCTCAACCTGTTCAATCGTTATCTTCCACTCCTATCCGTACAAACTGCCTCCTAGCGTAACGCTTGTACATCGAGTGGCCCCTGGCCCTGTACTGGTGAAACTTACTATATATATATATATATATATATATATATATATATATATATATATATATGAAAATAAAAAATATATAGGGAAAAACAAAACAAAAATCCTTATATACAATTAAAAGCTGTTTTAATGTTAATATAACAACGTCGGACGTTTCGTTCTAATAAACCATCTTCAGGACATATTCATAATGTTAACATTATCAATATGTCCTTAAGATGGTTTATTTGACCGAAAACGCCCGACGTTGACATATTAACATTAAAACAGCATAATTGTATATATGGATTTTGTTTTTTTCCGTATATATTTTTCTTCATACTATCGGATCTATATCCATATATTTGCTTACATATATATATATATATATATATATATATATATATATATATATATATATATAAAAATCTTTTCACCCCAAGTAAGGAGATAATGTCACTAAGACACAAGGGCCTATTAGGAGTGAAAGAGAAGACTTTATTGAGAAGAAAGAACAATAAAAAAAAAAAAGGATTCAGAAAATGGCGATTGTCGTTGCATTTAATTTTTTAAGGTTGTCGATGGCAGGAAAGCTAGAAATTGGAAGATAGTTCTAGAGGTGGGAAGTGCGATAGAAGAAACTATTAGCATAGAACTTACGGTTTCACCTATCTAATTCAACAGTAAAAAGAAAAGACCGAGTTGCCAATTTAGTAGTACGCTTACATTCATAATTCAGATCTCCTTAACTGCCACGAAAAAGACTACGTTACGGCAGTGGGAAAGTGACTGAAGTCGAGATGCCAGGTCAGGACTGATAACATGACAGTCTCTTCCTTGGATTTCGTCGAGAATCTCGAGATATATAGCCGGAACACCAGACCAGATATGGCAGCAATATTCAACGAACGGATGAATGATAGATTTATAAATGTATAAAGATATTTATTAGTGTTCCCCCAATACAAAGCCCAAGGGCTACTCAAGGTAGAGCGTTATCAAGTATGGTTGTTGTATAGACGTAAGAGGAGAAAATACGTGTAGATAATGAGGTTATGAAGGATAGACAACGGTTGACTTTAGAAGTTCACATTGTAGTGATTAGGAAAGCATCCTCACGGGAGTCTGTTCCACAAAGCAAGGGCGCTTGGGATGAAGCTGAACGAATGAAACTTACCAATGGAATACGAAGGGAATGAGAATGATTCGACACAGTGGGTGTGGCAGGATGAGTCTTAGCTGTGAAGGTCTTGTTCACCCCATACAACATGCTGACATTACTAGACATACGTTTTGTTCTCATACGTTTTAAAACGTTTTTATGAACACCCCCACCTCAGACCCGGTTACGGATCTGCTGTTTTTTTTTTTTTAAATAAAATCTGACTTTGTTAATTCAATTGCAAGTAGACAGAATACATAGTTGTTAGCAAAAGGGACAGCCTAACATGAAAATTACAAATTGGAGATGCCGAAATCAAACAAATACAACAATTTAAATATCTGGGAAACGATAGTTGAAATATCTAGGACACATAATGAGTAAAGAGAGCTTGGAAAATTTGATACTCACAGAAGAGATCGAATGCAAGAGAAACAGAGAAAAACAATGCATAATCTACCTGTCGAATTTGAGTGAATGGTTTGCGGAGCAGTATTTGAGAGGGGTGGCATAAAGACAATATTTATTGAGAGCTACAAAGGACAGAAAGTTGGGGGGGGGAGCCATGTTCGCCAACGTGCCGAATTAATACGGTACATAGAAAAATAATTTTTTGTAATAAATAATATTTTACTGACTGCTCAATAAAAAAATATTTAGTTTCATTAACTTAATTTAATCGAACTGTTGTTCTCATCTTGTAACCTAGGAAAGGGTTACTGAATGAGGAATAACCAAAACAGAGATTGGAAATGAAACGGTAATCTTTATAACACCAGCGAAATATAATACTCGCCAGCGGCGTGAAGCAGGTAAACCACTGCTACTCATGGACTACTTAGACAGATACGGTATATAACACATTTGACATTGGATTTAATAGAGACGATGACGGAATGGACATAATCGTTGGTGTCATCTAGGGGTAGTGAATTCAACCTTTGGCTCAAATAGTGAAATGATATGCAGCGTGATCACAGGAACGAAATAACACGATAATCAACAGGTATCCGAAAAAAAGAAATAGAAAACAAGAAGAGAAGCCGGTCTAAACCATCAAACAATTTGAAGATTGTCAGAAAATGGTTCAAAAACCTCACTTAGAGAACTCACAGAAAACTTCAAAGTATCACTTGGAAATTAAATTATTTCCAGTTATTTACGGACAAATAGCAAGATGAACATGCCCAAAAAATCATTTCTGCATCGTGAATTGAAAAACGAATTTTATATCAATATATAAAACGAGTTGGACATAATTCATTTGTACGGATGAGAAGATGAATCAATATTGAAAACAGTATTATTGTCAACAGAAAGCTATAGTGTGCATTTACTGGAACAGGAATAGTTTTTTATACTCGTCACACCTTGTTCTAAAGTGGCTATTCAATTAATTCATAAAAAGAAAGAAAAGAACGCTGGATTTCTATGGGATATCCATCATCTCATATGGTAGTGAATGCTGGACAATTTTTCCAGAGATGAGGAGAAAACTGAAGACAGCACAAATGTGGTTCTACAGAAGAATACAGAGAATTCCACAGACGGAGCGAATAAGCGACTAGGAAGTCTTATAGAAAAATGGCAAGTAAAAGTGTTCTCATGCTCAGAATCAGGAAGAAACAGCTGAGATTTCTTGGGTTATTAATAAGGAAGAAGGGCTTGGAAAATTTAACTCTCACATGGCATACTGATGGCGAGAGATTTAAGGAAAGGCATATAGCAACATTTACCTGATGAACTTGTACAAATTGGGGGGGGGCGCCTTAACAAAGGGGAAAAACTGCAAAGAGCCGCACGAGATAGGAAGTAGTGAAGTGCCATGATCGTCTATATTCTAAAGGACGAACCAAAAAGAAAAAGAAGTGCAGGAAGATTGTGTTGTTCCAGGCTTTCACAAGGGAATCGACACTTTGGCTTTTATCCGCGCCCAAACACCGCGCATCTGGAGTCGATGGGAAAATACGCAGCTATTCCATCCACACGGCAGGCCATGCATGAAAAAGGAATGGGGAAATATTTACATTTATATTTTTTCTTTTTCTTTTTCCTAGCTTTGATATTTGCTAGTTATTTTATTTTATTTATGCAGATTTGAAGAAAAGAGTGCTGGGTTGCTATATGATATACATCCTCTTATATGGCAGTAAATACTTTACAGTCTCCCCACGAATGGGGAGAAAACTGATGGGAACAGAAATGTGGTTCTATAGAAGGTGATGTGGTAAGAGCCAGTTATCCTTCTTAATATCCTTACTGATCCATACACGATAAGTAGTCTTGCGTCATTGTCTTGGAGGAAGGATAATACTATTGCAGTGATTTGTCTAGATAAGCATTGAATAATACTATTACGACTGATTCTGTCGACTTAAGTGTTATATCTTTCCAGACTCCACATCACAACAGAAGAATACAAAGAATTCTATGGACGGAGTGATCTCGCAAAAAAGAAGTATTAAAAAAATGGAATGGAAATAGAAACTGTTTACTAAATATAGTGTAACCCGGATAAAAGAGACCCGGATATAAGAGAAACCTGGATATAAGAATGATTTTCTCTGGTCCCAAATTAGAGCCTGTGTTAATGTATATAAATTAGACCAAACCCGGATATAAGAGAAACCCGGATATAAGAGACTTCTTCTCCGGTCCCGACAACTCTTTTATATCCGGGTTACACTGTATCAGGAAATGACAGCTGAAATTCCTTGGACACATAATGTGGAAGGAGGGCTTCGAAAACCTACGCCCAAGGGCATATTAAGAGCATGAGAAATGATGGAAGGCGGCGAGCCAACTACCTGGTGATCTTGTGTGAATGGATGCCGGAATGAAGAGGGGCGGTAGCCTTAGCTAAAGGCGGAGAAACTGCTTAGAGACTAGGTTTTGGACAGTCAAGATCGCCGATGACCTGAAGAAACGAAGTCAAGTGCCATACCTGATACACGTTTGGGCGATCAGGTCTCTTCAGTTCGGTAGACTGGTTGTCAACCAACGCTATAGGATTCACTCAGGTCCTGTTATTTAAACTTTAGCTGGTGGAAGAGGAGATTGATTCATACTTTTCTCACGTGTATTTGCGCGTTAGTGAATGTAACGGACACGGCTGGAATTCGAACTCCGCTATCCTGTTTCACATCCTGAGCCTTTATTTGTTACACTGCACCTCACACCCTAATGCAAATATATATGTAAAGTAGCTTCAAATAAACTCAAACATCGTTTAGTGTGGTGAGATATAATTTTTTTATGACTGTATCAACCATTTTTACGGTTTAACTAACGTTGTTTCATATGCAGATAAATAAACAAAACATATTTATTAAAATATGACTTTATATATTAATCATGTCTCTCTCTCTCTCTCTCTCTCTCTCTCTCTCTCTCTATATATATATATATATATATATATATATATATATATATATATATATATTAAACAGACCTCTTTAACTGCAGGTCATCAGACTTTACTTCCAGGTTTGGAAGTAAAGTCTGATGATCCACAGTCCTTTTAAAAGGGCTGTGGTGAAATAATTTATTACATGGAACCTTAAAGTGGTCTATTTTTATTTAAATTATTTGCTCTGGATTTACATTGAGCTCTCTGGATTTTATCCTCCTTAGGTTCACCCATACGGATTACCTTTTACGTTTTTCATAAATTGTCGTCTAGCTTACGAAATAATAAAAATACCACTGACATCTCATTTTAACAGATATATTTACCAAAATTACACAAAAATTTCTTGAAATAATAAACAGTAAATTTATTCAATAAAATTGCCATTTGCTTCAACCGTACTCTCCAGACAACTATATATATATATATATATATATATATATATATATATATATATATATATATATATATATATATCAACGTATATAATTAGTATACACGGAATGAATTCCAATAACCAACAATTACTATTCTTAAAAGAGTGCTCAATACAAAGTAGAGCAGATATAATTATTTTTATAAAAAAATTATAACATAAGTATGTTATAAAATCACTACAAAAAATAGCCATTTTGTTTCAACACACTCTGTGTCTTATCAAGTGATGATGTTGAAAAGAAAATAAATGGTTTTAAAAGTTTCAGATTAATTAACGATCCTACACTGGGGGAAACATTGTTACAAAAGCTAGAATAACCAATCAAAAACTAAGTATAGAAAGATTCAAAAGCTTGACAACGAAATCCTGCTCTAATAGCTATTCATATCTTTAAATACGTGTAATATTAAAAATAATTTATACTAACTAATAATTATAAATTTACATGATAAAATTTAATATTAAAATTAAAAACTGGCAATTTTAAAAAACAATTTAATCACTATTAAGTTTAAAAACTACAAAATTATTGATAAAAGAAAAAAATATATGTGTTTATTCAATTCATTTCTTCATTGAAATTACGTTCGAGAAGACCAGACGCAACAATACATCCGGTCATTTGATAATACATGTATATATATTTTTTCTCTTTTTCCCTTCTTTTCCGTTTTTATTTTAAAGTTTGTGAATATGGTCTTAAACTCACGTGTGACACAACAAAAACCCAATCAGATTATAATACATAAGCATCCAGACATAATTAGATACACATACATACACACACACACACACACACACACACACACACACACACACACACACACACAAACATACCCACACACTAAAAAAAGGAGAGGTGTGGGGAATACATGAACATCTCTACAGCCCTTTATGAAAAAAGGAGACGTGGAAACTAACACTTATACACACACAGATAAATGTGAATACACTCTACATACACATAGACATCGATATATACACATACATACATCCACAGACAATTGCATAGACATTGAGAAATCACAACCAGTAAATATTTCAGACTTAAATAAATGCTAACCACTTATCGAATTATAACTTAAGGGAGCAAATATACAAAGATAAAATGTTTAAAATAATATTATTTAATATTAAAACGAAAATTCTAAAACCATAAATATCAATAAAAAAAATATATTATTAATCATATAAGTTGATAATAGTTTCATTATATATTAGGCAAAGAAAAACAGGATAAAGAAATCCACAAATATATATATATATATATATATATACATATATATACACGGCAGCAAAAACAAATTAACACACATAAAAAATATACTCATACATACATATACATACAGAAATACATACAAATAAATATATAAATATAAACATATACGTACATATACATATCTATGATAACTAGTACACATGTACGCACATATACATATAAACCTACATACACACACATATATACACATAGACTTTTATGCACCCATACTTAGATATATGAAAAAAACAAAATGAAACAAAATGGCTATTTTTGTAGTGATTTTATAACATACTTATGTTATAATTTTTTTTATAAAAATAATTATATATATATATATATATATATATATATATATATATATATATATATATATATATATATATAACCTTTCATAAAACTTATATTTATCTGAAGAATGTTTTCGTATCTCATGTTTTGTTCTCTCGTATTGATCTTTTATGCAAAAAAAAAGCTACCCAAATTCTTTATCTTCAGACAAATTTGTGACATTATCATCATAACCAATGATTTAAGGAAGACCAATCCACCCATTGATCCATTTTCTCAAAGAACGAGAGACAAAACATAAGCTTTTCAGTCTCAGACTTTCTCCTGACACTCATTAACATTTTGGTCGTCTTCTACAAATCACCTGAATCCGGAACCCACAAAAACTAATTAACTCCTGTCAACCTTTTCAATTCTCTCAGCTTATTGACTAAAGCAGCCTGGTCTTAATCCTTCTTCTTTCTTACTCTCCAATTCTCTTGATTTGATTAAAAATTAACGGACCAGATGACGAATAAATGTAAAACTTTGTAAATTTTCTATAAACATTTTCATGGTAATTGCATTGATGAGCTTTCCTCTGTTGTATCTCGACTTTAGAAATTTAAGCCCAGTACTAGATTAGCAGTTAGGTCTCATCATTTTACAGTTGAAATGGCTAGATGTAACTATGAGTTTTATTTTAACATTTTCTTCTCTCACTTGTAAAGCTCTCTTCCGGCTTCTTGCTTTCCAGTCAATTTTGGTCTTCAAAAAGTTAAATGCAATATCAATTGTCATCTCCTATATTTTTCAATTTTGTTCTTTTATTGTTCTATCTGCTTCATAATGGTTTTTAGCTCAGATTATTTCACTCGCCGTAACCCCTTGCGTCTTAGTCGCTTTACGCCTTCCTTGGGTAAAATGATTAAAAAGATATTTATGTACTCCTTCACTTACGTGCTTATACCAGTGGGAACGGTATGAATTCTCTTCTTCTCCCCCCCCCCAGCTGTGGGTAAATAGCAGGACAGATCGGGTCCTATAGCCTTGAATAGCAACTGGTCTACCGCAGATAAAAAAATCTACTGCGGGACCAAATCTGCCTCGTCTGTCATATATCGAAAGATAGATGATCGCCTAAGCGTGCATCACGCATGGCACATAACTGCCTGATGTACACTACAGTTCAAAAGTTTGAAGCCACCCCCAGAATTAGTATGGGATAAACTTGGCAGAAAAGTGAAAAAATAAAAATAAAAAAAGAGCTCTTAGAGTTATTGAAAAAAATGGAATCAATTATCAAACTTATACTTTGAGAAACTTCTGCAACGAATGCCAAAAATTTGTGCTGCAGTAGCAGGCACGGTGGAGTAATGGATAGCGGCTCAGATTCGAGCCGAGATCGAATTCTACTCGGATCCATTGCATTCATTTACGTATTAATACCGTTGGGAAAAGCATGAATCCTCTTCTTCTTAATCTTAAGCTAAGATTAAATATCAGGACAGATTAGATTCTTGGGTTTATCACCCAAGAATCTAATCCGGTCTAGGAGAAAGTAACTCTGAATTCAAACTGTGTGTAGCCCTATAAAAATTCGGAGCACCTAAGGCAAGGATAGCCATCCTGTGGCGCATGCGCCATAAGTGACGCATTGGATGCTTACAAGTGGCGCATCTGTCCGATTCCAACTTGAAGAATTGTTTGTTGCTTTCAGTTACGAATTTAACTCCTAATATTGCTGGTTTGGCAAAAACAAAGCAGAATCAAAAGGCACATTAAAGTTATTTATGTTTATTTTGCCTATGTAAACATTATAAACTCTGCCATGGCCCCCCTCCACCCCTCTGCAAAATCTGAAGAGAAAAAGAAAGTCAATGCATTCATTGATGGCCCCTTTCAAAACTCCTGGATACGCCCCCCCCTCAAAACTCCTGGATATGCCCCCTCAAAACACCTGGGTACGCCCCCCAACTCCTGGATTCGCCCCTGGTCATAAGCATATATTTTTCAAATAAATAGATTTTATTATAACTTTAAAATATGTCCATATTACAACACGTACTGAAAGGAAGTGAATGTCTGTGTGGCGCATTTAAATTAATCGTACAAAATATTAGCGCATGGAATCAAAAGGTTGGCCACCCCTGCCCTGAGGGCAATCCGTCGCTGATTATAGCTTCGTTCTGGCAGCTCCTGCGTCGGTGCCAAACTGTAATGGCCATGTGACACAGATACGGTTGGGGGACATGCTGCATAGACAACATTCTGTCCTCCATGCCATCCTCCCTAGGCTTGATCCTACCTTACAGAGAGAAGGGATCAAAATCATGGTCATTGATGACTGGCGGAGGCCTATCAATCAGAGAGCAAAATTTAATTACAAAATTATTTTTTTTCTCTTTGTCATAATAAAATTTCTAATAAAAAATTATGTCTCACTTTTTTTTTTTAACCCCGTATAATAATTTTCTTTTTAGGCCAATTGAAAAATTTACTAAGGCGACCTCAAACTTTTGAACTGTAGTGTATATTCTGAAGATATTATTTTCTTTTTTCGCTTATGCCAAAAGCAAAAAAAAAAAAAAGTAATTTTTCAGAGATCACTGCTCCAATTATTGATTAATTAGCTTTCGAGTGAATCTGAACTTACGTGAAATATACATACATAAACAATCTCTATGGATTTTTAGCTTTTTACACAGCTTACGGCCATATCTCGTTGAAACAACGCTTCCCATCCGATCACCGAAGTTAAGCGACCTTGAATCTGGCCAATATCTAGATGGGTGAATGCTTAGAAATATCAAGTGCTGCAAGACGGGATGAGCTTGTGGTGTAATGGATAACGACTCGGGGTGAGAAATTGAAGAACGGAGTTCGAATATCGGTTTCGTTCGTTACATTCAAATACACTTTGTTTACCAATTCATATCTGCTTTTGTTAATTCTCTTTCTTTTTTCTTTTCTTTCTTTGAATTACAATTGATCTCTCCTTTTGTTTTTCTCTCCCCTTCTCTTTTCTCTCTTTCTTTCAATTGCCAATTTATCTGCTTTTTCTTTTGTTTTTCTTAGCGACCATATCATATTGAAACACCGGTTCTCGTCCGATTAATGGAATAAAAACGCACTTACTTAATAGACAAGAGAAAAAAAAATCTTTAGCAGCTGCGAAAAGAAAAATGAAAAACAAACAAACAAGAAAATTACTATAGAATGAGCTAACCAGGTACTTCCGGTGGTGCAGTGGATAACGGCTTGGAATGAGAAATTGGAGGTCCGAGTTCAAATTCCTCTCGGGTTCGTTATATTCACATACGCGCAAATACCCTTGGGTGATCATGGATCAAAAATAGACATGAAGCGTGTCACATGTTAACGGTAAGACAGCTAGATGAATGTACTAATGTCTTAACATTATGTGGTAGGTATTTCCTTGAGGTATATTTGGGACATATTTCTGTAAGGTATGTCTGGAAAGTATATGTAGGAGGTATTTCTGGGAGGTTTATGTGGGAAGTATTTCTGGTATATGTGAGAGGTATTTCTAGGAGGTATTTCTGGAAGGTATAGGCAGGGGGCATTTCTGGTAGGTTTATGTGGGAAGTATTTCTGGTATATGTGAGAGGTATTTCTAGGAGGTATTTCTGGTAGGTTTATGTGGAAAGTATTTCTGATATATGTGAGAGTTATTTCTAGGAGGTATTTCTGGTAGGTTTATGTGGGAAGTATTTCTGGTATATGTGAGAGGTATTTCTGAGAGGTTTATGTGAGAAGTATTTCTGGGAAGTATATGTGAGAGGTATTTCTGGGAATTATTTCTGGAAGGTATATGTAGGAGGTATTTCCGGGAGGTATTTCTGTCGCATCTTGTATCATTGATACATGTGTATTTTATTCCTTATGTTTCTCTTTTATAGTCGGTGTGCAAAATAATTTAATTTCCTCGATCGAGTTCAGATGAGAATGGAGCGATCCCCGCTTGACTTATGCTATGATATATTTTTTTCATTCTTTTCTTTAAATATTGGCAACTATTTTAGTTTTCCTCTTGTGCGTTTCAATCACATCTGTTATATTTTTACCTTAATTAAAATTTTGTAGCTCTAATAAAAACTTTATTCTTCATATTATTAAAGATACTAGCCGAATTTACCCACGCCTTGTTGCGTGTCACACATTTTTTAATAAGAAAATGATGATTGATGTTAAATCATTGTTATAATTTATGGAGAAAAATGATGCATTTCAATATTACTAAATGATCTTGTCGATGTGACCTCCATCTTCTGGCTTTCTCCTTCTATATTTTGGATAGGAGTCATTTCCTTATTCACATTTAATTTAAATCAAAGGGAAAAAAATCAGTGCGTGTTGGGGGTACCCCACGGGGACCGCCTTTGATCAAAATGAAATATACTTATCCAAGTACCCTGGGTAATGTAGTTTCAGAATATATATATAATTATGGGGGTCTATCTCCAAAATCCTAGCAAACAAACAGATAGAAGCTAAAGAACATATCATTTGTTTTATTATACTTTTTTATTTTAAAATTTAAATTTTTTTAAAATCTTTTTAAATTTAAAAAAAAAAAAATTATTAAAAATTTTTTAAATTTAAAAAATTATTTTTTTATTTTTAAAATAGTTAGAAATTTCATTTGTATAACTTTATAAATAATTAACGCGAAAATAAGCTTAGAAAGTAACCTTAAAAAATGAATTTTTTCGTTAGTTACCCGATTAGTGTGCATGTTGATACAACTTTTTTCCCGCCTTTTAAATGTTAAGCACAAATAAAACTCTATAGGAAAGAAAAGAAACGAATACTTGAACTCTTTTTCTATATCATCTTTAAGTGTTTAGAAAAGAAAAAAAAAATCAGACAAGTTTGTTCTCAACCACAATCTATTCGGTTGCTTTTACTAGCTGATGTATTTTTTGCCCTTCTTCAAAAGCTTGGTGCATCCAACTCTTTATGTGTCATTGAATACACCCCCCCCTCCACTGATTCTTATATCCTCATCAACAAGACAAGGTCATAGGAGTGCTGAAGTAAGAGAGCCGGAGAGAGTGAAATAAAAAAGAAAGTTCCTTTTTTTCCTCAGAAAATTCATTTTCCTTTAACTCTTAGTATAAGAGAGCATTTAACGAAGCCCCAAAAAGTTTGAAGTCGTTTTACGCTAATCCTTACAATCAAAATTAATTGTCTTCAAAACTGGTTGTTTCTGTATTTACACTCACTTAGTGTATATGTTCATTTTTCTTCCGGACTTATACATGTGGCTTCTGTCACGTATGTACTTTCTAACATTTATTTCTTAATCATATCACCCCGTGCAAAGTAGTAAAACCACAAAGGCACAAGAGGTTACTGAGTGTGAAAGAATTAGAAGAAGAAAAAAAAAACATTATTAATTGTTCTCAATTGAAGGGAAATAAAAAAGGACCGTAGATAACGATTAACATTGCAATTTAAATTTTTGATGATCAAAGTTAACTAGGAAGTAAGAGAGTTCCACAAGCGAGAAGTGTGTTAGGGGAAACTGTTAGAACAGAACTTACCGTTTTATATAGCTATTTCAGACAAAATAAAACGAAAGTAAAACAATGAGACCTAATTACCAATCTAGTGCTACATTTAAATTCAAGGGGTCTAAGGAAAGATCATATTTATAAAAAAAAAACAAGACACAAGTAAGCAAGTGGAGTGGTTTCCCAATACCTTCTCAAACGTTCTTCAATTCAGACTAGTCCGTCTCCTGCTCTTATAGTCATAAATATCTACAGAGCACTATCTACTCTACTATTTATCCCATAGATAGCGGGAAACGATTAATACCTTTGCTTAAATTCATAAAGTCGATGTACTATAGAAATGATTTCAGAAACCATGGGCCAAGTTATATGCATATCACTCGATAGAGACTCGGTTCTAATTGTTAAAGTCCAGTTGACATAATCCAGGCCATAAAGCTTGTATAGAAAGAATATATGTGTTGTAGATCTTAAAAGTAATTAGATCTTTTTAGGGAATACGAGAGGATGTTAGGAGGAGTTTGTTCTTTTCAAATGCTGCCTAGCTAAGACCAATTCTATACTGAACAGGAATTGAACCTTCATTCGAAGAAGAAAGTTTGTGGCCAAAATTCATATACTTGCAGAATTGGTTTTCCATAGATTGTTATACTGAAAGTGGAACTATTTTTCATTAGTGGCTTTGCACTTTATTTCAGATATATTTATAACCATACCCACTTTTTCTCGCTTTTTTGGCAAATCCTTCCCATCAGTATGGCTGATGCTAACCCTTAGAAGAGTCATTGCGCATTCTCGAGCTGATGTTATCAGTTGACATGCAGTAGAAAGACTATATTGAATCTATTGTTATGCCAGCTGCTAAGAAAGTTAGTTCACTGTGACGTGCTAGACAATTTTTCTTTCCAGAATCTATATTACATATCAATAAGTCTAACATACGTCCGCGTCCTGGGTAAGACGATAAACTACGTCCGCGTCCTGGGTAAGACTATAAACTACATCCAACAGCAAGGCCTCTGATCAGGTTTTGAGGAGCGTGCAACCACCTCTTAATTGCTGGTGTTCCCAGGTTCACCCTGACCCGGGCTGATAGCAACTGTTAGGGTTCCAGCTATGGGCAAAGAGTTGACGCCCAAAATGGGGTCAAAACACTATGAAAGTGTCAAAATAGGTTTTAATACCAGCAATACATTTTTGTAAAAGGTTATTACCAGCAATGAATTTTTGAAGAAAAAATTATTACCAGCAATGCATTTAAAAAACTATTACCCGCAATATATTTTGAAAAAAAAAATTACCAGCAATAAAAATCTTGTCGGCATTAAATAACCCATAGAGGTTGATATGCCGTAAAATAAACCAAACCAAACTATCATTCGTCCATGCTTAGAATATTGCTGCCAAATATGGTCTGATGTCCCCGCTATTTACCTTGAGTTCCTTGATAAGATCCCAAGAATCAGCAATATTATTGGTCCTGTTCTGTCAGCTCGGCCTCAGTCACTTTTCCCACCGCCCTAAGATTACCTCTCTATATTTTTTCTATAAATACATTCGTGATAATTGTTCAGACGTGATCTGCGCTATGATAGCTAGACTTTTCGAATTTAAGTGCAGCACTAGACTGGCGTCAATTTAAGAGTTAAGCTGGCTAGACGAAGCCGTAAGTTCTATGTTAACAGTTTATTTTTCTCGCTCTTCTCGCTTGTGGAACACTCTTCCGGCTCCATGCTTTCCAGCCAACTTTAATCTGCAAAAAAAAAAAAAAAATTAAATGCAAAGTCAATCGCTATCTACTGTCATCCTGATTACTCTTTTCTCTCTAATTAGGACATATTAAACTCAGGAGATCTGCAGCAAATGAGATCCGGTTCTACAGAAAGATACTGAGAATACCATGGGCTGAATATGTGAGCAATGAGGAAGTTTTGAGGAAAAAAGGGACTAGAAGAGCACATAAGTGAGAAAGAGAGCTTGGAGAATTTGATACTCATAGGTCATATTGAAGGCAAGAGGGAAGCAGCGAGAAATCTGTCCAACGAGTCTGTGCAAAAGGATGACAAAACAAGGTGTGTGAAGGTAGTAAAATGACAACATAGCTACATGGGATAGGATGTTGTGGAGAGACGCGTCGTTCACGTCCTGAAGGTAACGGTGCGCAGAAAAAGAATAAGGGCCTGCTATTTCATTATATTCAAACGTAGACGACCATCAACCGCTGATAATGATGTTTTGAAACTCGACCACCAGCATTCGAAAATTTGCAAATAAGTTGGGATTTTCGAAATACACCATATGCTGGGCATTAGATAAGCTTAAAAAAAACGTGGATTTACTTTGGAGTGATTCCGCATTACCAAAAAAAGCGAAAATAGTTTTGCTACAAACCTAATAAAATAAAAAGGACTTAAAAGAACTCTCCTTTGTGCTAATGATTTATGTATACATGGTTTCGTATTCAGATACACATCTTCCTTGATCTCCGTTCTTGGCAGTAAGACTTGTACAAACAGACAAGACATGAGACAGTGGACAGACAGCAGACTGCTTTGCCGAAAAGCACTCTTCTCCTCCTTAAACATCAAAAGCAGAAATTGGTTGGCCAAAAAAGAAAGTGATCGAATTTCTTCTTCAAACAAAATATACCACATGGCTATCAAGCTGAAACAGAATTTTCTGACAGCTTTGCCATCATTGTTGCCTTCAGATTGAAAT
The DNA here is from genome assembly GCA_903632075.3 of Acanthosepion pharaonis. Classification (NCBI taxonomy): domain Eukaryota; kingdom Metazoa; phylum Mollusca; class Cephalopoda; order Sepiida; family Sepiidae; genus Acanthosepion; species Acanthosepion pharaonis. The sequence continues at coordinate 349,536 of CAHIKZ030002855.1, read as the reverse complement.
ACCCGTCGCCATTTTTTTCCTGATGCTTTCTACCTTCTTTTTGTGGTTATTTTTGAGTGTGAGTTTTTGCCTACTATCAAATATATCTGATTTATATTCAACAGCTAATGCTTACCGAGTTAAAGATATCTTTTCGAATTAACTATCGTTGACTCTGTTTATTTTGCACGATCCAAATCTGAAGTGGCAGCTAATTAAACGGGGAAATAAGAAGCTTTGCTTAGAAAGACTCAAAAAGATGGCGATTAAAGATCAAATTCAGGTCACAGCGACTTACGCCGCTTTCACAGTTATTTCGAATCTAATACATCCTAAAAAAAAAAAAGAACGAATTGAAATATTTAACTGAATCATAATAAAATTAACTTTCATTTCAATGTAACGTTGAAATGAACTTCAATGTTTTATAACCTGAATCGTCAGTGACCCAACGGGGTCACGGGTAGTCTAGTATTGTTTAAATCTTATAAAATAGAATTACTGTTAGATAACTATTAAAACTTTATCGTAATACACAGGAATAAAACTGGCCATATCTTTGATTTTACAAATGCTATCCTAATTAAATAAAGAAGATAATTATTTACGTAGAAAGCAATTTGAGAGATTAGGATTATTAATAACTATATTACTGTAGTATCGTATGAAAATTTACTTCATCCTTTAAAAAGTGGGTCTTTTCTTATTTTGTCATACGTGGAGAGCAGATACAAGACCAAGGAAAACCGTCCTGGGTACAACGATAAACTACACCCGGCAGTAATGCCTCTGATCGGGAGGTTTTGTAAAGCGTCGAACCACTTCTTAATTGCTGTTGTTCCCAGGTACACCCTGACCCAGGACGGTAGCACCTGTCATGTTCTCAACTATGCGCAAATAGTTAATCCCCAGACAGGGGTCAAAACACACTGAAATCATAACAATTTTAATAGTAAAATTACCAGCCATACATTTTGATAGTAAAATTACCAGCAATACATTTTGATAGTAAAATTACCAGCAATACATTTTTGAAAAAGAAAAAGAAATCATAGCAGCACAGTTTTTGTAAAAAAAAATATTACTAGCAATATACTTTTGTAAATGAAATTACGAAAGCCCCCAAGAAAATTAAATTTCGGAATTAAATGACCCATGAGGTGTTGATCTACCGCGAAACAAACAAGACTAAGCAAAAAAAAAAAAAAAAAGAAAAGAAAAAAGGCTGCTACATTATACATGAAACAAATTAGGTTAAAAAAAAATCTGAAAAGAAATAAACTTCTCAAAGATGCAGAAGAGACTTGAAGCAACAGAAATGTGGTTCTACAGAAGCATGCTGAGAATACCATGGGCTGAACATGTGAGTAACAATGAACTTTTAGAGAAAATGAAAAGAAAAAGGAAACTTATACTTAACATCATGAAGAAATAGTGAAAATCTCTAGGGTACATAATGAGAAAAGAGGGCTTGGAAAATCTAATACTCAGAGGACACACTGAAGGCAAGAGGGAGGGAGGGAAACAACGCATAACATACTTAGTGACCTTGACTAAATGGATAACGGAACAGGATTTAGTAGAAATAACAGAAAGGTAATGTTTATTAAGAGCTATAAGGAACAGGAAGTTGTGGAGAGTCATGATCACCTACGTCGTGAAGGGACACGGAACATAGAAGAAGCAATGTACAAATTCATGAACATTATTATTATTATTATTAAAATCTGATACTGACAAGACAGATTGACTGCAGGAGGAACAGAGGGAAACAAGGCATAACATACTTAGTGAGCTTGAGAAAATGGATGGCGGAATAAGGTTTAGGAGAAATAACAACAAGACAACATTTATTGAGAGCTACAAAGGACAGAAAATTGTGGAGAGCCATGATCGCCTACGTCCTGAGAGACATACAGAAGAAGGCCTGCTAGTATTGCTCAGTTGCTGGGGTCGTATTACACACGAACTATATGAAAAGAAAATCAGGTTTTTCACTAAAAATAGGGAAAAAGACTTAGGCTACGTAGGGGGGGGGGCAGGGTGAAGGAGCTACCACAGTCAGGCATGAACGAAAACAAAAGTATGGCATCTAAATATCAGATATTTTACTGTAAGTGGTTTTTCTCACCATTTAGGGGTTGCTTTGTATGAGAAAGAATGAAGGCCATTTATTGGCTATAAAATATGACCAGTATGATGCCCAGTACTGCAATATTTAACTACAGTAGGACAAGAGGGAGAGATGAAAACAACGCATAACCTACTTAGAGAGCTTGAGTAAATGGATGGCGGAACAAGGCTTAGGAGAAATAACAGAAAGAAAATATTTATTAAGAGCTATAAGGAACAGGAAGTTGTGGAGAGTCATGATCGCCTACGTCGTGAAGTGACACGGTACATAGAAGAAGTAATGTACAAATTCATGAACATTATTATTATTATTATTAAAATCTGATACTCACGGGACAGATTGAAGGCAAGGGGGACAGAGGAAAACAATGCATAACCTACTTAGTGAGCTTGAGTAAATGAATGGCGGAATGAGGTTTAGGAAAAATTAACAGAAAGACAAAGTTTATTAAGAGCGGATATGTAGGATGGATATTGGTTGACCCTAGACTGGAGGATCGGGTGGTGATTTGGGAACCATCTTTTGGGAGTTCCCCAACGTACCAGTTCTGGGGAAGAAACTGCCTGAGTAGAAATGCGGGCAACCGAAAACGTGGATAAGGTAGCGGGGTGGTGGTAGGGGGGGGTTTATGGCATAAAACTGATAGCCAACAAAATGTTTCAGTAAGGCCACATATAAAATATTCCAGTTGTGTCTCAGCTTTGAGACCAGAAGGTTTACGCACAGGTACCCAAACACAAGAACGGAAAATAATGTTTATTGATTAGAAATAAAACGGAAGAGATTAAAAACAACAACAACAACAACAACAGCAAAAACATCGCCATTTGGTGTGCAGATGTTGGATGTTTTAACTCGTAAACACTGCCATTATGGCTAATCATTTTAAATTGCGTTTTTACGATTTTATTCCAAAGTGATAACTCGCGACAATTAAGAAAATGAATTGAAAAAGAAAACAACATTTAGCTCTGCCATCAGGCACATGCAGTTAGGACCAATTGATAGGACATTGGGCGACAAAGTACAAGGCCTTTGCTGCAGGCTATCTATATAATACTAAAAGTATTGATTGCATGCGTGCTTACGTGCTTGTGTAGTGCGACCGTCTGGCGCATAATGATTTAAATTAATCTGATTTAAGTAAATAAGACTTAAAAATACGTGTTGTTTATACAAGTATTTTTATTTTAACTTTCTTCAAACAGACTATTTTTTAATTAAAAATTTTCTAAGTTAAAGACAGACACAAATAGATCCTGCTTTGCTGTTTTGTCCAGTTGTTTGTAGAGTAATTATTTATATTTCAGCTTTCTTTAAACAAACAATATTTTTAAAATTTTAAAAATATATGTATTTTTTGGCATATTTAAAAAAATATTTAAAGTCATGATTTTAAAATATTTTTTGGCATATTAAAAAATATTTTTAAGTTAATCTGATTAAAGTTTATCCCGGAAGTTCTATTCCGGAAGTTAAATGCTGTAAACAACCAGTAAAACGTCAGACATGAACTTGTAAACCATATCAATGATGACACGAAAGAATTGAAATATTTAACTGAATCATAAATAAAATTAACTTTCATTTCAATGGAATGTTGAAATGAACTTCAATGTTTTATAACCTGAATTGTCAGTGACCCAACGGGTCACGGGTAGTCTAGTATTGTTTAAATCTTATAAAATAGAATTACTGTTAACTGGCGATATCTTTGATTTTACAAATGCTATCCTAATTAAACAAAGAAGATAATTATTTACGTAGAAAGCAATTTGAGAGATTAGGATTATTAATAGCAATATTGCTGTAGTATCGTATGAAAATTAGATAGACAAGTATAAACAGAGAACAATTGGCGAACATAGGGTGGCTATGCCTAACAAACTCGGTTGCTATTCGGGACACAGAGAACTTCACTACGACTACTACTACAACTACTACTACTACTACTACTACTACTACTACTATGCAGAGAGATATGCAAAACATAACAATTACCAAATATAAAGCCACGTCAAAAACATTATATTACATCAGCAACCTTAAAGAATCTAACGTATGTTTATCTAAAAGAAACAGTATGCACGTAAAAACGTTCCCAAATCAACATGCAAAAAATCAAAAAAAAAGAAAGAAGATAATGTCCAATAGACATACACACACGCACGCTCACTTAAGCATACTTACGAATATGCATTAACATCGGAATCCCACAGAGACAAACTAGAATTATTATAGACTTACATAGATTTACGGTTTTTCAGTTATGGCTTGGAATCCGTTAATTTCTTGAAACTTCGAATAGGCATCATCGTCTCTCCTCGAATTCAGAACGCCACAAATTCTACTAACGTTGGTTCAACAAGTCGAATGTACGTGAAACATATTCAACGAATGAAAATCAAACAACCCAATTTTAAAAAATGTCAGAATCTCTTTCTTATTTTTTCCATAACTCATTCTCTGATGAAGCTTTAATAAAAGTGAAACATGTTATATTCATAAACGTTTATTATTTGTTTTTTTATCTTATCATATATATATATATATATATATATATATATATATATATATATATATATATATATATATATATGACGCAATCTTCACCCCTGAAGACTGCGTTTAAGTATGAAATAGACTGTCGCCGCCGCTTTAGGTTGACTTCAATGTCCATTTATATATTTACGTACGCTCTATCCTTGCTATTTAGCGCATAAATATACCATACATTAAAAGTATATATATATATATATATATATATATATATATTACTAAGACTTCTCGAATGCGCAGGATGATAGACGTTATAGACATGCCCGCAAAAGCAAACGGTTTTTCCTTTGACACCGCTATTATTTTAACGACATCTACTCAGGGTCGGTTTTGATTAACTTCGATAAGAAAAAGTGTTTTCAGTGTGATTTTACAATACGCATTACTTATATATTTTGTGCTTTGAATTGAGTGTCAAAACAATTCTATTCGCAGAAAAAATCTTATTCACTAAAACAAAAGCAGTATTGATTTAAAAACAGTTGTTGATACCGATGTAAAAAGAACAAAACAAAAAAACAAAACAAGTTGTATCTTGTTTACAAGACTCGAACGAACAATTTCTGCTCGTTAACTCCGTGTTTTGGCGACAAAAATAAGTTCTTGATTCTATTTACATCTTGCTCGTCATATAAAAATTCACTCAAGATTCTCTAGTCTTAGAGAAACATTAACATTGAAGGCATATTGAAAAATAAGTAAGCTATCTGATTCTTAATAAGTAAAAAATATTATTTGAAATATAAAAAAAATGGCACACATGAATAAACGTGCTCGCAATAAGACATTCTGTCAAACGGACAGTTTTTCCCATGACACTGCTTTTTTAACTGCCTTCTCTCTGTTTAATATTTTATGTTTTTAAAACATCTACGTAACATTTTCTCAGCTTGATTAAACTTATCAGTGAAGACTAAACAAAGAGTAAAAAAAAAAAAGTTATAATTGTAATAAACCCCAAAGAAATGACGAAAGTGAATTTATACATCGTCTTTGTTTTTGAGAATTGGCAACAAAAATAATAAACACTATTTATTTATTATATTATTTATTGGAATCGTTGATAAAACATCGGCTAATTGCCAATTTATTCGAACTTTTATAATGATAAATAATAAGGATTTTATTATAGTTTACAAAGTTTAATAATTTAGTAAATGTTTATAAATTTATGAATAAAATTTGTTTTCATGTTTATTTCTTTACAAATTGGTAAATGACAAATATTGCATAAATTTTAATATAATTATTAGTCTTTAGAATGTTGTAAATATAAAATTATTTGTGTAAATAAACAATCTAATAAATAGTGCTTAATGATTTTGTAGTCAATTCTCAAGAATAAAGGGAATATATACGAATTCACTTTCATCATATGTTGAAGTTTTATTACAGTTCTAATCATAGGCTTTTAAAACGACAAACATTGCAGAGGATGGAAGGTAGTTAAAATAATAGCGGCGTCAACGGAAAAAAAACATCTTTTTGATACTCCTCTTTTTGCGGGCATGAAAGTCGAAGTTTGCCGAATTTTCTTGGCTCTAATCAAACAATGAATTTATTTAAACTTTAAGGAAACTGCACTTTTTATGTGCCGTGTCCCTTCAGTACGTGGGCGATTAAGACCCCCCCACACACCAAAAAGAATTCCTGTCCTTTTTCGATCTTAGCAATGTTTGTCTTTTTACTATCTCTTCAACGCCCTGTCCTAGTAACCATCCATTTACAGAAGATCGTAGCTTTCTTTGTCGTTGTTCAGTACGTCCTGTGTATGCGCAAATAGCCTTGGGAAGGTATGAATCCATCCCCTCCCCAGCTATGGATTAAATAGTAAGACTTGCATTTGAAAAAAAATCATTGTTATTTCCACTTAAAATTGTTAATACAATATGTGAATATTGCATTAAGAGATTTTTGTGGAGAGGGGGAATAACAATAGCAATAATAATAATATTATTCTTAAAATCACAAATATATTTCGCCTTTAAATAACCAAGAAAGGGATGATAAACAGTCAAAAATAAAATCAACATGCCCTGTGAGTTTCAAATTTGCCAGTCCCTTCTCTCATGTTTTGTGTCACAGTAATTTCAACTGCGTCTTTCTGATTTCATGTGCGAGCCTCCTTTTCGTTCCTATTTAGTCATAAAACTTTCACGACGCGCATATGTCTCCATTTTTTGTTTATTGTTTTCTAAAGATTTTTTAATCTTTAGAAAACAAAAAATGAAAGCAAAAAAAAAAAAAAAGAAGAAGAGGAAGAAAAAAGCAAAAAAAAAAAAAATCCCAAAAAAACAAAGCGTGTCAACCTGTGGGATCATTTGTCGAATTAAGAAAGCTATTGAGAGAGAAAGAAAACTTGATTCTCATCAAGCGCCCGAAACGTTTGCATGTCTAGTTTCTTTTTGTTTATCAAACGTCGACAATTTCTTGTCCGCGTAAAACTGAAATTATCATTTTAGGTTAGCCTATTTTTTTTGTGTTTTTTCTATGGCTAAGAAAGAATTGGTTAGAATTAGAATATATGTTTTATAGCAATGAAATGACGTCTGCTTACAAATATCGGCACAAACAACTTCCCGAAGAACTTTTTCCCCCACGGCATGAGAAAAATGACCTGATTTGTTCTTTCTTTAATGTGTATAAACCGGAAAAAGTTGAGACGTTACAGTCATAATATTTAACTAAAACTCGTTCAATTTTTATAGCCATGCGAAAAGATTCTCGAATATTATTATTTATTTATTTATTTTTTTGTTAAAAATGGACATTTTACAAGTGGACTACGTAACATTTTCTCAGCTTGATTAAACTTATCAGTGAAGACTAAACAAAGAGTAAAAAAAAAAAAGTTATGTCTACACGTTTCTAGGAATTAAAAAATGAGAATAAGTTGAATGAAATATGCAAAGGAATGTTTGTTCGGGGATCGCGTGTAGACACACCTCCATCACCGAAATAGTCTTATCAATTATACTGCAGCATATACTGAGAGCGAAAATATATTGATATTTTAGTTCAGTGGTTCTCATTTGTTTTTTTTTTAACCAATTCACCCTTTTCACCCATGACAGAATCTCATCCCACCACCACTTTTCTTCATCATTATATCATATATATATATATATATATATATATATATATATATATATATATATATATATATATAAGTTATGAAGAACTTGGTAAACCAATTGGTAAATCAAGGAGAAATCCTGAGAGCTGAAATGTGAAGAACAGAGCTAATATTTAATGAAAAACAGACCACTTTAAGGTACCATTACAATAATTTATTTCACCAAAATCCTTTTTACCTGATGATCCGAAATCCTTTAAAAAGGATTTTGGTGAAATAAATTATTGTAAAAACCTTAAAGTGGTCTGTTTTCATTAAATATTTATATATATATATATATATATATATATATATATATATATATATATATATATATATATATATATATATATAATAATACGACATAATGATGTGTTATTATATCATCATCTGAAGGAAACGGGTCACAGGGCAGTTTTCATCCTTGTCATTTAGCTATTCTAACACACACGCATACATATATATATATATATATATATATATATATATATATATATATATATAGTAAGTAATTCTTTTATGGTTAAGTTAAATGAATTATCTAGCACACCTTGCACAAGTGAACTAAAATCCTGAATAGTTTTTTTTTTCAGATTTTAGATTGGCATGCTATTTCAAAATAGCACAATTCACTCTTCTGAAAAATATTCAATTTATTAATATAAAAATACCTAAAATAAAACACCTTTGAAATGGTTAAATTAATGGCCGAAAGCGCTTGGGACAATGAACAATATGGTCAATTTTTGCACGCCCTTACTCCAAGAACGCTGGAAAGATTAAACAAAAAATTAATTAAATTTTCCTTGTCTGCCGCAGTGAAAGATATCAATTAAGATATACTCGTAGTTAGTTTATACAACCACCTTTGAAAATGTGCAGTAAAAGCACCGAAAATATAAGATACGGATTACGCTTGACGTAGCTCAACTTCGGTGATCGTACGGGAACCGCTGTTTCAACGTAATATGGACGTAAGCTAAAAATTCATATATTATCTTCCCTGTTTCTCTCTCCCGCTCCCCCCCCATATATATATATATATATATATATATATATATATATATTACTATAAGGCAAGAAATACACTGCAACAGTAATTTTTTTACCTTATTTGTAATGTACGGAAAATATTCGTGAATATGAAAGGATTATGAGAAAAATAAGCAGACATAATGTTTGTAATTTATTCACTCAGATGTGGCTAAAAGAGAATTTGCTGCTTAAATACACACACACACACACACACACACACACAGACACACACATACAGAGTGAGAGAGAGAGAGCATGAAACACCCTGTCGTCTCTGAGTGTTGACTTCAATGTTCACTTTTATTTTTACATACGCTCTATCTCTGATATTGAGCACTTTATTCCATAAATATAGCACGCCTTAAGATAATATTTCTTCATATATATATATATGTGTGTGTGTGTGTGTGTGCGAGCTCTTCAGCTTGGTACGGACGTGCGTCGCCGTGATCAGGTGAAACCGTCGGTAGATCCGACGTGCTTTAGAACTTTTTGTCCAGGAGGTACATCAATGGTCAAGCAAAATGGAATAATGTTATTCAACACAGATCTTTCTCTGACTTCCGAAAACAATAAACAAAGCAATTTCTAAAGAAAGGGATGATTTTTTTTCTTTCTTTAATAAGCTTTACCGAATATTCAGGCCGGTAGACGAAAATAAATAAATATACTGTTTTATCAATAAACGGGCCGTCTTCTCAAATATGAGTATCCATAAAAAAAAAAAACGTTAAAGCAAAAAAAAAAAAAAATTATGCCGGATTAATAAATAAAACATCCATCCCTTTCTTTAGAAAAGCTTTGTTCGCGTTCGGATACGAAACTGAGCAGGTATGTCTATTTCGAGAGTTAGAGAAAGATCTGTGTTTAAAGACACTATTCAAATTTCCTTGACCATTTACTCACTCCGTGGTCGAGAAGTTTAAAGCCCGTTTGGTATATATATATATGTGTGTGTGTGTGAAAAGTGTATATAAATATATATCTGTATAATTATTTATATATTATATGCGCGGTACTTATTAGAAAGCGCTCAATATCAGAGATAAAGCTAACATATTTGGTTGGATTGATGTGAGTTTGTGACCCGGGGTTTCACGCTTTAGCGATCGTCAGACAATTGTGAAACCCAGGGTCATAAACTCACATCTATCCAACCAAATATATATATATATATATATATATTAGAGTGTGCAGCTTATAATTTCTATCATAAAGAAACAATTGGGAATCTGAAACGACCCCGTCTGTTTTGTCAACGGGCTAAATTTTCAATTCTGACATATTTCATTCAACAAATTATTTGTAAATACTATTAAAATAAAACATTTTTAAAGATTCTGAAATTAGCGAAAAAAGTTTTCATAAGCTTTTTATATAATTAACCAAGAAATTTAAATTAAAATACCAAAGAAATTTGAATTAAATGATTATTAATAATATTCAGAGAAACATATTTACATCTAGAGTTACTTAGATGTATTTATTAATATTTATCAGGATATGAATGTACTTTAAACTAAGGAAAAGAAAAGGTCGGGGTTAATTCCCTGTAATTCATTCAATAAGTTCTGTAAAAAGTTTTTTTTCGAAATTAGCGAAAAAATATATATATATATATATATATATATATATATATATACACGACTCTGGATAGTGATCTTTCTGCGAAACCTAAATTCTAAAGGTAGAAATATTTTAAGTGTAATAATAATTCAATTATTAGTTACATTTTTTTGACCAGTAATTCAGTAAAGCACGTATGAATAGATGCAGAGAAGAAAAGAACCTGTTTTAAAATGTTGAATCTCAAATATTTATTGACATAAAGAACGAGCAAACTGGTTCTTGAATTTATGAATACCAGCAATGCGTGTGAAATATATATATATATATATATATATATATATATATATATATATATATATATATATATATATATATATATATATATATATATATATATATATATATATATATATTCATATATATATATATATTTCATATATATATATATATTTATATATATATATATATATATATATATATATATATATATATATATATATATATATATATATTATAATATATCATTAGAAAGAAGAAGAAGAAGAATTAGAAGAAGAAGAAGAAGAAGAAGAAGAAGAAGAAGAAGAAAAGATTTGACTTACCATCCGACCAGCGCGGTTGTTATGCCTGTTCATATTTGCTTTCTTTGACCTTTTTGGTTTTAATTTATTGGACAATGAGCTGTCGGTGAAGGTCTCGCTAAAGTAGAGTCCATATTGTATATCGTCGCCGCATCCCCCCCATTTAAATGGGCCCGTGGGAGCGCTGCGAGGTAGTGATCCACAACTGCATTTTGTTGTCACTCCTATACTGCAAGCACGAGCCACAGTATGGACGAGAGCGGCCGATGCTATAGCATACACGTAAGCTTGTTCCCGGGAACCTAAAAAAAACGAAATAAACACAAATGATTAACAGACAAGTCTTTACACTAAATACATTTTACAGCGAATATTGTGGGAAAAATCACTGACGAAATAAAACTTTAGTCTTTCGTTCATAGTTGATTTTAAAAAAATAATTAATTGTTTTATAATAGTGATTAACACGAGCTAGTGTAATCATCTTTTCTTTTCTCAAAATGCCTAAGTAAAATGGATCGAACTCTGCAATAAGTTCAGTGACTCTCATCTTATCTGTCTACAGTGCTTTGAAACTTTCTTGATATACAAAACAACATAGTCTATGCTGTCTTCATGATTCCACAAAGATTTGAGCACGTTCATTCAATCTGATAAACCAACTTTTGTATGTGTCGTCTGACATTTATAAAAAGAGTTTCCAAACAAAACAGTATATGCATACTTTTGGGATAAGCTAAGACCCCAGACCATTCTTACTATTTTCTAGTTTTTTTTTTAATATTTCAAACTATTTCTTTAAGAAAAAGTATATTTTGATCATTATAAGCGTCTCTGTGATAAAATGCCTCGTCTTTAGCATTGGAAAAAAAGTTTCCATCGATCTTTCTACATGCTCGACATTCTGTTTTGATCATTATAAACGACTCTCAGATAAAAAATGTCTTGTCTTTAGCATTGAAGAAATTTTTATAATGATCAAAAAAGATCATTATAAAAATCTCTCCGGTAAAATGTCTAAAAAAACTTCCACCGATCTTTCTCCCCCATCACCATTCCGATTTTGATCACTATAAACACTTTTGAATTCGGGGTGTACACCAGCATCTTTTTACCTCTGAAAAAAAGAAAACAAAGACCCTCCCCCCACACACCAAAAAGATGTTTTACAGTTATCAATTTTTCGCGATGTTTTAAATTTATTATCAAGACACTAATCACCCCCACAGCCCGCCGGCTCTAGAACCAATTCTTCTCATCTCATCCGAGAAAGAACAGAATTATCAGGAAAATTCTTGGATAGATATAGATGAACTTATGGACGATTTGCTAATTCGGACACCAAATTATTTGGACATTGTTGGAACTTCCGGCTTTCTTCAGTTTTCTGTCTTAGGTTGATAGACTCCTGAAAATTTCGAAACGGAATTTTTATTCAGTCCACAGGAGGAGAGTGTCCGAATTTTGCTGTCCATGCTGGGGGATATCTTGTGTCAGTTAACGGTAATACTTAGGACAAGAACAACACATATAAGATTTGTTAGCGGCGCGTAGAAGTAGTTAACTGACCTTTTGATAATGCGTCTTATTCTGGGCACGTTTATCCATATTGCCCATTTTCTTTTTTATATTTCAAATAATATTTTTACTTATTTAGAATCAGATAGCTTACTTATTTTTCAATATGCCTTCAATGTTAATGTTTCTCGAAGCCTAGAGAATCTTGAGTGAATTTTTATATGACGAGCAAGATGTAAATAGAATCAAGAACTTATTTTTGTCGCCAAAACACGGAGTTAACGAGCAGAAAATGTTCTTTCGAGTCTTGTAAACTAGATAGAACTTGTTTTTTTTTTTTTTACATCGGTAGTAACAATTGTTTTTAAGTCGATACTATTTCTGTTTTGAGGAATAGGATATATTTTCTGGAAAGATAATGGTTTCGACACCCACTTCAGTACAAAATATACATTATATAAATAATGCTTATTATAAATTCACAGTAAAAACACCCTTTCTTATCGAAGTTAATTAGAATCGACTCTGATCAGAATTCAGATGGGTAACCTCTTAAGAAGATCTGATATCGTAAGCAAATCTGTTGCCAGACAAAACAAAGAATGTTCATTTTTTTTTTTGTTTCTTTTTACCTGGGAAATGGTTTTGCCACTCCTTCAGAGTGCAAATATCCATTTAGGCCCAGAAGTTCGCTTCTATGTTGGAAGTTGAAAACAATATTAGCCCGGGCATCGACTCCCCGAGCATTACCACTGCGGTGCCTGAAACGTCCCCAAAAGGGGAAGTACCGAGAGGGTTTGAGCAACTTTACTACGGTATTTCCAGTCAACCCACTTTAAAGCGTGACTTGTGTCACATTCGGTAGCAACCTGGGAGCACCGAAAAAAAAAACCCTTATTATAACGTCACACTGAAAACACCTTTTCTTATCGAAGTTAAGTTAGAATCGCGGCCCTAATCAGGATTCAGATGGGTAACTGACTGGATGTAACTTCCTGCTTACGAATGGAATAAGAAATAAATGAAAATGGTTGTCCCTGTGTATACGTCGAGGCAGGTCTTAGCTGTAAATATCTGAACTGGTGACTATAAGGAATGCAACATTTTCCTTGCAAACAGAAATAAAATGCGATAGGCTTGCGACATTGCGTTGTAGGATGGAAAAACGCCTTTGAAATCTGTCGGGACTGGAAAGATGGGATTGGGCAGAAAAGTGACTGAAGACGAGATGTCTGGTCAGGATCGATTACATTACAGATCCCTTGGATTTTGTCAAGAATCCCGAAATGTACAGCAGGTGCACCAGCAGACTAGATATGGCAGCTTTATTCATTGCACGGACGGACGGAATCAAAGTGTAGTATCTGATATCTCTACCTCTTTAAATTATGACAGAAGCCTACTGCCAGTGACTCTAACAACTACGGCAGCACATTCGAACGTTGCTGTTTACAGAGAGAGGATTGGTGGAATACTGACGCCAGTGTGATAGTAATCGCGAAGACTGAGTAAATTTCGGTAAACAAAAAGCTCGTAAAATATTTCAACGAATCAAAATATATCATTCTTCCCAGCAACTCAATCACAACTACTATTGAAAAGAATTTGTTTAACATAAAATTTGTCACAACTTTCGATACAACAAAATAAAACGTAAAATATTAATATTAATAATAATAATAATAATCTAAACCTTGAAGGTGGAATTTATTTTATTACCAGCAATAATTGCTACAGGTAATACATAGGAGAAACCTCAAGGATTTCAAATAAAACATACGTGATTTAAAAAAAAAAAAAAAAAAAATATGGATGTGACCATAATTTTGATAAAAAAATGTTACTTTAATTAAAAAAGTGATTTATGAACCTGAAAATATATAGGAAGTGCTTTAATCGCTAGATCATCCACAGTAAAATGACCTTCCTTGGCAGATCTGCTATTATGCGGGATATTTAATATCAAACGTGATGGAAACATGAACAAAAAGAACAAAAAGAAAACTAAATGAAATCGGCGAGACGATATGCCCAAACACACATTTGGTTAAATAAAAAAATTAAATTTAGAAGATTAATATTTCAACGTCTCCTCTCCTTGATGCGCTTGTGTAATCACAGCAATGTCAATACACAGACACACACACACACAAAGCAGAAAAATGTGCATCTGTGAATGTATGTGAGGCGTCATATATATATATATATATGTATATATATGACTTATTCACTTATGATTATCTCAAATCGTCCTAATAATTTCTATAACTTGTATATCATTGCTTGAAACGGCTTCTAAAGCTCTGGATGGAGCGGCTTGGGGACATTAGTCGTGGCTCGTGGGTACACAGTCCTATGGGTAAGGGAAACTCGGATGAGTTCCACCACGGAATATGTGATCGAGCGGCGCTATACCGAGTCTAATTCGTTGCCTCTTCGTCACCGAGTCCCGTTGGTACATTTGGTATGACGTTTGCCTGATATCGTAACTGTCCGCGTTTCAATTCTCGGTAGTGGATGCGCACTGCTGATAAATCCCAAATATAGGACGAAACGGCCGTCCAGTGCTTTCTGCATACTGTTGAGGCTTGTTCTAGACTCAATGAATTACTTATATATATATATATATATATATATATATATATATATATATATATATAAAGTGGTACTGAGATGCGTGCTGTCTTTTATTATGCTTTTTTCTCTGCTGTGACAACGAAAATTAGAAAATTTCAATGAGGAAGGCGAGCATTCCATATTTATCTGTTTAATGTCTATAATCCTTTGTAGGCCCCCCCTTGTCCGCCGCCTAGCAGCTGGCGTACCAAACTACGCCAGCACCCTCTCACTTTTTATCTATCCTATCTATTTATCATATTCTCCGGTAAAGTATTTTAAAATACGTTAAAATATAAATAAATTTTTTTTTTTCAGTCTACTGTTTATATGGGTAGACAGTTAAAGTACAACCCATTTCTAAAATGTGTGACGAGAGAGAGAGGGAGGGGGAGGGGGTGTGAGAGGGGGATGTATCTCTTTTTTTCATTGACTGACTATTAAATTACATGCAAAAAGATAGTGTTCGTTTTAGTTGGGACTGTGTGTATGTGATCAATTTTTCTTTTATCATTCAAGCTAGTAAAAGTGGAACTTAAAAATTTGATATTGTTCATTCCAGTTTATAAGAGTTGGGCCTTGTTCTGAGAAGTCAATGAAACACGGCAACGAAATTCCACAAAATCAATCGAACCACATGAATCATTTACAAGTGTGCGTTGCAGGCTTATCTTTTCAGTTTATTCGATTCAAATCTAATTTAGAGTCATTTCATTCAGTTTCAGCCTTGCCCATTGACAGGAGTATGTGTGTGTGTAAAATTCATAACATACCAATACTCTTATCGTATGAAAAAATATTTTAGTGATGTTTGATTCAGAGATTGTATATTACTGGAAGGCTCTAGCTGGAGCTCTACACAGTGGCAGACCGATGGGTGATGGCCATTCTTTCAGGAATGTAGGACGCCCATGGCTAAAATACAAAGACAAGCTGAAAAGCAACTTGTCAGCAGTTAATATACCACATAACACCCTTGAGCGCTTAGCTTTGGAGCGGGTAGAATGGAGATCAACGTGTTTTAGTGGACTCGGCAATTTTCAATCTGCTTGTCTGAATCATCTTCAAGAAGCGAGAGCAAGATCTAAAAGGTCAACCAATCTAATAGTGATCTCATCTCACAACCCTCACACTTGCTCAATATGCGGCCTCCTTTGTAAATCACTAGCGGGTCTTAAATGCCACTTAAGATTAGCGCATAAACTTTCATAACTGAATCAATAAGCTGGCAGATCCTCATACCTCGAAACAGACGGGAGAGTCCATTATATATATATATATATATATATATATATATATATATATATATATATATATATGATATGATAAAGTCAATTAGTAACCCGTTGGTCTGATGAAGCGAAATCGAATTCTCTATTTTGCGAAATAAAATATTACCATGGCTTTCTGAAGTCTCCGATTTCTTAATTATATATATATATATATATATATATATATATATATATATATATATATATATGTGACCAAGATTGTCAAAATCGTGTAAAAGCAAAAAGTGTCCATTTGCTAGATCAAGCTTTGAACCGTTGTATCTTAAAAGAGATTAAAGATATATTAATAGAATTATTTTGTAACACTATTGAACTTTGAGGAAAATGAATGTATAATAACACAACAAGCTTAAAGGAAGTATCGTGATGAATCGATCTTAAGCGAAAATGACATGTTCATCATAAATTAATCATAGCTAAGGATCGAAAGCGCAAACAAAGCTCTCTCTGTATATGATAACTTGTATTACAGTTATCACAGATTAAATTTGTCTTCGTAATTCATCCCCCGAGGATGATCATCTCGGACGAAAGCGAAAGTACTTGGGTTAACAATAACTACAACGTCTCCCTTGATGAATTTCAACTTAACATCAAGAAGCTAATTAGAGAACTAGAAAGGATTATTATAAAATAAATACAGATAATATGTCTATATTTTTCAATGAAACATGTTTGAGTATATATATATATATATATATATATATATATATATATATATATATATTACGATAAACGTGCAATCAATTTACAAATACATGAATTATTCACACAAAAACTAATGCAAAAGTTAATGATTTAAATAGAACAACATCTATTCTATACCTGAAGATGTCTGTAGGAACAGACGAAAGCTTGTAGTAAAAATAAGAACTAATACGGCAGAAATTTATATAAACAAGGATCATTTCATTCATAACGGATTCGGAGGCTGTCTCGCCATTTAAATCATTAACCTTTGCATTAGTTTTTGTGTGAATAATTCATATATATATATATATATATATATATATATATATATATATAACTTCAAAATTTATTTTTTAGGAGATAACCGTGTTTCAAATACATGCACCATTTTTATTTTAAACAATGTGCATTCTATCTACCGGCCGTCTACGCACCCGAAAAAACTGAATAAAAAAAAGGTGCTCTCCGGCAGGGTTCGAAATTGCGTCGCTCATTGTAAGGAACAAACGCTGTTTGATCTGGCGTGTTTTAGTCTGCTTGGCATTTTTCTATTTACACTTTTAAACAATGCACTTTCCACGTTCAGAAGCTAATCCTCTCTCTCTCACACACACATACACACACATACACACATGCATATATATATATATATATATATATATATATATATATATATATATATATATATATATATCAATTTAAACATACTCGTAGTTAGTAGGTACCAACCTCCTTTGAAAATGTTCAGTAAAAGTACTGAAAATATAAGATACAGATTACGCTCCACGTGGCTTAACTTCGGTGAACGTACGGGAATCGGTTTTAAACGTAATGAGGCCCAGAGCTAAAAAATTCGTATAACATCTTCCCCCCTCTCTCTCTCTCTCTCTCTCTCTCTATCTATCTCTATATATATATATATATATATATATATATATATATATATATATATATATATATATATATCAATAGCAATCAACCAACACTAAACAAAATTTATTACGAGTGTAGCAGCAAAAATTTAAAATGTATTTGACCAACATTCAATGCTTTTTGCATTTTTTACCATGAGTAGTTAGTTCCTGTATATTGTGACGCGTGCAAAAACACCATAGCCATAACCGATAAATTTAAAATAATTTTGCTCCAGTTATATATATATATATATATATATATATATATATATATATATATATATATATATATATATACAAAAGCACGAAACCAGATATGCTAACAATATTCAATGCACGGACGAGTGGAAGAATTATAAATATGCAATATGGATATGACGAGAAAAAATATCAGTCTACCAACGTTCCTTGCAGTAAACCTAGTAATTGATTCAATATAAACACTCCACACCCTCTCAATGGGAATAGGTGAGTCGAAGAAGCTGCAAAGAGATGCTTTCCTAGTGGTTAGCATCAACTATAGTGATGGTAGGCAGAAAAGGTCCTCTTTGCTTGGTTGGTTGATTTGGTTTACCGGCATATCAACATCTCTATGGGTTAATTAATGCCGAAATCTATTGTATCAATTGTATGTTTTCAAATGTGTTATTCGTAATTCATAAAATGTATTGCTGGTCATTTTACTATAAATATGTATTGTTGGCCATTTAGGCAACCGGACGTCTAGTCACACTGATGAGCTGTGATACAGCGAAACAATCTGTCTGTGGATGACAATATATATGCTCCTGAAAAATTTATTTCGGTTGAGCTCTCTGGGGAGGAAGTGTGGGTTTGTAAGCAGTGACTATTACAGCTAAGAATGCATGACTCTTCGGTAAATCGAATCGAGTTCTCTCAATCACTAAAAATAAATACGCTTAGATTCGCCTTCACCCAACGGCTTAGTGGTAGAATTCCCGAATGACGCCATTTTAGTCGGACGTTTAGCCACACTGATGAGCTGTGATACAGCGAAACAGTCTGTCTGTGGATGCATATCTGGTATATATATATATATATATATATATATATATATATATATATATATATATATATATATATCTGGTATATATATATATATATATATATATATATATATATATATATATATATATATATATATAGATAGATAGATAGATATAGATATAGGTATATATAAACAAAAAGAAAGAATAGTAAGATATATAATTCGCTTGAGGATGAAATGGAACTAATGTCTTTAATTTAATTACAAAATTAAATTTGGACCTTCCATTTTGAAACATGGTTAGAACTGTGTAGCGGAAAAACCATATTTTAAATCAATTAATTTATAATATATATATATATATATATATATATATATATATA
The DNA here is from genome assembly GCA_903632075.3 of Acanthosepion pharaonis. Lineage (NCBI taxonomy): Eukaryota > Metazoa > Mollusca > Cephalopoda > Sepiida > Sepiidae > Acanthosepion > Acanthosepion pharaonis. The sequence goes on along the minus strand of CAHIKZ030002855.1, from coordinate 330,142 downwards.
TATATATATATATAGTATATGTATGCTAGTGTCCTATTAGATGAGAACAACAATTACTGTGTGTAAATTATTCTCGCGAGTAGTTTGCAACAATTATTTATCATCTCTCAGTTGTGTCTCTGTCCTTGGACAGAATGCAAACAGGGGCGGCTCCGTCAAAGGACAGAGTCAAAACTGAGGAAAATTATACTGAGAGGTGCTCAGCTGCCCAAGGCCGCACCCTTTCATTGCACCAGAGAGGGGGGTCGGTGGTCGCAGCGAGGCCAGCGCAACCGATGATTGCGGAGGCTGTGGGGCAATTTTTGTTCCTAGCCCGGGCGTACGCGCTGGGGCTCCCTTCATTAATAGATGAGAACAACAGCAATAAAGAAATGGTTCCACGTTCTCCAAAATTTGTTTTTGTTTCCTGGTTCTCTATTTGCCCATGGCTAGTTCCCTAATAGAACAAGAACAGCAATTAAGAAGCGGTTCCACGTTCTTCAAAAACCCCAATCTCGCGATCAGAGGTTTTGTTGCTGGATGTAGTTTATTGTCATCCTCAGGACTAAATAATAGCAGTTTTGTTTTGGAGGAGTTAAATTTTACAACTGTTCAAAAACCCCTCGATGTTTGTATTAACGCACCATTATCCTGACCGAAAGTTTGACTGCATTGTCCTGGTTCAATTGATTACACCAGGCTATGTTTGCTTTCCCAAAAGCTAAAGACATGGGATACAGTATAAACCACAGGTTGTCTATCTGGGCGTTGAAGAAATGTGCCGGGGCAGGCGTCTGCACCAGGGATTGATTAGCCATTCTAGCAGACGGTAACCATCGGAAACGATCTAACAGTTATTCTTCTTCTTCTATGTGACGTATCCCTTCAGGAAATTACCAATCATGGCTCTCCACAGCTTTCTATCATTTGTAGCTCTTAATGAATTTTGTTCTTTTGACATCTTTCCCATAACCTTTCCTAAGGGTATTTGCGTGTAAGTGAATTTAACGAACCGAAATTGGAACTCGGCTATCCGATGAACAATCCTGGGTCATTATCAATTACACCAGCCGCACATACAAGCGGTCAGCCATCTAGGTACTGACCAGGCTCGACGTTGCTTAACTACGGTCATCGTACGAGAACCGATGTTAAACAAATAAGTATGAAAAAATATAGTTTTTATTCCCAACCTTATTTCGAGTTATCGTTATTTTACATCCTATTGTTAATACAATATATATCTAAAGAGCCACTCAAGGTAGATGGCTTTTTGAAGGAGGTTGCTATAAGGGAGTTTAAAGAGGAAGTAAGAGGTATAGGGTCGGTGTTTCAATGTGATGTGGCCGTACGCCGTTATGATGAGAAAGCATTAACAGGAACGAAAGTAAACCCCGATATCAATTTGGGAAATATTGAATGACTTGAACGACATCTTAGATAACTTAAGTAAAAGATAGAAAATTAAAAAAAAAATCATCCATAGCGCATGCGCATCGATTCGCCTAATTGCCCCAAATCTAACTTGTTTCTCATTTTATGGTTGGCTAAAACTTAAGAGAGAGATTATGACTGCCGACATTTTTGTTTTTAATTTTTATTACTTTCTATCTCAGTAATTGATATCAGGTTTAGAGAGGGTGAAGTCAGTTCGCACTTGTGAGATGCAAATTACTTTTGAAAGTCCGCCTGGTGAATGAAAACGAATTAATAAGTGCAGTCGGCACTAATTTTTGTTATTGCTGGTTTGCATCAAGTGGAAGAGGATGTTTCTTTTCCGAGCCGTGCATTCATATCAATCTGCGACATTTTGTCGATATCTGCCAGCGGAAATATACGACCGGGTCCGCCAGAAGAGGATATTTCAACACATAGTCAGCATCTGTCCTGCTCCGTGCATCGATCCCCGTTTCGTCGGTGCGAACGAAACGGGTAAAGGCTCGCTTTATGTTCAACAACGAAACGGAAGGTGAGACGGGGGATAAAAGTCAAGAATAACTCTGACTCGGGGTATCATCTTGGTGCTGTACCACTCAAAACTAGCTGAAACCCAAATTCTTGAAAAATGGCTCCGAACGAACTCATTGCGCATGCATGAACAGTTACTTTCTCACCGCCGTGATGTCTCTTCCCACTGTCTTTTCTACAAATATTTTCATGGCAATTGTTTTGATGAGCTTCCCTCCTTGGTGGGACTGTATGGATTTAAACGTGCTATTAGATTGGCAACTAGGTTTCACTGTTGTTCTAGCTAGATGTAACCATATGTTATACTAGCAGCATGGCCCGGCGTTGCTCAAGCTTGATTCAAAAATTGTACGACTCATACAGCAATCGCTATCACTTGACTTAAAATATTTTTGCCCTTCCTTGCCTTTAAAGGAGTGCCCTTTGCCGTGCTGATGTTGCTACATGCTTTACTTCTTGCCTATCTCACACTGCGGATTGTTTCTAAGCTCTATACTAAACATTAAATCTGTTACGAAAAAAGAACTAAACAAAATGAACACAAAACGATCAGCTTTAAAAAAGGACTCGTAACTGGAAAAACCGAATGAAAAAAGAATGTTAACACAATACTTTTTCACACCCAACCCAGTTCTGCGGAATCAGAATCAACGTTGAGTTTAATCAAGCGAATGAGCCAATTGGAGTAAAGTGCCATGCAGATTTAAATTTTTCCCATTTGTGACGAATGCAGCTATCGATTTTTTTGCATGCTAGCATGCTAGATAACATTCGTGTCAGTCAGCTGTTGGCTCTCGCGCTGGTCAATAGAATCTTCCTGCCTATTCGTGGCAGCCAGCTATTGGCTCTCACTCTGGCCAGTACAAAATGGCCGCAAACTACATGAAAACTGCCGTAGAAGCATGACAAATCGATTATTTTCCACTATCGATGGGAGTTGGGAAATGCAAAGCCGGTGCATGTGCATGTAAATTTAGGTGCAAATCCGTCGAAAATTGCGGCCGTGCATTCGTTACACACACACACACACACACACACACACACACACACACACACACACACACACACACACACACACACACACACAGCCTCCCTATGATATATAGAGATTCTAATAGTTTCTTTTCTTGCACTTCTCGTCTCTAGAACTCCCGTCTAATTTCTTGCTTTTCTGTCACCCAGAATCTTCAATAAATTAAATGTAAGAACAATCGCCATGTTCTGTTGTTTTTTTGAATCTCCTTCCTTTATTTTCCTTTCTCTTCACTGCTCACTAAAGGCTTATCATTCTTTTTCGCTTCCTGTAACCTCCTGCTTCCTAGTGTCATCATCGCCTTGCGTGGGGTGAAATGATTTTTAAAAAAATGTCCGTAAGCAGTTTAAAGGTGTTTAAAGATTTTTTTTTGTTGCAGTCAGACGTCTACGCACAAGATCGGGTAGATAATGAGATTAGGGTTAATACAACCGAGAACAGCGCCATATTGTGAAGATGAAGTCGTTAGAAAAACAGCATCTGGCAAATAGCGAGGGTTGGTTTGAACATCAAATAATGACGTGGGGGAGCTGCGAAGCGATGGTGCTGTATCGATGGAATCTATAAACAAAGCTTTTTCATACGGGAAAGAAGAAAAAACAACGACAGAAACAAAGACATGTTAGGAACGTATATTTACTCGGCAACTTCAGAAGTGCATTCAGTTTATGCAGACACTTGGGGTAGGGAAAGAAAGAACGAGAAGAAAGAAGGAAAGAAAGAGACTTATAAAGGGGGAGAGACAAAAGTAAAGAAAGAAAAAAGGGAGAAAAAAAGAAACAGGTGAAGTAATGTAGAAAAGGAAGAGAGAGAGAGAGAGAGAGGGGAAAGAGATAAGGGGAAAGAGTGTGCGGGGAAAAGAAGAAATGAAAAAGGGAGTGATAAAAAAGAGATAACGGAAGACAAGCGGAAATGGCGGAACGAAAAAGAGAAACAGGATGGGATAGAGAGAGGGTAAGGAATAATCAAAGAAAGAAAAGGAAATGTTGAAAAAAAGCAAGTAAATGACAAGAAAAGGGGAATTTCCAGGAAAGAGAAAAAAAGGAAGACAGAGTGTGAGAGGTGGGGGGGGCAAGAGAATGGTTAAGTTCAAGGAGAAAGAAAGAAAGAAAGAAAGAAAGAAAGAAAGAAAGAAAGAAAGAAAGGGTAATATGAAAGAGAGAGAAAGAGCGAGAGAAAGAGATGGAGCGAATGAGACAATGAAAAAGGTCGAAAAAAGGTTTCGTTGAAAATAAGTGAATTTCCAGGAAAAGGACAGAAAGTGAAATATGAGAGAGAGAGAGAGAAAGAGAGAGAGACGGGGGGTAAAAAATAATTTTCCGGAATTAGGAAGAGGGTTAAAGAGTGATCGATCGATCAATAGATAGATAGATATGATAGATAGATAGATAGATAGATAGATACATATAGTAGATAGATAGATAGATAAGATAGATAGATAGATGTAGATAGATAGATAGATAGATAGATATAGATAGATGGATGGATAGATAGATGCAGGGTAGATAAGATAGATAGATAGATATGAGCAGATTGAGATAGATAGATAGATAGATAGATAGATAGATGAATAGATAGATAGAAGATAGATAGATAGATAGGGTAGACTAAGCAGATTGATAGATAGATAGATAGATAGATAGATAGATAGATAGATAGATAGATAGATAGATAGATAGATACGGGTAGACTAAGATAGATAGATAGATAGATAGATAGATAGATAGATAGATAGATAGATAGATAGATATGAGCAGATTGAGATAGATAGATAGATAGAGTGAGTGAGTGAGTGGGTAGGTGGTTGAATGAGCAAGTCAGAGAGAGAGAGTGTGTGTGTGTTAGAGAGAGAGAGAGAGAGAGAGAGAGAGAGAGAAGTAATAAGACAAGTAATCAATGGACGAGACAACAGGATCTAAGAAGGGAAAAGGAAAAAAAGCGTGGGTGAAGATCAGAAACGAAACTTCCGCCCTCGCAGTAAATAAGCTGTACCTTATCAAAACAACTTTCGAACAAGTTAATGCATCACCGATTTAAAAAAAAATCTTCTGTTGTTATTGTCTCCTCAGCTTCTTTGGAAGTGGAGCGCATCGGCGGGGGCGCGTATTGTTCACACCTCCCGCCAATCATACAAGATTTTGAATCGTAGATCCAGACAATAACAAAGCATCTTTCCGGTACAAAGAAAACGCCATATTTTGTAAACCAATGTAAATATATTTCATAGAATTCATGAAGCATCTTTCTTTTATATTTTTTTTAAATCAATTCACCCCAAGAAAGGCGATAATGCCACTAAGGTGAAATATAATGAGAAGACTTTAGAAGGAACCAGAAACCAAATCCTAAACAGGAAACAAGGAATAAACCTCTATTCTTGCTCAAAAGACTGGGGAGGAGTTTGAACCGGACAACAGGCGAACATATCTACTCCTATCGAGGTAATATATATATATATATATATAGTAAATAAAATTTCAAAGTTTAGGTGGAGACGGTACAAGTATAGATTTGAAGTAAACTTTAGAAGAAATCCAATCCTACACATGAAAAGAAGGGATAAACACCTACTCCTGTTCAAAAGACCAGGGAGGAGTGTGAACTGGACGATAGGCGAACCTATCTACTTTAATAGCAAGATATTTTCACCGATAAAACTTTATTTAAATAAAAGAAACAATGATATTTGTCTATTTGAACATACCAAATAAAACATGTATTATAAAATAGTATTAAAGAAAAAAATGTCATCTCAATCCACCCTCAGGACATAGGAGGTCATGACTCTCCACGCATTCTTTTTCTTTATTATCTGTGAATTCTCTTAGGCTGGTTGTCATCCGGTCTGCACAGCTATTTAAGCCATAGCTGTGGGGAGAAAATATAAATTCCTAAGGGCATTAATGCCAAAGCAAACGCAGTAGACTGACCTGGGATTTGAACTCGACAAACTGATTTTTTTTCCCGCGTTGATATGTTTTTTTTTCCTTTTTTAATCACGCAAGACGATAACGTTACCAAGACGTAAGAAGCTACTAGGAATGAAAGAGAATGAGAAGACATTAGAAGAAACGGGGAAACCCAATCTTAAACAGAAAGCAAGGGATAAAACTCTACTTCTGTGTAAAAGAGTGGGGTGAAGTGTGTTACATGCAAATAGGGTCAGCCCTATTAATTTTTTCTTTCTACAAGAGTCACTGAAGGCAGATCATTGCTAAATGCATCGGTGGCTCAGACAAGCTCGATCGTTTAGGAGGAGTAAAAAGCCCATTGAAAAAAGAGGCAAGTAACAAAGACTAGTAGGGGGTGTGCTGACATCCACTACCCCGCATTTCATGTACAATAGTCATACAAGCATCTTTTAGACACTATTTACATTATGTCGAACTGGACCCTTTATTTCGCTCACTGGGGTAGACTGTTCTAGTTCCACGTGCCATGTCTAATAGATGTCAATTATCTCCTGTGAATTCTTCTCTCCAAGTTCTCCACAGCCTTAACCAGGTATTGAACTCACACTCTTTGTTCTTGTCAGTGGATCTAACTAATGCCTTTATCCACTGTACCAAGTGTCCTTGAGACTTGGCACGTGGAACTAGAACAGTCTATCTCAGTGAGCGAAATAAAGGGTTCAGTTCGACATTCCAACCACTTGAAGAAGGCCGGAGCGTAGATCGGCCGAAACGTTGTGATAAACATGGCGACAAAGATGAGGACAATAGTCCGAATAATGTAAATAATGTACATAATACCTTACCTCAGAAATATAGACACATCTTTTAGACATTTTGCTCAAATCAATATAATCATATATTTAAAGTGTTTGAATAAATATTAAGTTGTTTCGTATCTTTAGTTAACAAACATCGTTTGCCTAAATATTTAGTTGTCTTGAGTAAGAGCTTGCATGCTGCATGTATCAAAGATGAGAGTGAAATCGTTTTGTTTTTGCCCATAATGCCAAATTAAACTTTGTTTCTATTCTCTGTCGTTTTCCGTGGTATAAAGAAAAAATAGCTATTACACTTTCACCGATACGGAACACCATGTCTGATTATATGTTCAGATTATCTATCTATCTATCTATCTATCTATCTATCTATCTATCTATCTATCTATCTATCTATCTATTTCAGTCTGCTCTTATCTATCTATCTATCTATCTATCTATCTATCTATCTATCTATCTATTCATAAGTACTTTGATGAGAGAATTCAACTACATATCCTGTTATTGACACATATGGCTTTGAATTAATGGTTGAACTATATTGACTGCCAGCCATGGCTAGAGTTTCCAGCTTAGCCTTCTATTTCGCCCATATCTGAGTGTGAAAAGAAATGGTTTAATATCTTTCCCAACGCGTGAAAGCGAAAGTAACGATGTCGACCAGAACTCAATCTCGGCTCACTGATTTCTCATTCGTTTTTCCATGGTTTCAAAAAGCCGTCATGCGTTATCAAAAATGTTTCTTTAACACGAAAGAAAATAAAATCTATCTGAAATAGGGAACTTTGGCAGAAACTGTGTGTTAATAAATACTTCTCATATATACCGTATCTCTTCAGGATGTTGGCGATCATGGCTCTCCACAATTTCCTGTCCTTTGTAGCTATTAATAAATCGATAAATAAATAATCTTTTTGCTATCTCTCCTAAACCCTGTTCCTCTATCCATTTATTCAAGTTCGCTAGGTAGCGGATGCGTTGCTTTTTCTGTCCCTATAGCCTTCAATCTGTGCTGTGAGTATCAAATTTTCCAAGCCCTCTTTCTTCAGTATGTGCCCTAAAAATTTAAATTGTCTTTTTCTGATGTTAAGTATAAGTGCTCTTTTTGTTTCCATTTTATCTAAAACTTCATCGTCGCTCACTTGTCCAGTCAAAGGCATTCTCAGCTTCCTTCTGTAGTACCACATTTCTGTTGTTTCAACTCTCCATCTGTGAGGAGATTGTCAAGCTTTCATTGTCATATAGTAGGACAGATATTACAGAACAATTCAGTGTAATTTTCTAACATCTTTTTTTTTCTTTCTCTTAATACTTTGCTTAACTTTAGGAAGGCATCTTTCGCGATCCCAACACACTTTCGGATTTCAGTGTTTCACTTTCCGCACTCCCCGCTTAAATACTAATAAGGATAATAATAAACACTAGCTAAAATTTTTACAACGTCAATTCTACTACTAAGCGACTTAAATACAATCTGGAAAAAAAAAACAAATCTTGTTTGAACCCAAATCAACCTCCATATTTGTTACGACACGCATAAATGAGCAGACTTTGAAATTTGCCGACGTCCTAAAATTTAATATCGATTAGATTTAAGACACCTGAACATCTTATTCCTGGCTTGGTATGAGGCGTCTGTAAGAATGAACTTAAAACAAAGAGTGAGTGTGTCTTTTCGGTCAAGTATCGTCGATTGAGTTTCACTACGTTTGCACTGAAGTGGCTATCAGTTACTGGCCAAATCTCAGACCACCTGCTTCAGTGAGTTGGCAAAGTATATTCGTAGCACATCCCATGTTAGAGAGTGTCGAATGTCAGCGCGCAAGCTGTAAAGAAATCCCGACGATTGTCGACTGCACAGTCACATCGTAGTCGAGAGCTTACGCACACGGCTCCTTGAACAAAGGCTCCTGTTTCTCATCTGGTCCGCCTTTGCTGTGTCATGATGAACAAAAAATCGGCGAGGTTGCTTGCTGCAGCAGGTATTTTCAATCACAATGACAAAGCATATTGTTAGGCCTCTTCACAGACGAACCGTAAGGAAATTGATACAAAAAATAAGTATTTAATGAACTCGAAGAAAGCACAACACCCACACTTATCCATTTGTAAAACCAAGTCACTTTTTGAAGATCAGCTTTAGTAACGGAGACTTGTGGGTCACCCCCTCGCTTATTTCGGGTTAAACCTATAATAAAACAACGATGCAGTATTAGAGTGAGTCATAAATAATTTCCGTAGCTGTCTATATTTCTGAGATGAGGTATTATGTACACTATTTACATTTTTCAGATTATCATCTTCATCTCTGTTGCCATATTTATCACGTTTCAGCCGATGTACGCTCCAGCCTTCTTCAGGTGGTTGGAATGTTGAACTGAACCCTTTATTTCCCTCACTGGGGTAGACTGTTCTAGTTCCACGTGCCATATCTCAAGGACACATGGTACAGTGGATAAAGGCATAAATTAGATCCAGTGACAGGAACAAAGAGTGTGAGTTCAATACCTGGTTAAGGCGGTGGAGGACTTGGAGACGGGAATTCACAGGAGATAACTGACATCCATTAGACATGGCACGTGGAACTAGAACAGTCTACCCCAGTGAGCGAAATAAAATGTTCAGTTCGACATAATGTAAATAGTGTCTAAAAGATGCTTGTATGACTATTCCACGTGCCAAGTCTAATGGATGCCAGTTATCTCCTGTTAATTCCCTTCTCCAAATTCTCCACTGCCTTAACCAGGTATTGAACTCACAACTATTTGGGTCCTGTCACTGGATTTAACCAACGCCTTTATCCACTGTGCCATGTGTCCTTGAGTTTAGTTATTGGTGGCTCCGTTTCCACTGAGTCCAAGAACACACCGCCCAGCCTAGGGATTGAACCCACAAATTAACGAACCAAGGCTTTAATTCACGACCTTATTTTTTTACGGCTTTCTATAAATGCTGTATAATTTCCTGTTTTTCTGAATAATATTAAATGTGTCTTTTTTCTGAATAGTAGTAGATAGGTTAACTCCCTCCCTTCTCCTTAGTGCACCGCCCCAACAACCTTGTGGGGAATAGTGACCCAGCTCTAGGGGTAGCTGTTGTGGTTTCTATAGCAAATAGTTTTTATGAGGGGGATCTGATTAGCCGGTTTGTGAATATAAGAGATTTCCTTCTCATAGACTCAAGGTTAGAGGTCTCAGTTCTTCCTTGCTATTCAATTCATAAATTTAAACTGTCAGCTGTATGCATCCGCTTTCTCAGATCCCATGGTTAAAAAAGGCTTCGAGCGAGTGAAGTGTGTAGGTCTCAGCGAGGAGACTCCTTCTTCAAACATCGTGCACTGGTCGACCAAATAACAGAAACCACATCACTTGACTTTCAACAGCAACAACAACAAAAATGAATAGCGCATGTAACGCGAATAGAAAATAATGACACAAAGATGTTGACATTCCACACTACTTCAAACAAAAGGTTAGGAAGGAAACCTCCCATCAATGCTGGAAAGAACGATAACAGCTACTGGACTTGAGAAACCTGTTTTCCTGAAAAATTGTTTTAATAGAAAGATTTTATAAATTTTAACTTACAATAGAACCGTCTGCTCGCCCGGTGAATGCTGGATGTTTCCTTATAAAGAAACGGCTAATATTACCGTTGTTATATATCGTACCTATGAACACTAATCCTCATAAATACTATTATAAATGGGGGTAATATGATGTCTAAGTAGTCAGTCACTAGCAGTGGTTTACCTACTTCACGCCGCTGGCGAGTATTGTATTTTGTTGTTGTCAAAAAGATTACCATTTCATTTCCAACCTCCGTTTTGGTTCAGTGTCTGTCTATATTTCTGAGATGAGGTATTATGTACATTATTTACATTATTCGGACTATTGTCCTCATCTTTGTCGCCATATCTATCACAACGTTTCGGCCGTTGTACGCTCCGGCCTTCTTCAAGTGGTTGGAATTTCGAACTGAACCCTTTATTTCGCTCACTGGGTTAGACTGTTCTAGTTCCACGTGCCATGTTTTGATGGATGTCAGTTATCAGTAATCTCCTGTTAATTTCCCTCTGAAAGTTCTCCACTGCCTTAACCGGGTATTGAACTCACACTCTTTGGGTCCTGTCACTGGTTCTAACCAACGCCTTTATCCACTGTGCCATGTGTCCGTTTTGGTTATTCCTCATTCAGTAACTTTTTCTAGGTTCCAACACGTTACCAATGGGGGAGAATAGAAGGATTCATATCTTTGCCAGGGTTATTTGTGCGAAAGTGAATGCATTGAACTCAGTCGGAATTTGAACTCGGTACGCCGTGTTCAATTTCCGAACTGATAAATGCTACGCGCCTCCTTTCTCCGCAAAAAATAAGGAGAGCCTCGGCATTCGAAATCCTGGCTTTCATCTGAGATTTCAAAAGCTTACCTGGCACAGGAGTTAACTATTGCCAATGAACGTTTAATAGTGCGTAGTTATCACCCCTCCATCGACTGTGCTGTAAAGTGAGCTACGATTCTCCTCATCTTAGATGGGTGAAGTTGCTCAGACCCGGGGATTCCAAACCTTCAGCAGCACCTTCATCATAGTACTAAATAGGTTGAGTCTGTGTAATACCGATGCCAGAGTCACATGTATCGCTTTGGTGGGGCAAAAATCAATTTTTGTTCTTTGGTTCATATGCATAAGTGGTCGTATGGAGCTCCTCACGTTGTTAAAACGACCACATCCAGCCTTGGAGGAGAGGCCGGATAAATGTATTTGGCTTTCATCTAGGCTCGAACCTCTGATTCCCTTGGGAAGTATACGGCTATCAGATCTTCAATAGAGGCCAATGTACTAATTTTCTTGTTTCAGAATTTAGTGACAACCTTCATGTACATGATCTAATTCATCCGAGTAAGATATGAGATGAAGGCAATTGCTGGCTCGGGAGGCGACCATGAATGGTTTCCCACCTTTGTGAAAGAGATGAATGTCAAATTTATACGTGAATGAAATTCTGGATAAAACCATGACTTAAGTTAAGTCTAGCGTCTTCCTAGAGGGCCTTTTTTTTTCTTTTTCTGTTGACAGTATTTAATATCCGTTTTCCCCAAGTAATGGAAAATGTCACATCAGATTTTGTCGCTATCCCCTTAAGTTTCTGAATCGTTCGCTCCGCCACGGGAAGTCAAGCTTTTTAGAGTTGTCATTACTTTACAATGATCATTTTGTTTCTTTGCACTGCGGGTGGAAATATAATGCAGGAGTTGTGAGAAATTGCAGGGGCTGAGTTTGCCACCAAGGTCCTTTTGCTGGAAGCGCAGTGTGTCGCCTCGACTACTTTCAACAACACATAATTCGTCCTGCTCTGACAGCTAAGTCTTTTGATTCTTGTTCGTAGGACACTGTTAGTGACACCCTCTTTGGGGGAGATTGACAACCAGCGAGTGACATGGGAAAATTGCATCCAGCTGATCCATCAACAGAACATTGAAAATTAAGAAAAGGCTTAACGAATTCAATGATAGATATACATTTAGAAGCAACTAAGTTACTTAGACTTCTTGAATACTTAACTAAAATTACACACACACACACACACATATATATATATAGATGGTGGTTTGGAAAAACTCGGATAGCTCAACTTGCAGTAGAACAAAATCGGTACCCGAGGAAAAATGGGAAATAAAAAAAAACGAAAGAACCAAGAACATTAAAACAAGGCGAAAACAATCGTCAAGTGCTTAAGCTCCAAGTACAAAGAAAAACAACAACAAGATGTGTAAAAAGACAACGACGTAAAGTGCTCAATACACTAAGCAGAGCGATAAACTAAAATAATCCTAAGAAGCCAGGCAAACCTAAGTTTCACCTGCTTTACCCTGAAGATCCGTTTAGGTGAAACATAGGTAGGTTTGCCTGGCTCTTTAGGATTAATTTAACATTATATATATATATATATATATATATATATATATATATATATATATATATATGACTCTCTTTATATAATTTCTATAAATCTAGATACATACATAAAAATATCCATACATTTGGTTAAAAGTAAAAATAAATTCATCCTTGATAACGGCTAAAAGTATAGCCGAAAGCGTTCGGATATACAGAACATTTGAATAATTTCTATATAATTTATGTCCAGAAAAGTAGAAAATTATAAGAACACAAGAAAAATTATACAATTCGCCGGATGAGACACAGTCCCTCATCAGGTGGTTCGCACTACTAAAAAGAAAAGAAAAAATTGAAGATAATATTCGATTAAAGATACAGCAGACATTTTCCCCCACAAAAGAGCATATCCATCAGCATCTGCCTTAGAAATGAGGAAAAGTTGATTTCTTTTTCTATGAAGAATAGATCCCTTCTATAATTAAAAAGAAACTGAAGTCTTATACGTGTGATTGCTTTATAATTTATTTATTTGACAACGCGGAAACATTTTTTTTAAAAATGTATATATTCTCTAGAGAAAAATATTTTTCATTAACGTTTCCTGTTTCTGAAGCAAAAGGTGTTTAGTTATGACTAGCAGGAGATCCTGGCGTTGCCCGGGGATGTAACAGTAAGAGATAGATCAAGTATCATAAAGACTGAAAAATAAAATTGACAAAGATTATTGTTTAAGGTTGACGGACACGCATGTCTTAATTAGTTTTTTTTTTTAGTTTTTTTTTTTTTATTTTTTTTTATTTTTATGAATTGGTCAAACCCAAACTCAAACAAAAAGATTGTTTTCAATCGTTATGAGTCTACCGATTGAATAGAATTTTATTATAAACAATTGTCTTGTAAATGGAATTTTTAAAGCATTCTGAATGTAAAAATAAAGAAAAAAGTGTGCAAGACAATAAGAAACAATATCTGGCAAAAAAGGTGAAGTTTTGTTGAAATCGGTTGAAAAACGTAGGAAATCCGATCCCATAAATAAACGAACACACACACACACACACACACACACACACACACACACACAACCTGGGTTTTATAATAAGTATAACTCGATATGAGTTGTCCCCCTTTCATTCTGGCGACAGAATCGTGTTTTATTGTGTTTTCAAAGAGATTTTGTGCAAAAACAATTGTGTTTTTCCAATTTTGGACGCTGTTAGAACCACCGCAAGGTAATTTTACGCAGTCCTGTGAAGTTTTATTGAAATCAGTTTGAAAACGTAGGAAATCCGATCAATATATAAACGTACACACACACACACACACACACACACACACACACACACACACACAATCTGCGTTTTATAATAAGTAAAATTTTCCTTAATGAAAATGGCCAATGATTTAAAACGCTGACAGCGTTACTTTCAACGAAAAGTTACAAAATTCAAGAAACATTTTTCTTAATCCTTGTTTATATATATATATATATATATATATATATGGCTGTACATGAGAATGTGTGAGTGAACAAGTGACAACGAAAGGAAATAAAGATTTTAATGTTATTTTCCTCATTAAATTAGTAGTGCAATTCAGAATGCCTAGGACCGCATATGCTTCGCGGGCCTCAGTTTGCTCATGACCTCTTTAAAGTTTAATCTTTTGTTCATTTCTTTTAATTTATGCGTCAAAAAATATTGTTCAGCCACATCTAGAGTGCATAACACTTTTTACACGAGAGGTTTGTTGTGACACTATGGTTGCGAGACCATATTGAACGACCTTATCACGATTTCGATCGTTTCTGTTTTATGGCCACCAACTGAACCGAAGGGGAACAAGACAACAAGTAGGTAAAGGAAAATAACTGAGGTCAAGTAACAACAAACCGGATATAGGGTATTTCCGGTGATTGGTTGATATCAAGTGTCGTCAATCTTTTTCGACCAGATACAACCTTTTGGCTTAATCTCTTCGCCAGCGGCCCCCATTTAAAAATATATTTGAACCTTAAAACTAGCATTGAGTTTGAATGAAATAAATGTTAACTAAAATGTTTGAAAAGTTAAGAAATTTGAATCAGGTTCAAAATTCCCCTCCAGCGTCATTGGGAAATTACCGCCAAAATACATTCGAAATATATATTAAATAATTCGAATGAATCAAGCAAATAATATATTAAGTACACCAAGCCTAAATATAATCGATACTATTGAACAGAAGTGCATAACCGCTACTAATATCCAACTGCACAACTGTACTAACTAATTAAAGTAAATAAACAAATATTACTTGATACCATCATACCAATCAAGCCAAATGACCTTCAGAATTGTAAACTTTATTTTACAATTAGAAGTTGAAAAATAGTGAATTCTTATCTGAAAATCAACTTGGGACAATTAAAAAGGAACAAGCAATGCTCAATGTAACATTAAATGAGTCTCATCAAAATCAGTTCAAAGTTACTTGGATAGATTCCCCCCAAATTATATTTTAAAATATAATAAATAACTACAATGAATCAAGCAAATAATATATTAAGTACACCAAGCCTAAATATGGCCGATGCTACTGAACAGAAATGCATATCAGCTACTAATATCTAACTTCACAATTGTACTAATTAAAGTAAATAAACAAATATTACTTGATGCAATCATACCAATCGGGCCAAATGACTTTCAGAATTGTAAACTCTATTTTACAGTTAGAAGTTGAAAAAAGGGGGAATTTTTACCTGAAAATCAACTTGGGACAATTAAAAAAAGAGCAAGTAATGAAATTAAATAAATCTCATCAAAATAAGTTCAAATCTATTTGGATAAATGTCATTAAGCCTTTTGATTCTCTTGACCGTCGAACTCAGTGTCTTTCTTTCATCTGCATCGAAGAATACAACATAGGTGTATACTAACTAAAATTTAGCTCAATGTCATTCGCACACCGACCCTTTGGCTATCATTGAAACCCTAGAACTCCTCGCCGACCTCTAGGAAGTCGCTCGTGTCCTGTTTGACGGTCCCTGCCTTAGATACACCACCGTTGCTATGGTTGCTATACATATAGTGTCTCTATGGCCAATATGTACTACGGGAATCGTGGAGAGACGAATTTACTTTTGAAAATAGAAAATAAGTTCAAATCTATTTGGATAAATGTCACTAAGGCTTTTGATTCTGTTGGCCATCGAGCTCAGTGCCTTTCTTTCATCTGCACAGACGAATACAACATGTATACTAACTAAAATTTAAGAAATGAGTACTGGACTGTCATGTGATATCTGTCCTCCTGTATGACAGCGAATACTGGACAATCTCATCAAAGATGAAGCAACAGAAATGTTCTATAGACAGATACTGAAGATACCATGGGCCGAACATGTGAGCAACGGAAGAAAATGGAAACAAAAAGGAAACTTATACTCAAGATCAGGAAGAGGCAGTTGAAATTTCTGGAGCACGTAATGAGGATAGTGGGTGCGGAAAACTTGATACTCACAGAAGAGATTGAGTGAAAAAGGGACAGAGGAAAGCAGCGTGTAATGTTTTTTGATGAGCCTTCAAATAGATCGGAGAACAAGGTTTTGGAGAATTAACAAAAAGACAAAACTTAAGAGATGGCTCAAAAAAAGATAGAAAGTCATTCACACAATGATCCCCATTCGACCATTTCACTATCATATATCACTTGGAAATCCTCACCAATACCTAGGATTTTGCTCGGACCCCGTTTGACAACCCTTGCTATCGATCATGGTAGACAGACTGTCATTCACATAGTTCCAGTGCAAACCTTTCGTATTGCTAACCGCCCGTCGTAGAAGAGCAGAAGTTAATAGGAAGGAAGAATCGAGTTGTTAGCAGAAATTGTCCCGTCTTCTATCTATTCACCCAGACAGAGTAAGAGAATTCCTGAATGAAAACAACTATTTTACAATATTAGGAACGAGGTTTGTTTTTATCATTTCTCGACGTTGCATATATGTTCAGCTTTGTGAACATACAGCGGATCGTCGTCAGTTTTTGATGCACACGGACATGATCGAGAATCGAAACCTAACGTGGAGTAATCATTGACCGGTCTTTGGGAATCTGGATGAGTGTCTCGTTGTATGTTTACATTGACTTACTACGCGCCCATAATTAAAATTCGTTATTGTTTCTATGAAAATTGAAACCTATGCGATTAACACTTAAAAAGGCTGGTATCGTCAGCTGATATTTCATTGGAAATCAGCTACTATCAAAAATGAATGATTTAAACCCTTTTCAACGAGACAGGCTTTATTCATTCATGATTGGAGTCTGAATGACTAATTGGCAATTCTACGACTCATGAGATTATTATCTGACGGGATTCGTTAGATTATATCATTTCCTGGAGTATTTGCCTGCAAATAAAACTAGAACAAAAAGTCAAATCTGTGCTATGAGTTCAAGCTCACTTCTGAAATTGAAAGGAGGCGAAAAATAATGACGGCTTGGTGCAAGAAATACACAACTCCCTTGCGCAGGGAATTCTTTAAGAATTATCATAATAATGGAACAAAAACGCACATAATTAAAATTCGTTATTGTTTCTATGAAGATTGAAACCTATGCGATTCACACTTAAAAAAGGCTGGTATCATTAGTTGATGTTTCATTAGAGATCAGAGGATATCATTAATTGATGATTTAGACCCTTTTTCAACGAGACGGGCTTCTTTCTTATTCATTATTCGAGTCTGAATGCCTAATTGGAAATTCTACAATTTCTGAACTTTACCATTTCCTCAGATTCATAAGGCTAAGTCATTTCCTGGAGTATTCGTCTGCAAATAAATCTGTAAGAACAAACCACAGACAGTGCTATATCTTCATACATACACTTTTCGAAGAGAAAAGAAGTGAAAAATAGCGACGCAACAACTTGGAGCAAAGAATGCATAACCACATTGGACGAGGATTGCTTCAAAGGGTATCATACTGTTAACATTTGTTTTATTTACACTAATTACATGCGGACTATTGTCCTCATCTTTGTTGTCATCACAAGATGAGGACAATAGTTCGCATGTAAATAGTGCAAATAATAATAATTCCTCATTCCAGAAATTAAAACAGATTTGATTTATTTCTCTTTTAATTAGTTTTGAATTATTCCTACTAATTAACCCATAGATGGGAGAAAAGGTGGATTCATAACTTTCCCAAGAGTATTTGCACGTAAGTGAATATAGCGAACCCAACTGGAATTGAAACTCAACCCACCGATTTCCAATTTCAAACCGTTATCCATTGATTCACTCGCACATTTAAGCTTACAGCACCTGGTATTACCAAGGAATCACCCATCTAGTTACTGACCAGGCTCGACGTTGCTTAACTTCGGTGATCGTACGAGAACCGGTGTTCCAACGTGATATGGCCATAAGCCCATTAACCGCTGGGAGATTTATGACAGCCAGAAGATTGGTAAATAAACGGTGTTCCAATAATTTGGACCGATTTTAAATGTGAATTAAGTTTAAGCGTCTAATGATTTTTTTCTTTTTCTTTCAGATTTAACAGCTTAATTCTTCGGCAATTTCAACCAAGGAAAGATTAACAATTAAACAAGGTGTGAAAGTTATCGAAGCCTATTACAAAAATGGATGTTCATTGCGATTTTTTTGGTCAACAAGAGTGCAATTGGAAACGGTGTAACATTGTTCCTGCGTGTGATGACGAATAGATTTTCTGGATTTTCGGCCACATTCTTGTGCAATGTTTTCAGCTGAACGACGTAAACAAGCATGCAATGGTGTTTTCACATTTGCCACCGACCCAGTTTGTTTGAATTTACGAACAATTTTTCCAATTGCACTCTTGAAACTTTAACACGTTGTCTGAATGTTAATCTTTCCATGGTTGACTTAAGTTGTTAAATCTGTAAGAAAACGAACAAAATCATTAGACGTTAATGTTAATTGACATTTAAATTCGGTCCAAGTTATTGGAACCCCCTTTATAAAGAGGTTCAGTTATAGGCGTGTTATCTTCGCACGGCGGAATGTTTTCTGCCTATGATGCAGATCTTCATTGATTTACGTAATTTATTGCACCATAATGGGGTGGGATATTTTCACAGCCTCGTGTCAGACAGTATGAAACAGTTGTGAAGGAAGGTGTTCTTGAACAGACAGAATGGGTAGACGATGTTTTAGAGGATGTAACCAGTTTTGCCTTTCTTGTCACCCTCTCAGTTAGTGAACACTAGCTTTCTGTCAAAACAACTTTTGACAAAGTACGATCAATACTTACCCTCCTCTCCCTCTTCATTCCAGTAGTTTGTCCTGCTCAGTTTACACATATAAATAATTTTTACGATCTGCGACATTGAAAAAAATGAATAGGATTTTTAGCTATAAAAAAATTCAATCACTACAGGCTAATGGCCTTGCGTGTTGAATTTCTCCTTAACAAATAAATAAATAAAAATAAATGAAAATAAACAAACAAAAAGAAAATAAGAATTAAAAAATATATATTCAAGGTCGGAACTGTTAATTGTTACGAAATAACTTTTTGTGGTGTTATATAGGTTGGATAACAGGAAAAGTCTGTTCTTTTTCCTCGTAAAATGGCATTAGGAGTGTTTGGTTTTTCATTTAAAAAAGCATCGCATTTTTTAATTGTATTTTAACAACAGTGACATCAGCGTGCATCAAAACAAATACAATTATCGTATTTCTGGTTTATAAGACTGATATTGAAGAATAAATAACAATTACTGCATATCATGAAGTCTTATTTTAAGAAAAGTTAAATGTGTAGAACGTAATTTGCAAAGTTTCACAAAGCTCTATGATCGGATAAATCAGTTGACGTTTATAGCAACCAAAGAAAACCATTAATTGAGAATAAACAATATTATAAAAGACGGAAAATCCGAAAAATATTCAAATCAAGCGTTAAAAATCACCGACATTAACGTTGTTATGCTAATCACACCTGCGTGAAATTCATTACTTAAACGTGAAAGAAATGTTCCGTTTTTTGTAAATAAATTGTGACGCACGATGAAAAGTGGATGCTTTATAACAACGTCGAACGCAAGAGACCGTGGTGTACGCGAAATAACTACAGCTAACTGTAACAAAGACCGGGCTTCAATGAAAGAAAGCTATCTACTGTTTCCTACTATGAAGATTTTAATTCTGAAAAAGCAAAAGATTGATTCAAACAAATACTGATCCTATTTTGATACACAAATTTGGTTATGATAGTCACTTTAGTGTATACATTCCCTGTGTGTTTAAGTATTTCAGCAGAATGGAAATGTTCAGCGTTTGAAACAAATTGCACAGGCCTAGAGAAATAGATACTTTAAAACAATGTGGAACGCAAGAGGCAGTAGTGCACGCAAAATAACTATAACTAACCTGAACAAAAACCGTTCTTTATTTAAAGGTGATGCTTTATGAGCCTATTCATACTGGAGAAGTGAAAGATTTATTCAAATAAGTACGACTCTTAATTTGATAATTTTAAGACAACACTCGAAAAAAATTATGCGGATTTAGTAAAGAAGAAGAGCGTTATATTTCATCACTAGCCTTTAGCAACCAAGCGACAATCGTTATAAGATCCACGTTTGAAGAAAGTCCCTAGATCTACACACCGACATGAATTAACGAAATCCAGACATAATTAAGCAATAATTTTAGGCATGAAATATTTAATATCTCTCTATATTTCCGAGATGAGGTATTATGTACACTATTTACAGTGCTCGGACTCACCTTTGTTGCTATATTTATCGCGTTTCGGCCGTTGTACGGTTCGGTCTTCTTCACTACCTGGTTAAGGCGGTGGAGAACTTGGAGAGTGGAATTAACAGGAGGTAACTGATAATTGACATCCATTAAACATGGCACGTGGAACTAGAACAGTCTACCCCAGCAAGCGAAATAAAGGGTTCAGTTCGACATTCCAACCATCTGAAGAAAGCTGGGGCGTACAACGGCCGAAACATTATGATAAATATGGCAACAAAGATGAAGGATGATAGTCCGAGCAATGTAAATAATGAATGATTTAGTCTTGTATTTTTATACATCTTTATAACGATAAAGTTACAATTGTCCCTTGGATATATTCGTTGATAACTCAATGTCGTCGACATGCAAAGCATAAACACAGGCGTATATTTCTATATGGTAGTATTCATGTACAGTACACTATTAGTCTTGCAAAAGATAAGAATTTTTTTTTTTTAACGTATGACTTGTAAGAGTACTAATTTGGAGTCGTTAGAATGTTAGCGTGATGACTATGGGACTCGGGTTCGAATCTCACCATGGTCAATTTTTCAAGTACGCGACTTCGTGATAATATCAACGTATGCAGACGATGCCAGCATATTTGAGAACAATATATCACGGTTGATCTATGTCTTGTGAGCAAAATTGGGTAGACTGAACTGTTAGAAAGCTGTTGATGATTTTGACAACACGAAGTCATCGCAAGGAAAGGTTTGAGCGTTGCTGGGCTTGTTCAAAATTGTTGATCTCGACAATTCCTCAGGTCCGTTCAGTTTAGTCGCATTATAAGCCAGGGGTTGGTTTATAGGCGTTGAAGAGACTGAAATGTACCCGAGGAAAAGGTATTAGGTATCCGCCCTAGTAGACGGACATATTCGAAAACGAACTGAGAGACATTTGGGGTTTATACCTTTGTGCTAAATAACTGGCGGGTATTTTCTGACGATTGAATGTTTGGCTCAGGAAGAAAATGAAACTGATAACATGAGGCTCTGTTCAGTAACGGTGTAAACCAGCACGTTTACAAGAAACAGAACACAAAGTAAATAAAGTAGGGACATCGAAGATTGTAAAGTCGTGCGATTATTTGAGAGCAATTGGATTTAAGATGCATCTCCAGCTGTTATAACGTAACGCAACACAACGTAATTGTAATTTAACAACAGTGACATCAGTGTGCATCAAAGCAAATAAAATTATCGTGTTTCTGGTTTATAAGACTAATATTGAAAGCATTGTGGGAGCAAGTGGCTTGTGTAGAGGCACGGTGGAGTAATACATAGCGACTCGGATTGTGGAATCGGAGAACCGAGTTCGAATACCAGTCGTGTTCATTAAATTCACTTGAAAACGTATGAATTCATTTCTTCTACCTACCTCCAGGCTTTGGGTAAATTACAGTACAGATAGCATTGGTTGCAACTAGTCTAGGAGAAGAAAAAATTCTGAATTCAAACCTGTCTCGAGAAGGTTAGGCTTCATCCGGCTGTCTTACCCAGTGAGCCTCACTCCTACTATGGCAGCAATAGGTGTGCTTACGACCCTAAGGGGTGATGAGGTTCGTGATGGTGTGTTGGTTTGTTAGTCAAGTACGGTGCCAGGGAAAAGTTCAACAAAAAGCATTGTAAAAAAATTAAATTTACGCAGGCGAAAATGACCATAATTACAAAAATATGAATTATGGCCATTTTCATGGAAGGATTTACGAACACACACACGCGTGCTTGCACACACACAGATTCATAACACCCACAAAATTTCATCCCAACCAAAGAAAAAAAAATTGAAAAAGTGACGAATGCTCTTTTTTAAAAAAAAATGTTGAACCCAAGTGATATCCATCAAACCATGAAATGAGTTCACATTCAAATGGAATAATATTTATTAGACGTTACTTCTCAGTGTCAACTGTTGGATTATTTTGCATCAGATCGTTCAGAAACTAAGAAAAACCTGCTACGTCCATCAGATGCGATTAAAATAAGAAGCTTCCATTTGCATTTAAGCGTTTGCTTTCCTAGACTATACGCATGCGTACAACGTCCTTTGTATTTGATGACATCGTCTTTTAATCAGGAAGAACAATCTCTTTGAAAACATCACCATCGTCATAATCAGTCCAATGACAGGGTGTGGTCGTATGTTCGCTGCGTAGTTAACCACCTAACCAGCTCCGTCCATATATTTCGTGAGGCATTCATTAATATCTTGGGCAAAGTATACCTGGTCAGACCACTACCGGTTTTCTCCAGCTTGAAAGCTCGCCTTGTTCACGCACGCGTGGACGTTGGTTCCAACTGAGGAATCCATCGACCGGCTCATTGTCTTCACGAAGGGATGTTAAAGTCAAATGTTAGCGCTATAAAGGCCAAGGAGCTGTGGGGAGCTACAACCGCTTACGTCCAGAAGGGACGCGGTATATAAAAGGCGTGAATAAATGGCAGAGCAGGATTATGGCGAGCTGGTAAAGAATCGAACGTTGTTTAGATCTACAAGGGACAGGAAGTTGTGGAGAGCCATGATCGCCTTTATCCTGAAGAAAACACGGCACATAAGTGGTATGAAGGAATGGCAGATCACGCTTATGGGGAGATGGTAAAGAGTCAAACATTGCTTAAATCTCGAAGGAACAGGAAGTTGTGGAGAGCCATGATCGCCTATGTCCTGAAGTGACACGACATATAAATGATGATGATTCAAATCATCTTCTTTAAAGTAATTCGTACACAATCGAAATGGAGCAAAAAAAAGAAAGAAAAAGAATGCCAATTCTACATGTAATGAAGGTCGCTTAAACCATCGATCCCCAAACATTTTGCGCTGCGGATCGGTGCCATGCTAGGCAATTTTCCCACAGACCGGTGGGTAGTCGGTGCCGGTCACGCGCATAACAAAACACAATAAACAAGACACCGAAGTAAAATGAAAAGTATGTAATCTTACTGTGCGGCCCGGTACCAAATGGTCCACGGCCCGGTACCAAATAGTCCACGGCCCGGTACTGGTCCCTGGCCAGTACTGATCCCCGGCCCGGTACCAAATAGTCCACGGCCCGGTACTGGTCCCTGGTCCAGTACTGGTCCCCGGCTCGGTACTGGTCCCTGGTCCAGTACTGGTCCACGGCCCGGTACCAAATAGTCCACGGCCCGGTACTGGTCCCTGGTCCAGTACTGGCCCCGGCTCGGTACTGGTCCCTGGTCCAGTACTGGTCCCCGGCCCGGTACTGGTCCCTGGTCCCTGGTCCAGTACTGGTCCCCGGCCCGGTACTGGTCCACGGCCCGGTACTGGTCCCTGGTCCAGTACTGGTCCCCGGCCCGGTACTGGTCCCCGGCCCGGTACTGGTCCCTGGTCCAGTACTCGTCCCCGGCCCGGTACCAAATAGTCCACGGCCCGATACTGGTCCCTGGTCCAGTACTGGTTTCCGGCTCGGTACTGGTCCCCGGCCCGGTGGTTGGGAACCTCTGGCTTAAATGGAAGCATTCATCAGTAAAATAGCTAAAACTGACTGTTTTTAGTTATCGAAACTCTGATGTTTCTTGTCTTCTGAGCCCCTGTTGCTGAAAACTTGTCCTATGACTTTGATTCAACGGCTTTACAAACATTTTCTTTTTTTTTGTAAATTGACTTTCGCTGCCGCGGCTCCGTTTACAATGGACAGTCTCCGATGATGCTTTTGGCAGAGCGACGTGTCTCTCCGAGAAAATGCCTTTCAAATGACTGGACAGGCACTGAAACCACGAACAACGTGTCAATCGGAATATAGCTCTTTAATTACATTGGAATCGGGGAAAAGCACAGGCGGGGCTATTGGCTATGTAATTACCTTCTATCAGAAATGTTGACATTTTGTTGATTGTCGCCGGTTGAGGAAAGCGAATGTGCGCATGTCAAGTTAGCTGCTAAAAGGTTTCTCTCCAGTAGATGTTTATGTTTGAAGATAATGGTTCAACATAATACCAAGAAATAGTAATCCATTGTGTTCCTGTTTCATGAGCAACTCCGATTGTGATTCTTACTGAGTGCTCCGTATGTTCAGCCTTGTGCCAAATCTAAGCTACGCTTAAATGTTCATTTTAGGCCATTTCGATGTGATGCAATGGTTAGCAGCCTTCTCTCGTTAGAACAATTACGTCTGAATAGTGTGTGTAATTCTCACTGGGCGCTCCATAATTTCGGTCCTGTGCCACATCTAAGCTATGCTTAGTAAATCACCATAAGTAAATTGACGTTTATTTACAAGAGCAGATAATATACTTTTACAGGGATATATACCATTCTCCGATTGATTTGATTTTTACGGTTTATCAACCCCTGCAGGTTATTTAAAGCCAGTTTTAGATTGTAAGAATTTTTAGGGGATAATAATGATTTACTGATAAAAATCGTATTAATTAACCCGTAGCTGAGGCAGGAGTGAGGCACATTCATACATTTCCCGAGAGTGTTTATGCACAAGTGAATATAACGAACCCAACTAAAAGTGGAACTTGGCTCACCGAGCCGTTATCCATCACATCACACGGGCATCCAAGCGTACAGAACCTATATATATATATATGCTCCTGAAGAATTTATTTCGGTTGAGCTCTCTGGAGAGGAAGTGTTGATTTGTAAACAGTGACTATTACGGCTTATAGTGCAAGACTTTTCGGTAATTCGAATCGAGTTCTCTCAGTCACTGTGTGTTTATCTAGAATTAAATAAACTTTAATTCACCTTTATCCCTGCCGTGCGCCAACGCTTAGTGGTAGAATCCTCGACTGAATCAATTCAGTCGGGTTTCGATCCTAACTATAGGCAACCGGGCGTCTAGCAACACAGATGAGCTGTGATACAGCGATACAGTCTGTCTGTGGATGACTATATATGCACATATCAACAAAAAGAAAATCAAGGTAATGAAAACGGTTACAAAATAAACTAAATGAAATTGGCTAGGCTATATACCCCAAAACAAAAACAAAACAAAAAAAAAATACAGAGCAACCTCAGTTCTCGAACAATTCGGTTTTTGTACAGAATATTCGAGATGAAAATGCCTCGGTTATCAAACAAAATTTCGGTTCTCGAACAACATTGTTGAACCGAGTCGATCCGAGTTAACCCGAACGGAATCATTTTTGTGTTGACCGCCATGTTGTATATATTCGTGTGTTGTGCTGTGTTCTTGGAAAGAAGAAGTTCGCTACACAATCCAACATTGAATACAACAACCAATTGCGTACGTATGCACGCAAAGACACATGGATGCGCATATACGTCCAGTCTCACACTGTTCATATATGTTCATGTTTGTGTGAGCTGCAATGCGTGAACATGCGTGTATTTATGTCTGCGTACGTATGAGTGGCATTCCGACCACAATTTTTCCCCCGACTACCATAAAAACACCGATATACGCAACCATAAATAAATCCAAAATTTCAAAAATTAATCAGTTTGACGATCACCGAGAGCGTGGAACCCAAGGTCACAAATTCATCAATCAACTATATATATATATATATATATATATATATATATATATATATATATATATATATATATGAATCATTCATACAATAAAACAAATAGAGAGGTTAATGATTTAAATGGCGAGAATACATCTTCGCAAACAATATCAAAAAGATACACCAACCCCGAACCTGTAGATGAATGTTATGATCCCTGTTTATAAATTCCAGTTGCATAAGGTTTTTTTAATTTTTTACAAGCTTTCGTCTGTTCTTACAGACATCCTCAGGTATGGAAGTAGATTTGTTCTTGTTTTTGCTTCTCGGTAATAAGAGGACAACGAAAATAGAGATGTAATCCGAAAAAATGCTATGAGAAATGTGTTATTATTTTGGAACGTGCGGTCGCAACGCTGAGTTTGAATTTTAAATTTTAAGGTTGTGCGTTTTGTACAAATATAGTAATAAGAGAATTCTTTTTTACTGGTAAGTTTTCTGTCAATGTGGCATGAACTATATTGTTCAATAATTACAGTAATGTCACACTTATTGTCCGAAAGTTTCACGTTGGATCAGTTATTTATAACTGCACCTATAATTTGAAATATATATATATATATATATATATATATATATATATATATATATATATATATATATATAAAGTGAGATAGATAAATTGTCGTCTAAAATGGCAAAAATGAAAATAACACTGATATCTCGTTTTAATAGATATATTTACCAATTTTTCATAAAATATCTTGAATTACTAAACAGTAAATTCATTCAATAAAATCGTCTTTGGCTTCAACCAGGGACTCAAGACGACTTCGGAATCTCCTGCAACTCTTCTGGACAGTCTTCTCGTTTAAGTTGGTGAATACTTACACAATACTTACCTTTTCAGTTCATCTTTGATACTACAAGGAGTTTTGTTAGTCTCTCGCTCAACTGCACCCCACATATAATAATCAAGGCGGTGCAGTTTGGGGAGTTAGGTGACGAGATGTAAGTGGTAATGTTGGTAGTAGAAATTGTCTGACTGCCATGACTGGGGTCTCCTGCTTGTGTGACATGATGCAGAGTCCTATTGCCAGATATTAGGTCTTCCAGCAATCACCCTCTTGATCCAGGGCTGCACTACTTCCTCAAGGCCCTTGATGTGGGCCCCCGTATTGAGTCTGAGGCCCCAGGGGAAGATGAATGGAGGTATGACGTTGTCATCATTAGAGATCACTGCAAACACCATGATGTTGACTGGATATATCATCAAACTCTTTCTGAATCCTCTGCACTGTCCTCAGATTGATACCCAAACACTCTGAAATGTTTGTATTGGAGCTTCCAGAACAAATGCCAAGCAATGCAACATGCCGTTTCCAAATTTCTGGCAGAGTGAATTGCATCATGATGCTCTTTTTCTCACAGACGGTGCCCAACTGACCCTACTATACGGTGCAGTTGGCGAAATAAAAAAACATTGCGCATGCACGATATTAGAAATATAAGATGACTACAATTTATCCATCGCATCCTATATATAATGGCTGGCAATACCCTTAAAATCTCGAGTACGATGACTTGTGAGCGTGTTAGCCCAACAATCGATATCATTGGAACAGTTGCGTCTATAATCTATCATGGATTGATCAATCAATGGTATCGTCTTCCTGGGCCGACAAATCGACTACCGTGAGATTCAGACTCGAGTCTCATGGTCAGAAAGCGAACATCGTAACCACACACACACACACACACACAGAGAAACAAACAAACAAAAAATAACGTTTAAGAAATATATATATATATATATATATATATATATATATTCTTGATAAAATCCAAATTTGAAACTGCAATGTTATTGATCCTGAACTGGCATCTCGGCTTCAGTCATTTTTCCCAACGCCGTATCTTCCCTGTGGCTTTTCGATAAATACTTTTATGGTAATTGTCCTGATGAACTATGGTACCTAGTCTGTACGTATTTAAGCTCATTATTAGATTGGCGGCAAGATCTAATAATTTTACAGTTGAAATAGCTAGATATAACCGCAAGTTCTCTACTAAGAGTTTCTTCTCTCGTACTTCTCATTTGTGGAACTCTCTTCCGGCTTCTTGCTTTCCAGTCAACTTTTAATCGTTTTCTTCTCTCTTCTTAATTTCCGTTCTTTTATTATTCTCGCACCGTAATAGATTTTTTTCCTAATATTTTCTACCGCTCAGTAATCCCTTACATTTTAGTGGCTTTATTGCTTTGCTTGAGGTGAAATAATCATTTATTTTACACACACACACACACACACACACACACATATATATATATATATATATATTGGAACGTATCTGTTACACTAGACGCACTCCCTTCAATGACTTATAGCAAAATAATTTTAAATTAAAAATAATTAAATTAATGTAAATTAAATATATTAACTTTTGAAACAGATTAACAGTGATAGGAATCATTTGTTTTGGTTTGTGTAAATGTTTTATGACCCCCCCACAAGACATGTAAAATTTACGATAATCGTAGTATTCAAACTAATTTGCTGGTGATGACCAAATTCTAATTTCTAACAATCCTGTCTCGATCTTATGTTGCAGGGTCTTCGGGCACTTCAACGTGGTTTAATGGTTACCAAGCTTTTCTCTCTAGATCAATTTCAACTGAATAGTGTGTTCAGTCCTCACCGGGTGCTCCACAC
Organism: Acanthosepion pharaonis; assembly: GCA_903632075.3. Lineage (NCBI taxonomy): Eukaryota > Metazoa > Mollusca > Cephalopoda > Sepiida > Sepiidae > Acanthosepion > Acanthosepion pharaonis. The sequence continues at coordinate 301,580 of CAHIKZ030002855.1, read as the reverse complement.
TTTCGGCCTTGTGCCACATCTAAGTTACGCTTAAAAAATCATTTTTATGGCGCCTCGACGTGGTGTAATGGTTAGCAAGCTTATCTCGCTAGAACAATTACAACTGAGTAGTGAGATCGATTCCCACTTGGTGCTCCATACTTTCGGCCTTGTGCCACATCTAAGCCTACGCTTAGAAGATCAGGGCACCTCGACTTGGTGTAATGGTTACAAAGCTTGTCTCGTCAGAACAATTACGACTCATTAGTGAGTTTGACCCTCACTGGGTGCTCCATACTTTCGGCCTTGTGCCACATCGAAGCTATGCTTAAAAAATCACCTTACTTTACACTACATAATTTAATATCGCACGGAGGGTCGGAGTGCTTTGCAAGAAGTAAAGGTTCATTAACCTATTTACTTACTAAATATATCTCAATGTTATTCAAGTTTATAAAAGGCTTTAATTACAGACAAATTTTTTAATTGCAACCAACATATTTTGTTGCCGTTTCCGGTTTGTAATTATAAATAAATAAATAAATAAAAAAATAAAATAAAACTGTAAATAAAAAATAAAACAAATAAAAAGTAAAAAAAAAAACTATAAGTAGCAAAATAAAAATATAAATAATAAATAAAAATAAGGTTAAAATAAGTAAAAAATAGAAATCTCCTATCTATATTTCTCATGTTGTCTGTCTGTGTGTCTGTCGTGGGCGTTGTTACCTCGCCCAGGCCGCATTTCTCACCCGATTTCGATGCGGTTTTCAACACAAGTTTGCAAATGGCTGCCGTAAGGACATGACGGAGCCCGATTTTTGAGTTCGGAATCAGGTTCCGAAAAAATCGATAATCGAAAAAATTCTGCTTACAGAAGGAATGATCGCATTTCAACCAAATCTGACACCCTCTTAGAGTCTCCCATTAGAAGTGTTGTCCAGAAGTTTCATGACCACGGACCCCTAAACAGCGCGGAAAATCGATAAAACCCAAAAACCGATACGCCCAGATTGCATCTGAACCGCATGTCGATTCTTAGCGAAAACCAAGCGGATTTATGAAGAGGCCATTGGGAGTAATCATATGAAGTTTCAACTCTGAGCACCCTCCCCACCCCAAACAGAGTGCAAATTGACAATCGGTCAACCCGTAAAAATATTTTTTCCGGTTTTTTAAAGCTGATCGTATTGTGTTTATTTTGTTTAGTTCTTTTTTTGTAACAGATTTAATGTTTACTATAGAGCTTATAAAAAGTTGGTAGTGTGATATAGGCAAGAAGTAAGGCATGTAACAACATCAGCACGACACTCCTCTAAAGACAAGGAAGGGCAAAAATATTTTAAGTCAAGTGATAGCGATTGCTGTATTAGTCGTACTATTTTTGAATCAAGCACGAGCAACGCTGGGCCATGCTGCTAGTAAATAAATAAAACTATAATTGAAATATATAAATAAAACTATAAGTAGAAATAAAAAATAAATAAATAAAACTGTATGTAAAAAAAATAAAACTGTAGATAGAAATAAAAAAAATAATAAATAAAACTATAAATAAAAGAATAAAAATAAATTAAAAAAATAGACATTATTGTGTAAAAAAATAAACATTATTGTATAAAACTTATAGTGCCACTCTGATGCAAAGACATTATTGCCTTGCTCGGAGTCAAGTGATTAAAAAGAAAAATGAAAAAGTACATAATCTCCAAACACGCACGCACAGGATACTTCTCTTATCAGTCAGTTATGTGCCGTACGTGATACACGCTTAGCAGATCATGTATAGATACATGACTGACGAGGCAGATTTTTTCCCGCAGTAGGTTGCCATTTCTTTCTGCGGTAGATTATCCAAGCCTACTTACCCATAGATGAGGGGGAGAAGAAGAGGATTCACACTTTTCCTAAGGGCATTAGCACGTAAGTGAATGTAATAGGTTCGAGTGGAATTCGAACTCGGCTCTCCAATTCCTCAATCCGAGCCGCTAACCATTACTCCACCGCCACTACAACCTTAATCTCTTCAAGTCTAGTGTCAACCGTTATCTACCCTACATATCCTCATAATCTCCTCATACAACAGCCTCAGTCATTAGATCTCTATCTTGATTGCCTATTGTGCCTTGTATTATGTGAATATTTAATTTTTTTAAAATCACCAAGTTAAATAATTATTCCTCTTACAAATGAATTTTTTTTTTTGTGAGACGTGTTTGAAAATGTATTTTTCTTTACCTTCAAAAGCAGAAACAGAACCGTTTAATATTAATTTCTAATAAATACAGGCACGAAAAAGCCAAAAAAAGATGGAATCACAACTCTTCGCGCTTCGTTTATACGAGCGAGGTGTAAAGAAAAAAAATAATTAAAAATATAATTTTATTTGTTTCGCTTCGTGCACCTCGCTTCGTGTACGCCACTTCGTGCACCTCGCTTCGTGTACGCCACTTCGTGCACCTCGCTTCGTGTACGCCACCTCGTGCACCTCGTTCGTGTACCTTCAGCACCTTCTTCGTGTACGCCACTTCGTGCACCTCGCTTCGTGCTTAAAAAAAGAAAGAATTTCTAAAATAATTTCATTGATGTGTGAATAAGTCCTGCAAGCATCATTAAAATCGGAATATTATTTGATTTTTGAAACAATTCAAATTAACCAGAAAAAACAAAAAAACAAAAAAAAAACGTTAAAATTTCCTATACTAACCTTTTATACCCCTGCTAACGCCATAAACACAAGATTTTTAACCAAAATTTCGAACTTTCTAAAAAAAATAAAAATATGATTTTATAATTAAAAAATCCTTTGGCTTTTATCATTGTTGTCATTATTAAGAGTAATGACAAAGATTCTGACAATAAAATTTTGTTTTTATTGAGTTTGTAACGTTTTTCATCACGGAATGCTCATTATTATTATTTTTTTAGAAAATCTGTGGAGCTACCTAATATATATATATATATATATATATATATATATATATATATATATATATATATATATATTCAGAGAACTCAATTCAATTTACTTGATGAGTAATACTTAATAGCAGTATCAGCCGCTGTTTTTTTTTAAATATCAAAACATTTTTGTTCATATATATATATATATATATATATATATATATATAAATATATAACTGCTATCATATATATATATATATATATATATATATGATAGCAATTTATATTTGAATAACTTCAGAACTTGTAAATTGAAAAAGGATTATAGCGTGGAATTGCTAAAATGATTGACGGGTAGCACCGAAGTGTGAAGAAGTTCATCGAAGGTTCTGGAGAATTCCGATTTACGTCTGATAAGAGCAAAGTGAGGATCTTATCTCACTGATTTGTGTCTCGTATCAAGAGAGTTAGTTATTAAAAAAATCCATCTTTGTCAAACTATGAAGCATTGTGACAGTGACGAAGCGTCGAAGAGCACTTTATCAATCAGCAAAACATGTGCGACCAATTAAAGATGGTCGACTTCAAAAGGTATTCATGAGTAAAAATCAAATTAAAAGGGCAACAACCGTATACACGAATGTTGATTTATTAGCCGTTCTTTTCAGTGCCGGACGCCGCATTACCCTCAGTGAGCTGGGGTAGGTAGTCGGTGAAAACCGCAAACGCAAGCTGAGATGGATGTCAGTTATCGATTATCTCCTGTTAATTCCCCTCTCCAATGACATGCAATGATAACAGCAAACATTGCAATATGAGCACTGGTAAACATGGTTGCTGAAGACATTAGGTTTATAATACCCAGAAATTTATAAACAGAAGTCCTCAAGGACACATGGAACAGTGGATAAAGGCATTAGTCAGATCCAGTGAGAGGACCCAAAGAGTGTGAGTTCAATACCTGGTTAAGGTGGTGGAGAACTTGGAGAGGGGAATTCACAGGAGATAACTGATAACTGAAATCCATTAGACATGTCACGTGGAACTAGAAGAGTCTACCCCAGTGAGCGAAATAAAGGGTTCAGTTCGATATTCCAACCACCTGAAGAAGGCCGGAGCGTACAATGGACGAAACGTTGTAATAAACATGGCGACAAAGATCAGAACAATAGTCCGAATAGTGTAATGCATTTAATGTATTGTTCTGTAAAATGTCCCTATTATATTTTATTTAGATTCCTTGAATCCCCAGACTAACGTAACAAATTTAGTCCGATAACGTCTTAAAAGACCAAACGCGAAACATGGAAATCTTTTTTTTTTTACTTTGTCATACATCCCTACCACTTCTAATATAGTTTTTGATATATAAAAATTTATATATCGGTATCTCATATATAATGGATTCTTGGAAAATTCCATTATCTTTTCTACAATTCTGAATTCATATTTATTCTTCTCTTATACAAGTTACCATTCGATGTTAGAAAATGGTATTTAACTCATAGCTTGAGGGAGGAGAGAAGTGACAGATACATGTAAAGTCATTTGTGAATACAACAATCTAGACCTGAATTTGAACGCGGTTCGTTGCATTTTGCTTTTCACACCAGTTTCCACTACGCCACCGGCACATCCACATACGTATATAAAAATAATTAAACATACGTTTGTGTATGTCTCAACGGAGCATTATTGAGAATTCTCTCGAATCAGGATGTTCTTATGCGAGAGATAAAAGAGGAGGGAGTTAATTTATTTGTTACTTCGAAAACAAATTTCATTTTCTGACATATTTGTTTTTCCTTCCAGAAGGAAACGCGCGTGCGCAAGAGAGAGAATGGCGTATTAGAAATATGTGAGAATATAAAAACAATAAGTACAACCTATAAAGGAAAAAAGAAGAAGAAAAAGTAGCGATGTCGGAATAAACACGAGTAAAATTGGTGGAACGTACATATCGCTCCAAAAAGGAAGTGTAATTTCTTTTCTGCAACAGCATCAAGTCATAAACGACTCTGTTCTGTTGTTACTTTACAAACCTGCTATGTTACGCTATGATTTTTTTATGGACGATCTGAATAAACCTGTCAAGGATGGTGGGAGTAAAAAGGCTTAAAAACGCGGCAAGGAGATTATTCTGTGGTCGGTCAAACACTAGCTGCCAGAACCCTTACTCGACCACGATGGTTAGTTGGGTGGGGAGAGAGAGTAGGCGGAAGAGGAGGAGAATAGCACTACAAAAAAAGAAAAAAAAGAGGAAAACAAAGAGAGAGAATATTTGTGTATGCACGTGTGTGTGTGTGTGTGTGAGAGAGAGAGAGAGAGAGAGATGGGGGACAGAGACAGTAAAAGGGAGAGAGAGTGTGAGAGAGAAAAGTAGCGGTGTCTTTTCAATTGGGTGCAAAGTGGGAAGGAGGGCATTGTTATTAAAACGGTAAAGCGTCAACACTGATAATCATTCACATCTTCATCGACACGCCTGGTTTCGTTTGTTTAAGCTTGCCACGGGTCGTGAGCAGATGTCTCCATCCCTAGCCCGTCCCGGTAGTTTTTGTTTTTTTCAAATGTGATCACCAGTGGCCTAATCCAGCATTGCCCGGTCAGAAGTATTTCTCTACTCAATTGTTGAAGTTTTGGGTTAATCTTTTTTTCTTTTTCTTTTTTTTTTATCTTTCATACATATAATAGATTTATCTCATCGTCAGATATCGATATAAATTATTAATAAACGCATAAATAAATAAATAAAAAACTACATCTCTATTTTTCGAGTTCATTTTTCTATCAAAGTGGCTGAAAAAAAGACTTCGATATTCGTGTTTAACACATTGAAAAAAAATTAAGTTAAAAATACCGTTTCCTTATCACATCTTCAGACGATAATCTATTTACCTATCTATCTCACACTGTTCATTATCTATCTATCTATCTATCTATCTATCTATCTATCGCAGACTGTTGATCATGTATCTATCTCAATCTGTTCATATCTATCTATCTATCTATCTATATATCTATAATCTAATGTAATCTACTTAATTTGTTTAATAATGAGGACGTCATGTTCAGAATTGATCGAATATTACCTTAAAATATATAAAAAGAGACATTCCAAATCTATCTATCTATCTATCTATCTATCTATCTATCTATCTATCTATCTATCTATCAGACTTTGCGCACTTCGACGTGGTGTAATTATTAGCAATTCTGATCATATCTATCTATCTATCTATCTATCTATCTATCTATCTATCTATCTATCTATCTATCTATCTATCTCATACTGTTGATTATGTATCTCTGTTCATATCTATTTACCTATCTATCTCAGGCTGTTCATATCTATCTATCTATCTATCTATCTATCTATCTATCTATCTATCTATCTATCTATCTATCTCAGACTGTTGATCATGTATCTATCTCAATCTGTTCATATCTATCTATCTATCTATCTATCTATCTATCTATCTATCTATCTATCTATAATCTAATCTAATCTACTTAATTTGTTTAATAATGAGGACATGTCATGTTCAGAATTGATCGAATATTACCTTAAAATATATAAAAACAGACATTCCAGATCTATCTATCTATCTATCTATCTATCTATCTATCTATCTATCTATCTATCTATCTATCTATCTATCTATCAGACTTTGCGCACTTCGACGTGGTGTAATTATTAGCAAACTTGTCTCGCTATATCAATTACGACTGAGTAGTGAGTTCGATCCTCACTGGATGCTCCATAATTTCGGCTGTGTGCCACATGTAAACCCTGCTTAGAAAATCCATAAGGACACTTCGGCGTGGTGTAATGGTTAGTAAGCTTGTCTTGATAGCTCAATTACGACTGAATAGTGAGTTCGATCCTCACTGGGTGCTTCAAACATTCGGCCTTGTGCCACATCTTAGCGACGCTTAGTAAATTACCATATACCTCAGTCTGCTCTCTCTCCAAAATTTCGTAGCTCAAAATTAGTAGTGGCTAGTATACACAAGTGCATATATCTTTGCAGATGATTTTCTTGTTTCGTTTTAAAATCCTGTATTGCTTCATGCTGTATAAGTGAATTGTAAGCATTCATCGGTGAATTTCTGCATTTCCTTACGGCAGAGGTGAGAATTAATGGCGCCCATTACAAAGACTTTCGATAAAGAAAGTCGAAACTAAGAGCGACACATTTTGCGTTCTTTACTCGTAACTTCGACGCGCCTCCAATCATAGCCAACTTAAAAACTGTGAAACCTATCAAATAGATGGTTCGGATGGAAACCCCCATCAATATTGGCAAGAGCGGACCTACCTTCATGGACAAAATACACGTCTATGACTAGATTATGCCCCGCAAGAAGACTGTAGAGGAGCGAACGAGTTGACTACGGTTGACTACGTGTACGACTTCTGTCGAACTCTCTGCATTAGCAGAGAGGAACCCGGACGAAGCTTTGCCGAAGGGCAAAGTTTTGTCCGGGGAGGTAGACAGGCCCTGAACCCGTCTAGGCGGCTTCAGAGGGTCTATTTTTTTAAGCCGAGCCTACGGGCTCGGAGAAACCCACATTAAACCCGGCCTTATGCCACATACATTCCTCGTGGGGGATCGTTAAATATTGCGAACGTGTTGACTACTCTGCTTAGACGTCAGACGGACGTGCAACACTACTGTATTCGTTCTTTTGTTAATAATCCGTTTTCACTGAATTGCTGAGTTCGAGTTTTCTTTCGAACCTCTTCCGGGTCCACAACACTACAATATATATATATATATATATATATATATATATATATATATATATATATATATATAATCTTGAAAAATATATTTCAATTGAGCACTGTTAAGAGATAAATTGATTCTATAAACAACGGCCACCTGCGCGAATGCAAAGCTCTTCAGTAAAATGAATTGGAGCCCTCTGGTTGATTGGCGTTTGTTTATATTCGTAAAAAAACAATGCGCTAGATTTACCCGCTTCTCTCTGCTGAATGATGGTAGCTCATGGGTAGAAACTCTGACTGACACCAAATTGGTCGGGTTTCGGTCCTGGCTTGAAGCATTCGGATGTCTAGTTGCACTGAGGAGCTGCGAAACAGTACTGCCTACGAATGACATTTATATATATATATGTTAAGAGAAAGATTTAATAAAGTTCAATCGAAATGCAATTAAGATGTAAAATACTAATGGCAAAAAACTGGGAAATAACGATAAGCAGAAAGCATCAGGATCCTTCTTCTACGTGCTGTGTACATTCAGGGCGTTGGCGATCATGGCTCTCCATAATTTCCTGTCCTTTGTAGCTTATAATAAATTTTGTCTTTTTGTTATCATTTCTAAATCTGACACCGCTATCCATTTATTTAAGTTCGCTAGGTAGGTTATGCATTTCTATGTCCCTCTTGCCTTCAATCTGTCCTGTGAGTATCAAATTTTCCAAGCCTTCTTTCCTCATTATATGACCTATAAATGTCAGCTGTTTCTTCCTGATGTTAAGTATAAGTGGCATTTTTGGTTCCATTTAGCCTAAAAACTTCGTCGTTGCTCACATGTTCAGTCTATCGTATTCTCAGCTTCCTTCTGTAGAAAAACATTAGGAACAAAGTATGTCATTTACATTATAATATACTTGTCTAAGTACCCATAAAAGCGATGTAGTTATTTATGCACGGTCCAGGGTGAAATATACCCAGTCTGTGAAAGGCGCACACACGCACGCACACATAAATGTGAAGATATTCGTAGCCAAAAGGTCAAAGCTAGCCGATTAGACGGTTATTCCTCCTGCAAAGAGGATGCGGGTTCGAATCCTGCTGGAGGTTATATTTACTTTATTAAGTTTTCCCGATTGCACAGACTGGTAGATGAAATAAACACTGTTTGAAAAAACGGAGCGTCTACTCAAATACGAGTATCCACTGAAAATAACGCTTGAACTAATTAACACACACACACACACACACATATATATATTTATATGTTTCATTAAGTAATTTAAATATGTTTGTCTACTTACTTTTAAGTCGATCCTCTCATATTCAGGGACAAGCTTCTTAGAATCTTATTAAAGTAAGAAATAATGTTACCATATTGATGCATATTCATTTTTTCTGAGTACTTTCGACATCAGCACTATGTCATCTTCAAGGCCTTGTTTTATCAGGGTCTTGTTTTATTTACAACAAATTTGTTGTGTTTATCCGAATTTTTTTTGTTGTTGTTGTTTGTGAAGTGAAAAACGCTAAACCTATGTACTGTACGATTTTAAAATTTTATGACGCAAGCATACTTGTGCAGTAACGTCAAGGGAGATAACTAAGTTATTATGATGTATATTTTTTAAAAAACTATTTAAAGATATTAGTTAAAACCTAGATAGTTTAAATCATCTACTATAAACACTTTAAAACATTGGTGTAGTATTCATAATTAATTTTATTAAGGTTTGATTTCAATTTTTTAATATAGATGACTTCAAGAATTTTTAGTTTATGTTTACTTTTTTCGTGAAAAATTATAGAAGTATTTTCAAGAAGAATTTTTCTAAATTGCGAAAGTGGACAGGTATGTTGTTGTCTCAAAATTGAGTTTTCATTTCAAAGATGCATTTAAAATCTCTAATCATTTACAGCAGTTTACCTGTACGCATTCGCAATCTAGAAAAAATTACGAAAAAAATGTCTATAGAGTGATTTAATCGCAAGGTCATCTACAGTAAATTTGAGTCTTGGGTCTTGCAACATTTCACCATTCATGACAGAACTTCTAATATCACAGTATGGAATACCTCCTTACAAAAATGATGGAAAGAAAAGAAAAAAAGACTAAGTTCGGCTGATAAAAAAAAAAAACATTCTAAAATTCCCAGTACCACTCTGTCGTGCGCATGTGTAGTCCCAAAAAAAAAAAAAGATTCAGTCCGATGAAGTCCTCAATGACGAAAAACGCGCAACAAGTAAAATATTCCACTTTGATATACAATCTCCCCATATATATATATATATATATATATATATATATATATATATATATATATATATATATATATATATATATATATATATATATATATATAGATATATATATATATATATATATATATATATATATATATATATATATATATACAATCTATATATATATCTATCTATATATATATACTAATACCCTTGGGAAAGGTATGTATCCTCTTCATCTCCCTCCAGCTATGGGTAAAATAGCAGGACAGACTGGGTTCTATAGCCTTGGATGGCAACTGGTCTAGGAGAAGGACAACTCTGAATTCAAAACCTGCGGAGGGTCGTTTGGGAACCTTGTGGCATGCATTTGGTGCACCAGGTTTCTGTATTCGTCCCTCCAAAAGTGTGGCTGGTCCTGCACAAGGCCTTCACCACTATAAACAAATCTCATGTGCCGGTGTCAGGATGTCGGTTTTCTTGGGGACTTATCGGCCTGACCTCATACGTCTGAACGCGACAGGAGAGTCGATTATATATATATATATATATATATATATATATATATATATATATATATATATATAATTTATACAATTACATTAGAACGTATAAACAATTAGTACAAAATTGTACATTTTGTTCCACGTTTAAATAAAACGACTCTTCAGGTAATTAACAATGATGGTAATAAAGGATCTTATTTGAAATTGCAATTTATTAAGTATCACTTCATTTTTCGTTTTTTGAAAATTTTACATACAAGGTAAAAAAAATTTTTATGAAAAAGGGAAAGAAAATAAGAAATAAACAAACGGAAAAGGAAGAGGAAAGAAAAGAAATATATATATATATATATATATATATATATATATATATATATATATATATATATATAATGAAATATAATATTATATTATAAAAGTACGTTAGAAAAGAAACGCGTTGGTAAAGAATAGTTTTCCTTTTTAATTTAATCACACACACACACACACACACACACACATATATATATATATATATATATATATATATATATATATATATATATATATTGAAGTTAAGCATACCCATAGCTCCAGCACATTTTAATATAAAATTTGCAAACTCCATTTCTTTTATTTCTCTCTGTCCATACCTATAATACTATCGATAAATCCATTAGCATATATATATATATATATATATATATATATATATATATATATATATATATATATATATATATAATAATAATAATAATAATAGCTGGCCACTCGTATTCGAGGATACCCGTCTACTAGGGCGGCTAATCCTCATTACAGTCTCTTGCTCAGGCACATTTGTGTTTGTTCAACACCCATAGAGCCCACCTGTGGTTTATACTGCGACTATGTTGAGCAGACCTTAGTAAAAAATCTGAACAAGGCTAGCACATTCAAACCCTCGATCCCGATGGCTTGAGAAGTGTTCCGTCTACCCAATTTCACTTCCAAAGCTTGGATCAACCCGTGGTATATATATACCCGTGATATATATATCAATTTGATTTATAAAAATCTGTGTATGTTGCGTATATATCGAGTGGTAAACGTATATTTTTTGCGCGTGTATATACATGATGTCCTGTCTTATTTTTTTTTTGCGTGTATATGCGTGTGTAGCATCCTACGTTGATATTTTTACACACGCACAGACATGTATATACCAGACACACATGTGAAATTAGTGTGTCTGTTACATACGTATACGTCCAGCGTGTGCATTTTATGCAAGCAGCAGGACTTTGGCAAATGGTTGTAAACAAGATTTCTGTTGTGAAAAAAATTGTTTTCTTTCTCGATAGAAAATTTAAAAAAAAAAGAAAAAAAAGAGAGGAATCAGGTGCTTCAAGGTACTGAAAGACATATAGATATGGGTAAGTTGAACGTTGAGGTGTATGTGGGTCCCGGTTTGGAGAGCAGGTGCACAGCGGGTCGGCTAGTGTTAAAAAAAAAAAGAAGCCGATGTTTGGCCATTACTGAAAGGGATAAGACGAGAGAAGATGTTAGGTGTGCGCGTCTGTAGGTGTCGGGGAAACAAATGATAGCTTCCCTGTGTTGATTAGTCTTCTTTTTTATTATTTTCCATCAAGATTGCGAAAAAAATTTTTTTAGAGATAATGGACACGCGCAGAGAAAACTCTTAAGACCCAATATACTGCACTTCATGTTTACACACGCAGGCATTCGTACGGAGTTCATTTTATCATCCACAAACAGTTACATACGCATATACACACACCGATCACTGCCTCTGGGTCACACACTAATACAGAGGAGAATTCGCGCGGATAAACACGTAGCGAGCAAGATGTATGTAATTGCACAATTTCATTTCTATGCAAAATCTTTGTCAATCAGTTTTAAAAAATGGCGAAAGAAACGCCGGAAACAATAATATGTTTACCAAATTTCATTCAAAGTCGATTTTCTTAAGCAATATATATATATATATATATGAATGATAGAATGTGATGGAATAATGGACTAAGGAAGAAATACGAAACGCCTATAAAATGAAGACATGACATACACTGTAAAAAAACAAAAAAAAAATGCTATAATTAATCTTATGTCTTGTAAGGAGAAACAAGTTTTCATTCATTGTTAAAATGGTTCGTTGATTTTATTTAGAGGGATATCAACTCTATGGGTTATTCAATGCCGAAATCTAAATATTTTTAACACAATTTTATGCCTTTAAATAAACAATTGCTGGTAATATATTTTTTCAAAACATTATTGCTGGTAATATTTTTTTCAAGACTGTATTGCTGGTATATTATTAAAAAAATCTATTTTTATACTTTCATAGTGTTTTGACCCGAGTTTTGGGGTAAACTATTTGCCCATAGCTGTGACCCTAATATGTGTTACTACCCCGGGTCAGGAACAACGGTCATTACGAGGTAGTTCCACGCTCCTCAAAACCTGCAGATCAGAGGCCTTGCTGCCGGATGTAATTTATCGTCATACCCAGGACTGTTCATTTTATGTCTTAGATATTTAACCTGTTAAGTACAAATTATCCTGTTTTCCCCCATTTTTCTTAAAACTTCCTCATTACCCACATACTCGGTCCATGGCATTCTTAGTATCCTTCTATAGAATCATATCTCTGTTGTTTCAAGTCTCCTCTATATCAGTGAGAAAACTATGCAACCTTCACTGTTATATAGGAGCGTTGATATTACATAGCAGTTTGGTAATCGTTCCTTTGTTTCTGTCGAAATTTAAAGCTTTCGTAATTGTTTATTATTATTATCGAACCGTCTCTAATTATTATCAGATGTCTTTTATTACAAGTTTCGTGTCATTATTTTACAATCGTTAAGTAAGCGTCTCCCGCGTCTTTGAGGGCGACGAATTATTTTCCACCCTACAACCCCTTTCCTCACAGACGAGACATCGCGAGCCTCTCACTGCTCTATCGCTATTTCCATGGTAAGTGTTCAAACGGACTGCACTCCTGAGTTCAACCAGTCCTAACCTTCACGGTTAAGACCCGCCATGCCACTCATTTACGAACCATCCTCATTCTCTACACCCGCTGGTGAGATGTAAGTTCCACTCAAGCAGCTTTTTCCCACGAACCGCTGCTTTGTGGAACCGACTCCCAAGAGGATGCTTCCCCAATCACTCCAATCTTAACCTATTCAAGTTTTGGGTTAACTGTTATCTTTCACACATGAAAAATAGCAATCTCCCTGTATCGCTCCAGTAAGTACCTCACTCTTCCTTATATCCTCTACCTTTACAAGAGCCAAATCAAGCCGAAAATGGAGTACTGATGCCATATATGGTCTACCACTACCCAGTCTTCATTTTCCACTCTGGATAGAGTCCAAAAGCGTTTCCGCCTCCTTGTGGGCGATGAATTATTTTCCACCCTACAACCCCTTTCTCACAGTCGAAACGTCGCTTGCCTCTCATGGCTCTATTGCTATTTCCATAAAAAGTGTTCAGATGAACTACACCCCTTAGTTCCACCAGTTCTAACATTTACGGCTAAGACCCCCCCCATGCCATGCATCTTATAACGAGCCTTCCTCATTCTCTACATATCTCTCTGGTAAGTTCTACCCAAAAAGCTTCTTCTCACGACCCTCTGCTTTGTGGTACCGACTCCCAAGAGGTTGCTTCCCTGATCACTCCAACTTCAACGCGCACAGAGCCAACCAAACCAGAACTTTCGCCAATCGTAATGAACAGATGTTCCCTGAGGGATGCCCCGTGCCTTGAGTTCCTATTGAGACTTAAACTCAATCTAGACGTCAAGTGGAACACTTATACACGATACGTTGCTAAGAATGCTGGACAAATGGCCGTCTCCCTGTACCGTTTCAGTAAGTACCTCACTCTTCCTTATACCCTCTACTTTCAGGCCGAAAATGGAGTACTGCTGCCATATATGGGCTACAGCTACCCAGTCTTCATTTTCCACTCTGGATAGAGTTCAAAAGCGTCTCCGCGTCGTTGTGGGCGATGAATTATTTTCCACTCTGCAGGGCCTTGTGCAGAGTTAACAACATTAAAAAAAAAAAAAAAAACATAAAGCACCATGAATAGAAAATAAGGGATAATATTCTGGTGATATCTGAATTCGTATGAGTTCAGAGATTATTATTAGTCGTAGTATTAGGCATCTATTTATCCCGTGAGATAATGTTAACGCCCTTTTTTGGTCGAACATTGTCCTTTTTTTTAATCAATTCGCCCCAAGCAAGGCGGGAGTACCACTAACACGCAAGGGGTTACAGAGGATTGAGAGTAAGAGTCAAGAAGAGTGTTTGGGAAAAGGATAAAGAGAAGGACAGGGATCAAGCTCAGGGCATCAGAAGATGTCGATTGACATTACATTTGAATATTTGAAGATTATAGCTATCAGGGAAGCAAATGATAGGAAGGGAGTTCCACTGACTGGAGGTGCGAGATAAGAAGCTGTTGGAGTAGAAGAGATGGCTAAATTTAGCCGATTCGACAGTGAAAGGGTGGGATCGAGATGCCAACCTAGTAATACGCTTAAAATCATGCAGTTTGGGAACCAGTGAAAGTAGCTCGTCGGAGCAGTTGCCATGAAAATATTTGTAGAAAAGACCAGAGAAGCCACAGCACGTCTGTGAGTTAGCGACTGCAGACTAGATGGCAAATCAGGACCAACCACGTTGCATATCCGTCTCTGGATTTTGTCGAGGACCTCGAGATGAACAACGGGAGCACCAGGTTATATATGGCAGCAGTATTCTATGCAAGGATGAATGGTTGATTTGTAAATTTTATTTTTGCGAGCAGCGTTTGGCGGGGCTTTACAGAACCGATCCTTGTATGGCACTCTCTTCCGAAGGTGTGGCAGATGAAGCTGGAAGATGGGATCACAGTCTGACATTACTCTCTCTCTCTCTCTCTCTGCTTCCTTCATACTTTTCTAATCTCCATCACTTGATTTCGCTTTTTTCCAGGCTTTCATGTCTCTTTCTTGAACAGCACGGCGCCAGCCGCTGTGGCCGTCTGTTCACAGCTACCAGAGTCGATACCTGTGCGTTTCAGGTCCCTCCTCAAATATCTTTGAGATGTAGTGAGGGGCGGCTTACCGGCCGATATCCCGTAACCAGCTCACCATGTATGATGTCTTTTGGCATAAGGGCCGTCATTCATACGATTTACGTGACCCAGCCATCGAAGACGACTTTGTACAAAGGAGACGATGCATGTTCCAGAAGTCTGCTTGCTCCAGGACAGCAGCGTTGGTGACTTTGTCTCTCTATATGACGTCGAGGATACTTCAGTCGCAGTGGAGGTGCATGCTTTCCAGGAGGTTTTTCCTGCCTGATGTATGTTGTCCAGGTTTCGCTGCCGTAAAGTAGTGTACTAAAGACACGTGCATGAAATACCTTTGGTTTGGTGCGTAAGGTCAGCTGTCTGTTGTTCTATACTCTCAATTTAGCCATCACTGCTGCTGCTGCTTTGACGATGTGTTTATCAATTTCCATGTCAAGCGATAGGTTGTTGGTGGTAGTAGAAACCAATTATATGAAGTTATCTGTGATTTCAAGCACCGTGTATTCGATTATGATTGATGAAGATGCAGAAATATCTTGGCCCATGATGTTTTTTTTTATGTTAATCTTCTTTTAGGTGCAGTGTCCCTTCAGTATGTAGGCGACCATGACTCTCCACATCTTCCTGTCCCTTATAGCTCTTAATAATTTTTTTGTTTTTTATTTCCTCCAAACCCTGTTCTGTCATCCCTTAGCTCAAAGCCATCAAGTATGTTACGCGCTCCAAATTCGTTACAGGCATGGTTGAACTGCTTAATCAGCTTTTGGAGATTGTGCTCGGTGTCCGTGCTCAGTATTTCTCTGATGAATACTGTAGGCACCTTGGTCTTTGTCCTCAGGCGGGCCAACTTGAATAATTTGCAGATGCTTCTTGTCTATATACACCTTGTTGGCTTGTCTGAAAGCAAAGCTCAACATGGAAAAAAAGATGCCGAAGTTGGTGCTAAAATGCATCCTTGCTTCATGCCGCTCTGTATAGTGAAGGACATTGAAGTTTCACCCCCATAGCTGATTACACCCTGCCTGAAAGGAGGTGGTTGGGAACAGCCACGTTTCAGGAATGCTCACGTGATCTTTATTGTAATACTAGTCTACTAGTGCCGTAAAAAATGACGGCAATTCTTAGAAAGTTTTAATATTGTGATCTAATGAAACAAATGTTTTCAAACAATTTAATGAGATTTAATAAAGTGGAGATCTACTACTCACAACTAAAATAGAGGACAATGATTAATTGATCATTGCTCCCTTATACTTTTAGACGTGCAATAGTATATCTATGATTCATTGATTACACTTGATTCATTGATTACACTTGATTATATCTAGGATTCATTGATTACACTTTATAAATCTTTTTTTCTCAATATCTTTTCATGTCAAAAACTTCTGCGTGCTTAATATAACAGTGACTTGAAGTCGAAACACCTGGCGAACGAAAAAAATATTAGCAACAGAACGACAAAAACGACGACGACGAATCTTATCTCAAGACCAAGTTGAATCAAGTCGATCACTTAGTACACTAAGGTATCTGAGGACATCGCAAGAAAGGCTTGAACAAATAAGACTACAATCCAAAAAACATAGTAGTGACAGTTTATTTTGCTCAGTAACTAATTTTGTTTAAATAAGATAAATGTTTTACTTGCATAGGATATTAAATTGTCTAGAATATTAAATTGACTAAACCACTCATGAATTTATTAGGTTGGTGCAAAAATAATGACGTAAGAATGTCGTTTTTGACGTGAAAAGTACGTCAAAAACGACATTATTGCGTCATTATTTTTGCACCAACCTAATACTATCTTAAGTTGAATTAACTCCCTTTCCGCTATAGAGCGCGACACGTGATATAGAAATAAATACACACTTTTAATTATTATATAGTAGATAATAGCTTAAGAATGTCACGAATAAGCTAATCAAATTAAGGCCACGTTAATACCGAACGTGCTTTTGTCAATATATATAAAACGAGATATGAATCCATGATAAAATGACGGTTTCCTCTCCTTTATAATAATTTTGTAGACATTTCCGTGGAAAAATCGCATCTTACCCACTCCCTAGTTAAGGGTTAAATAGCAAGGTAGACTGCGATCACTAGTCTTGGGTGTCTGCCAATGTAGAAGAATTGAATTCAAAATCGTGGAAAAGGCAACGGATGCTAATCTACTATATTTTCCCAACAGTTATGGCATTTAAAGAAATGGAATCTGTGTAGAGCCATGATCGCTTACGTCCTTAAGATACATGGCATGAAAAAAAAAATGGTTTCCCAGATAATCACCTAAAGAAATATTTTCTAACCTGAAACATGGTGTAGCCATTAGAGAAGGAAAGGATTTTATTGGGGAATAGTCGTACTCATCTCCTTAATTTAAGTACATGATCGCCAACGTCCTGAAGAACAGAATGAGTAGATTGCCCCTAAAACATTTCAACTAACATTTTCCGTTTACAAAACGAAAAAAAAAGAAGGAAGAAAAGAACAACAATATTACTTAGCTTCAAGAACGGTGGTCTTTCGTAAGCTACATCCCCGCCTACCAATAGCATTTCAGCTCCATTCCGTCTCGTATTTCCCGCCAGGATGCAAATTCTGACTGCAAACTTTTCTCTGGTCCCTACACCCTTCAACCGACCCGAACAGGATCTCCCCCGCCTCCCGAAATCAAAATATGTATTAATCTTTTAACGAGGATTAAGATTGGTTGCTATCTGTTGTTCCATTGCAATACAGAATGTCAAGAATTCTAGTCAGGTCAGACACTCTCCTAAGGCTATTCATCACCAGAAGCATAACAATTATCACTGGGAAAATCCTGCCATACACAGTTTTAGTGTATACATTCCCTTAAATAGCACACCAGCAATGGCGACGTGATATATAGATTATGACATGGAATGCTGACGAGTCGTTAAGCCCCAGAAACAAACCAAGTGGAAGAAAAATAATAATTTGAATCATTTAATGACACACGCATATAGACATACGCATATACACATATGTGTATATCTATAAAGCATGCTTGTCTGTGTGAATTTATGCATGTGTGTTTGCATGTGTGTGTGTGTGTGTGTTTGTGTGTGTCTATATATTTATATCTATATATGTGTGTGTGTTTATGCTTCTGTCTGTTTAATGAATGTGTATGTCATGGCTGTATGTCTATATATGTAAGTACATAGCATTTTGCATACATATATACGCCCGTATTTTCGCTTCTGTGTGCGTGGTGGTAGGGGTGAAAATTGCTGCATCTATGCTCACCCGCGTATATATGTTTTTTTAAATCATTTCACCCCCCCCAATCAAGGCAATAAAGCCACTAAGATGCAAAGGATGGGTACTGAGCGTTAGAGAATATGAAAAGGAAAATATCATTAAAGACAGTGAATAATAAAATAACAAGAATTAAAACGACAGATGATAACGATTGACATTGCATTTAAATTTCTGAAGATTAAACTTGACTGGGAACCAAGACGCCGGAAGAGAGTTCCACAAATAAGAAGTGCGACGGAAAGGTCTTTGAACATAAATCTTCGGCTGTCTGTTCAAAATTTTAGAGCATTGTTCGTATTTTCGAATAAATTGTTGCACATCAAATAGCGGACTGGCAAAGGTGTCAGCTTACCCGAT